>JARNME010000472.1:0-42169 GCA_030179655.1 Scaptomyza flava | reverse complement strand
TTTTTGTTATTTTTGTTAAGCGTGTTGGTTTGCAGTTGGGGAATTTGCACTGCTTGTCGTTTTAATTTTGTAGAGTTTAATTTTAAGTGTTCTTTTGTCAGCTTGTAATAGCTTTTGTCGAATTTAGTTGGTAATTGTTTTTTCACTTTCACATTCGCACTGCTTGTTTTGGCGCTCTCATTAATTGCATTGAGTGACTTTTGGTTGAGTTTTGTCACTGTAAGCTGCTTCTGCTTCTGCTGCGGCGAATTAGTTGGCGGCAAAAATGTTTGTGGTTTTTTGTCTCTTTTGGCTATTGAGTCGGTTGTTGCTGATCTCGCATGTTTTGTATGATCTTCTTCGGCATAGCGGGACTTGAGTGACTCGTTGCTATGGGCACTTGTGACATTGACGAAAGAAAGGTCAACTTCGGTCGAATGACGCCTGTTTTCCAGTATGGTGGAATCCAGATGGTCATCGCCCTCTGATTCGAACCATGACTCGATTCGTGGGCCATGTGATGAGCTGCTGTGATTGCTGCTGTTGAGACTGCCGCATGGGTATGGGCAGGTTGAGATGTCGGAGTCAGAGATTAGCGATATTATATCGCATTTGTCCTCTACTGCTCCATTTTTCTCAAACACAAAGGTTTTTTTTTAGTTGTTCTCGTATCAAAGTTGATACAAGTAATGATTTCATGTGTGTTTTCACAAGCACAGGACCGAATTTGTATATCAGCCTATTGAGATTGTGAAAGTGTACATGAAAAGTTTTATTCAATATAATATTTAAAAAACAGTTTTTTTTTGAATGTGTTGACACCGCATTCAACTTGAATGCTGGGGCTCAGAATGGCGATGATTACATTAATAATCGCAGTGACATAGTATAGTTTGCTGGGCTTATGGACCGCTGCTGCTTGAGTGCTTGCTCCCATCAAAGGTATGTGGAGCCGCTGACTTAGAGAGGACACCTGCAGCCATATCTGACGGTCCAGAATTCTCTGGATTGTTCACAGGTGTGTTTATTATGGCCATTATCCCTGCCACTAGGCTGCTTTCATAGGGAACCCTCTGAACATGTTCAGTACTTTGCTGTAGCTCAGGATATGTAAGGATCGGAGCGTGATCATCAGGGCATGAGTCAGCTAAAGCTACAGGAGCTATCTCCATCACACAGGATACCGGGAAGTGCAGAGTTACGCTTGCTTGGTTAGCATTGAAGAGGGATTCTCGAGATGGATCCAGGAGAGCGTTAACGGAAGTGGGTGGAGTAGGTGGGCGTATTATGGCTAAAATGCCAGACACCAGGCTATCACCATTGCCACTCCGGACCATTTGATGGTGATCAGGTATAGTCTGTAGGATTGGAGAATCACGCAGGTTTGCAGTTTCTCGCATTGACATTAAAGAGCGCTCACGTTGATCAAGGATGTACAGAAGCTCTTGTCTGAGTCGCTGCTGCCGCTCATGCGTACGAGGACTGTTTATATGTGGTACGACTCTATCAAGCTCGATGTTATGAGTATTTTGAGTATGGAGGTTGGTCTCAGTTTGCCCCTCACGACGCCTCCGCTCTCGAATTTCTGCGATACGCTCTTGCTCACGCCTAGCATGGTCAGCGCGACGCCTGGCTGCTTCAAGTCGCTCCTGTCGACGCTCCTCGCGCAGCTGCATCCATTCAGGGAGTGGCTCAGGAGTGGAGAGTCTCACGTGATGTGGGACAAATCTGTCTATCATGCTAAGGTATCTTTGACGGGTTAGCCTATTTGGTAGGTACGCATGAGTAGCAATTCTCCGAGCTTCAGGGTTTTCATGGGAAAGTAGCCTTTGAATGTACCTGCTACAAGCTTCATTGTAGTAGTCTTCTAGCATCTTAACTTTTAGGTCAGTATGCAAGGTGGCATTTCTTATGTACCATGGTGCATTGGCAATTAGCCTGAGAGCCTTGTTTTGAACAACTTGTAGTTCATCAAAGCGCGACTGACTTGTGAGTGCCCCCCATACCGGAATGGAGTACTGCCAGATTGGTGCTACAAGCATTTTATAGATAACAACCTTTGTTTTAAGGGGGAGCTTAGAGTTGCCGCATAACAACCAGCTAAGCTTCTTCATCCTCGCACGAACCTTAGATACAGTTGCTGTAACTTGCAGGTTAAGATTGATCTTCGCATCAAGCCGGACACCAAGGTAAGTGTGCGCAGGTTTGGTTGCAAGCGTGATTCCTGCCATTGTGGGCAAGACATTGGGGTTGGCTGTTCGCAGTGAATACAGAACATGCGCCGTTTTTGAGATATTCACTCGAATGCACCATTCGCCCATTTGGTAAAGGTTGCTAGATAGCTGTTAATGTCACTAATTGCATTTTCTTGACGGGTGTGTTTTGCCATTATAACTGTATCATCAGCATACGTCGCCAGCAGCATATCGCCCAGAGGCAAGGGCATGTCCTCCGAGTATATATTATATAAAATAGGTCCCAGGACACTGCCTTGTGGAACCCCAGCAGCTATTTGCTTAATAGCAGAGCGCACAACTCCTCTGCACTCAACAACGAACGTCCTCTGCGAGAGGTAGCTACACAGGACTCTGTACATGGGACCTGGAAGCAATCCTTTGAGCTTGAAGAGCAGACCGCTGTGCCATACCCGGTCAAAGGCCTCCTGAATGTCCAGGTATACAGCCGGACAGTATTGATTGCGCTCAAAAGCATTTAGAATATATTGCGTGACTCTTCCTAGCTGCTGGTCACAGCCATGTTCCTTGCGGAAGCCGAATTGATGGCTAGGGAGTCTACTTGCAAAAGCTGGGATCTCGAACAGCCTTTTGAGGATTAATGACTCAAAGATTTTGGAAATCCCAGAAAGGAGGCTGATTGGTCGATAGGAAGCCAATTGGTCAGCAGGTTTACCAGGCTTGGGAATCATTTTGACAACTGCAAGTTTCCACCTGTCCGGGTAGTAACCAAATCTTAACATACCATTAAAGATATTAGTTATGTACACTACCGCAGAGGGAGGAAGCGCCTTGATCGTTCTGTTATCTATGTAGTCAATGCCTGGAGACTTACTTAGCTTCAGCTTATGAATTTCAGCTTTCACCTCATCCGGCGTGATACCAATTATAGTAGATTCTGCTTGTGCTGGGGGCTTTTGTAGCTCGTTTTCAATCAATAACCTATCATTTTCAGATATGGTTTCAAATGGTGAGAACCTAGATTCAAGATGCTGTCCGAAAGCCTCCGCTTTATCCTCAGTAGTTTTGCACCAGGGGTCAGCGCTATTAGAGGCTCCGTCGCTCACATCAAAATGTTTTCTTACCGCAAGGTTAGGAGGTGGTTGCCGCTTCATTTTGTTGGTGATTCGCCAAAGATGCTGCATGTTGTACCTGTTGTCCGGATCTAACTTATCCAGCATCAGGTCTGTTCTCTTGTTCTTATCCTTCCTTAACTCCTTTGAGATGCGGTTGGTTAAGTGATTAACAATGACTTTGATAAGGGGGTGACGAGCTTTGGTTAGCTGCTTTTTGAGCAATCGCTTTGCTTCAATCATTTGCCTGACAAGCCAGCTGTAGGTTCCCTTCGTGCTTGCAGAGAATGCCTCGGAGGATATGGTGGCCTAGCAGCGTAAGCTGCAGCGATATTGATGTTGCGTTCTAAGATGCTAACGCAGTCGTCAATATCAGCCCCTGATCTTATCTCAGTTTCGTTGAGGACGCAATCATCAAGGCTTTTTTGAAATTGCTTGATACTGGAGGTAAACGGAAGAAGTTGATGCTTGAAATGCCTTACAGGTTGCGCACCCAAAATTGAGATTTTTAGAGGAAGGTGGTCAGATCATAAGCAGTGGAGCTCCTGAATTTGAAGACGTGAGTGCCTTATTCCACCGTAAATAGCAAAGTCTATAGCTGACGGGGATTGCCGCGAATTGAATGGATAGTGAGTAGGTGAGCCAGTTGCCAGGATGTCGTAATTGCTAGATTGCAGGCATTGGAGAAGGCTGGTACCTCTCTTGCACGAGCGAGCGTTGCCCCACCAGTTGCTTTTCGCATTCCAGTCACCTGCTACTATAAATTTGTTTCCCTGACTATGAAGAAAGCCACTGAAATCCTCAGCAGTCCAGTTGATGAGCGGCGGTAGATAAGCAGAACATACATTTATGGATGTACCATCTTGACGAGCGAGAGCCACTGAGGCACATTGAATTTGTGGAAGTGATATCGGCGACAAAGCCAGATGCCATAGAGCGTGCTTAATAAAGACTGCTGCACCACCGCGCCTCCTACCAGAAGGATGGTTTGCAGGGTAGGTATCATAACCGTTGATGACAATATTGTCTGAGTCCAGGAGGTGTGTTTCGGAAATGAGTAGAACATCAACTGCGTTAATATTGACAAACGCAATTACTTCACTCAATTTGCGAGTTAGCCCAGCAGCATTCCAGGAGACAATTTTTAAAAGAGTTTTGCTCTCTGGAGATGCTGCTGAAGCTTTGATGACAGGAGGTGTAAAACTAGGCATTTTTGTTTCCATTGACTTGAAGGATTTCTGCTAAACTGAGGACAATTGTCACTAACCTGTCCAACTTCCTCTCTAAACTGGAGAAGGCTGAAGCGTCTGGATTGCAGTGCCGATTTTCCATTAAAATATCCACCAGTTTGTCAAGTTTCCGACATATTAAGCTGTTGCTGTCTTGTTGTAAAACTGCAACACGGTTACTGCGGCTTCGGCTACGGGAAGCCAAACTTTCAGTTGGCTGCAAAGATGTGGGCACAGTTTGCATACGTGCCTTGCTGCAGCTACGGCTACGGGGAGCGAGGTTGAAAGCTGGCTGTGGCAATGCGTTCGCAGTTTGCGCACGAGCCTTACTTGACTGACGAGAGCTGCTCTGAGGTTGCTGGGGAGCAGTCACGTGCTGAAGCAGTTGCGGTTGGCGTTGCTGACGAATTGATCCTCTTGCAACAGATGCATATGTAGGGGCAGTGCTAGATTGCACTTGACGTTGGGAGTTGGTATGCGGGGGATACCAATTTCACCAAGAATACGATTGGCCCGCTGTATACTGGAAGGCTCACGCAATTTAGATGCTTCAGCGAAAGCTTTACATCCGCGGTAACTGGCTGCATGTTGACCAAGACAGTTTGCGCACTTTGGAGTCTCCTCAGGCAGCTTTTTGCATGCAGTAGATTGATGAGGACCAGCACATTTAACGCAAACAAATGGACGCCGGCAGTAGTTTTTTGTGTGACCAAATTGCTGGCACCGGTGACATTGAACTGCGTCAGCAGCACGCAGAGGTCGCTCAACAAGAATCTGCTGGTTGCCTAGAGTGCGGATTCTACTTCGAAGAGATCCATTGGTTCCCTGGAGTAGCGCCTTTTCATTACGTTAAGGTAACGGACCTTAAACCCAAGGCTAGTCAGCTTGGAACGTATCCAGTCCAGAGGAGTTGTTCGATGAAGGTGGCGAATAATAGCCCGAAAGCCCCTTTCGCTCTCTAGTTGGTATGTATGTGACTCAACGTTATTCTCCTGAAAATGGTTGATCAGCTTCCTGTAAGAGTCAATATCGCTGCAAAGGATGCGCAGTCCCTGGTTAGCAGTAGGCTTGGTGACAAATTTGTCACCAATTATTGAAGTTATTTTTCCCAATGTTTCCATTATATTGGATACCTGAGGGATGAGAATAGGCTTTGGCTTCTCAAGACGCTCAAAAGAGACTTTCTGGCTACCCTTCTCTCTATCGATCACGTTAGCGCTTGGCTTGAGAGAGGAATGTGGAGGGTTATTTGGAGATGGAGCACGAGGACTTAGACCCAGAAGGGCACTTTCCTCATATTCGCCACTATCTGTAAGATGCGACTCGAGCTCATCAATGATTCGCTGGCGTTCAGCATCAATCTTCTTGGCAGCTGCTGATGCAGCAGAGGTAGCTGGCTTGGTCGCCAGGGGCACGTTGGATTTAGGGCAATTAGCCAGTGGCTCAGTTGCCCCCCTCTTATTGCATTTCTTTGCTCGCTTTATGATCTGGCTTAATAGCGCTTCTTCTGATTCATCTCGTAGCTAAGAGCTTAATGACGGAGAGCCAGCTGCCTTGGGCACGCATACTTACAAACATACACACGCCAACGCATTTCCACCTATATTACCTCATTTATTTTAATTGACAATGTATTATTTGATATATATATATATTTGTCTCCTATTGTTTATTATTTTCACATTATTATTTTTTCTATATGTGTTTTCTATATTTACCCAAATTTATCACTCTAAATGTCTCTAAATGTCTCCAAACTCTATACATGTTATTATTTGTGCGAATCTATTTTTTCTGTTACTATTTTTGGGGAGTATGTGGCATCAGCTATTATAATATATATTTTATGCCATAAGCCGTCATTTATATTGACTATATTGTAATAATGAAGCGAGAGAATAATGATATTGATATGGGATATTATAGCAAAGTTTTTCCCTTGTATTAAACGCAGATTAAAGGCCGTAAAATCGATAAATGCCCGCGGCAGAAATGCACGAGTGTGTTGCACAATTAATGCGCGTGTAAATTTTTTGCCCGAGACAAACTATAAACAAACAAACAAATCGTTGTTGTTGTTGTTTGGCAAATAATTGTTACAAATGTACAATATTGAGACACTATTGCCATGTACAAACGAACACCGCACACTAGCTCCGCAGAAATATATAAAAAAAAATATTAAACATATACCGAAAATTACATTGTGCCAATCGGAAATTACAAAAACAAAACAATGCTATTTCAAAAAAGAATGATGCTATTTAAACTACAAAAATTAGGAAATGATATGATGTTATTTTGCCCTGTGCATTCTCTCTTTGAGTTAATTAAAAACACTAGGCGGTTTCCTAACGTAGCGCTAGTCAAGCTAAATAGTCTATATGTATCTGGGGGGTTGGTGTATTAACTTAAATAATATATATGTCCCCATTAAAAATGAATTTGAATTTGAAATATTCAGCACATCAAAAACAGTGGTATTTTGCAAATAAAGACATTTTAACTAAATTATGGCTAAAAACTATTAAAAATTCGCTAATTATGATTATTGATGACTGTTGACTGAGTTGCTGATCTCCAGAGATTTGTTGATGTGTGGCTGCCGATGGTGAAGACGCCGAAGACGAAGACAAACACTGAATTGCTGCTGCTACTGCTGCCGCTGCTACCCCAACGCTGCTGTCGCTGCGATTGATGCTGTTGCTGCTTGTTGTTGTTGTTGCTGCTACTACTGTTTCTGCTGCATAATGTGTGTGTTTTGGCGTCGACAATCAATGGCAGCCCGAAAAAAAAAACAAAATGCTCCAGATTAAATGATGATCATGTTGATGTTGCTCCCGAGACTGCTGATGATGATCTTGATTGCAGCCAAAACTGATTGCTGCTGCTGCTGCTGCATGCTGCGGTCGCGACAATTGATGCTGTTGCTGCTTGCTGGTGCTGTTGCATTAAGTTGAATTGGCAGTGCAGTCGATCGAGACAGTCCAAAAAGGATAGGCGCTCAGGATTAATTGATGATTGTTGCTGCTGCAACTGCTACTTGCCACTTGCCACATTGCCACTGATGGTTGTTGGTTGTTGCTTGCCGCAGATAGGCAAAACAAAACAAATATGGTAGATTGCTGCAATTTATCGCCGATTTAGCAAACCGATTTTTTGCATTAAAAAATGCATTTTTACAATAACAAAAAATAATAATATAAATCAAATAAGAAATTAAAATTTGAAAAATGAAAATAAAAATTTGTTACTGTCTCGCATCCCTTAATGTTGGTCAGTATTGTTGCTGTCATTTAAGTAATATATGGATGTAATATTATTATTTTTATTTTTTTTTATTTATTTTATTTTTTTCAAATAGAAGTATGATAAATGTGTGTTCATATATATATATATATATATAAATATTTATTTTAATTTTCTTTACCTTAATATTTTATAAAAATTTTATTATTTATATATATATATATATATATAAGTTATGATAGCAATTTTAATGTCTTTAAATAGTAAGTACAGTAAGTATGGTAAGTATATGTCTATATTTATGTTTTTATTTATTTATATATATAGGCAATGATTGAATTTGATTTTGATTTTTAATCATTTTTAATCATTTTTTGTTTTTGTTATTCTTTTTCCACTTTTTAATGGTAAGTATGGTAAGTATTTTTCTATATACATATATTTATTTTTAATATTTTTATTTATTTATATATATATATATAGGTTATGAAAGAAATTAAAACAATACGAAATGCGCATACAAATTGTGTGCAGTATGTTTGTTAATTGAGATTACAAAATGTTGGCGAGTGTGGTCTCAGCCAATCAAAAGCGTCGACACGCCAAATATTTGTATGATTTTAGCGTAGCAGACTAAAAGTATGGTACACCATTAATTGAAAAATTTATAACAGCGAACTTATTAGTTTGGGGAATTCGACGCCGTCGAATTATTGCTATGCCAAGCTACCCCAGACATAACTCGCTTTATATTATCAAATTCAGACAACAACTTGGTCAATTGCTTTTGCTGCATGGTAAAGAGATTTACCAGCGCGGGCAATTGGATGCTGCCATTGGCATTTGCATCGTTTGTTGTTATTGTTGTTGTTGTTGCCGGAATTGTCAACAATGACGCAGGCGATGGCAATTCTTCGCCTTCAGCTTCAACAATCATTGCTGAATGCTGTTGCTGTTCTTGTTGTTGTTGTTGTTGAGTTTGTTGTTGTTGTTGTTGCTGATGACAATGATGCTGTTGCTGCTGTTTTTGTGTTATCTGCAATTTGGCAGATATGCTAGCAACATCATCATTAGCTGCAACAGTGCTTTGAGTGGTTAATTGTCGTTGTTGTTGTTGCCGCTGTTGGCTCTGCCACTGCCATTGGGGTTGTGGCTGCATCACAGCAGGCATAGATACAGCAGGTACAACAACATTTGACTGCATTGGCTGTTTAACAAAACTTTTAAATGAGTTTTGAAAATTTTTTTCGAGCTGCTGTCGCTGCAATTCAACAATTTGCTCTCGGTTTGGGGCAGCTCCATTAAATTGTTGTTGCAGGCGATGTTGTCGCTGCAGCTCAAGGTTTTGAACTTGAACAAATCGTTTGCGAGGATCAAGTGGGACAGAGAATGGCGAGGGCAATGCCGTATTTGCATTCAAAGAAGGCGATGTTTCCATCGCTATCAATGGTGCGACTTTTACACCGCCCACACCACCGTTACCACTATTGTTGACCCCCCCGACTGTATTCATATTGTTTGATGGCAATTTAGCCTGTATGATATGTGCTTGTTTTTGTTTTTGCTTTTTGTTTTTATTCGTATTTTTTTCCCTTGTTGTGGTTGTTGTTGTTGTTGTTGTAAATTCGGTTGAACCGAATTTAATAATTGTTCAGAATTATTTTTAATAATTTTATTGCTAGCATTTTGGATGTTGAGAGCCGGTACAGAAGCATTATTTTGCTGCTGCTGCTGGTTTTGGAGCGTAGCATTTTTTTTTTTGTTGTTAACTCTCGATCTCCTTTTACGCTTTTGGGCATTATTATTGATTTGTTGTTGTTGTTGTTGTTGTTGCCGCTGTTGTTGCTTTAGTTGCTGTTGTTGTTGCAAATTTGGCAATTGTTGCAGCTTTAGCAATTTTTGATTATTTTTATTCGGCTTTGGTGATTGTTGTTGTTGTTGTTGGCGCTGTCGGTGTTGCCGCTGTTGCTGCAGTAGCTGTTTTTATTGCTGCTGAGATTTTTGCTGCTGACGACTACCACGAACAGCCTGCCGAACTACTGATTGTTTTGGCAAATTAACATTAACATTAACCCCCTCCGACTCTATTGCCGAACTCAAAAGATCCAGATAGAACGGACAGCCCCTAAAATTGGCTGTGTGATCGCCAAAACAATTTGCACACTTTGCGGGTAAATTTTTTGGCTTCGTACAGCTCATCGTTTGATGCTCAGCCCCACACTTGACACACCTCGGCTTATGGCTGCAATAATGTGCAGTGTGGTTGAAGAAATGGCATCGATGACATTGCGGAAGCTTATTTACTTTGCGCTTAGGCCATTCAATTTTGACCATAAAGTTGCATAATGTTTTTAATTTCAAAATGCTTCTATTCTGTAATACTGATGTTGCTGGCTGGGGGGCCAGGTCAATAAAGAATAGGTTAGGAGAGAATACGCCAGTGCCAATACGGCTTCGATACGTAGGATTGTATATTGTTCTCACAATATACCCCAGATCAGATAATTCGCTTTTAATTCGTTGCACATTCGTGCTGGCATGTATGCCACGCACAATGACACGAAATGAGCGATCCGATTGCAACTGATACGTATTATATGTAATGTCATTATCATTTTTAATCGCATGGATAATGTTTCTGTATGTGTCTATTGATTTTAGCAAAATTCTAATGCAATCGATGCCACCAAGTTTGATGGCGAAATCTAAAATTGGTGGATTACAGCCTTTAAGTTTTGCAATAAATGCGTCCACATCATGTGTGGCATTGCTATTTATTGCTGTAGGGGCTGTTGTTGTTGTACCAGAATTTTGTTGTTGTTCTTGTTGAGTTTGTTGTTGTGAATTACTTTTTTTTAAATAAATACAGATCTGAGGTGGTTTGTGCTTTTTGGCTATTGGCTGTGTCGAAGGTGGAAGCGGACCAGCCAATAATGGAGCATTATTGATATTGTTATTAATATTGTTGTCAATATTGTTATTGTTATTGATGTTATTTAAAGCATCAATAATGGCATTAGCAAAACCAGTTGTCGGCTGTTGGTTTTGCTGTTGTGATTGTTGTGTTGTTGTTGTTGTTGCTGAGAATCCGATTCAAAATCAGATTCTGTAAGTAACTGAAAGTTACGATTGCGAAATGCATCCTGATTGGATGTGCGTAACTTTGCCGACTGTATACGCGTCGATTTGCGATTTACATTTCGTCGTGATTGACTACGGCTTTTCTGCGATTGACGAGCTGGATGAGTAACCTTGTAACAGGTATTACCAATGCCGTCAGTCAAATTGACAGACTTAGCTGTTTTGACAGTGTTCGCAGTATTGGCAGGAATGGCAGGTTCAACCATTTCAAAGACAATTCCTGCATCATTATCATCGCCATCGGCATCGGTGCTAACAACAGCATCGAGAGCACCCGGAAGAACCTCAGTGTTTGTTGCATGCGCCGCATATGCCATTGAAAAAGGCGAAGCTGACGACGCTGATGCCGACGATGCCGACGACAATGGCGGCAGCGATGGAAAGCCCACTGTCGATGGAGACGATGAGGAAGATGATGATAGAAGTGACATTGTCGGAATAGTGCACGACAATGTTGTTGACGGATTTAAATTTGTTTTAAATTGCAATCGTTGTTGTTGTTGTTGCAATTGTTTTGAAAGCATATTTTGTCTATCTTGATTCTTAGCCGTAAATAAGAACAATTGCGATGGCTGTGATTGAGATTTAGATGCTGTTGGAGAATTTACGTCCAATACAGACACTGCTGTATTCTGCGTTGAGCCACAAATTGAGGATGATAGCCCAATAGTAAAGCCTCCATCAATATCACCATCACTGGCGATAATACCGCCACAAACCCCATCATCATTGCCACCATCAGCAATATTTTCAATAGTGATGACAGTGCAATCATTCTCATTATTCATGTTTAGCTCGCTCAGGCCACCACTATCACTGCTATCGATCGTTTCAACCAGATGCCTATAATGAGCAAATTTCTTTTGCACAGACTCCGGAAGGACAACGGATGCCTTTGGAATAGCGGTGTAACCTAAACGATTGTGTGACAAAGTTGGAGCAGCAGTAGTGAATGCTGCTGTTGTTGTTGTTTTTATTGTGGTGTCTAGTGCTACCGTTTTTGTAGCTATATTATTGCTAACGGTGCTAGTAGCACTAACCACAATTTCATTGGTTTCCATTGTCTCGGAATGATCGGCAATCAATTGTTTTGGCAATGAAGCCGTTGACGGAAAATCAGACATTATACACAAATTTTTATTTGTTTTTATTAAATGGAAATTAAAAGCACACACAGAAAGTGTGCAGTGTATTATTGAACAAATGCTAGAAACTACAAAACGGAGGCAATCAGTAGCGCCAATGAGGTCTGAGCCAATCAAAAGCGACGATACGCCAAAAAGTTTCTATAATTTAATGAGCCCAACTAAAAATATGCTACACTTTTAATTTAGTAAGTAAGCCCATCAATAGCGAAGACACACCAAAAAGTTTCTATAATTTAATGAGCCTAACCAAAAGTATGCTACACTTTTAATATATATGCTCAGTATGAGTGCATATTATTGATTATTAATGCAATAATTAATTGCTGAATCAAAATAAAGCAAAAACAAAACTATATGCTATATAATGGTAATGAGATGTAAATGGTGACAACACACCGATATTATATACTTTTTATATGTTAATCAATTTTAGAAAGGAAAAAGTAGCGGTGACGAAACACTACATTGATTAAATACTGAAAGAAAAAATAATATATTCTAAAAAGATATATGTGTGATATTTGATAATATATATGTGATGATAATGTGTTGTATATGTAATTGAACGAATATATCCAATATATATAGATTATTAAACGAAGAAACCAAAATTATACATTCGAGGTGTATGCGCATATGAATAGCCCGAAAAATATGCAACTCCAAATGATAATTGTTAATTGATGATTGAGATTATTATTTAAAAATAGCCGTCCGCTATTTGTATGCGTACAAAAAATTGTACGAAAATTGAAAAAGTCTACTGATGTGTATATTGAGTAGCGCTAGCAATGCACAATACAATAATAACAACATCAATATGTATGACGATGTAGAGCCAGAGAGCACAAAATGATTGCTCTGCTAAATTCAGCCAGAATTTCGCCAATAAACGGCCAAAAATAGGCTAAAGGTGAAGCTAGAATAGAGGGCTAAATAGCAAATGTGGCAAACTAGGACAATAATGTCCAGCTCGAATGCACACACACACACACACACACTTTAATGATGCGCATACGTCCGCGCGCTCACAAATATCTAACTATCTAAGAGAGAGAGAGAGAGTGAATTCGTTGAGCATCAAACAGCGTCGCGCAACCATGTACTAGTATGTACAGTCTGCATTCAAATTATACCAAGCTAAATCCTTTCCTTCACCAAGCTCGATCCAATTCACCACCACCACCTACATCCAGTGAGAGAGAGTGGGTGTGTGAGAGTGTGTGAGAGAGAGAGCAGAATTGAATTATACACATGTATATGTATGAGAGCTAGCTTGCAGTGCAGAGCATCAACAAGTAGCTGCCGCCAACGTCACGTGATGATGTGCGAGCATACAATACATGTGTGTAGGTGTATGTGTATCAATGCGCACTGTACCTGAATTTGCTCGGTAACAATGCGAATTTATATGATGATGTTGAGTTCCAATCGGTTGACGGTGCCAAGGGTGGAGAGGGGGGGCCGGAATATTCATGAAAACGAGAGTGTGTGTTAATAATTGGAATCAGAACTAGACCACAAGACGCTCCAGTGTAGTTGCTGTTGTTGGTCTTCTACTCTTTCACTCTCTCTATGCGTATATATTCATTATGCTGCTGCTACTGCTACTGCCGCTGCCGCTGCTGCTGCCTATATTTGTGCGCGCGCGGCTTTTTATGCATACATGTGTGTGTGTGCATGCATATTTGCGCGAGCCAAAAGCAACAACAATAATAATATGAATATAAATAAAAAAAAAGAAGGGGGTGGAAAAATAGTAATAGCAATTAAATGAGTATATACAGTGAGATGCAAATGGCATCAAATGTACAATGTGAGATTTCAAAAATACCTTACAGGTGGTTTTTGTTGCTGACAATGTTGAATTTTTTATATATATTATTATTTTATAGCATACGATTTTTCTTTTTGTGGCATTTAATATTTATAACTTATTGATTTGGATCTCTTTGTATGTGTGTGTATATTTATCGTCCGGAAACGGACAACAAAAATAAAACGCACAACATAATTGAAAAAAATTTTTTTTTTAAATTGAATTTATAGACATACACACATATATATATATATACATATGTGCACGTTATTGATTATTGTTTAGTACGTATGCTTGTATTTAACGATTATTATGTATATTATTGCAGCCGGCGAGTTGCTGACAATAATAGTGTTGAGATTTTCCTTTGACAATTAAACCACCACAACACACATGCAACACACATACACACATATATATGCGCGCACACAAACGAGCGTTTCATCTCTTTTGTCATTTGCTGCTGCTGCTGCCGACGGATTTAATGCGCAAATAATTACTTTGACTTTTTCGGATTTTACTATACACACCAATCGCCAACCTTTTTTTTTTTCCGCATAGAAATCAAAATTAAAATACTATTATTTCGATCTTTTTAAATGGGTGGGGGTTGTAACAATAAAGATTGTACATTTATTTAAACCAAAAATTCCGGGTGACTTAACAACTCAACTCAAAGTTACAATATATATAAAATTTTGTACAATTTATGAATTGCGCGTGTATCGCGACCGAGTCGAAGAGCAAACACGACCGTACCAATTGGTATCTGACTGGGCTAATGATTGCCTGGTCTGAGATCCGATGAGCTCGGACACCAACAAGAGCACGAAAATCTATTGGAATCCAACACTCACCACATTCCAGCACAGGACAATCTTCATACACAAAGCAAGTGTACAGAGAGTGAGAGTCTAGAGGAAGAGAGAGAGAGCTAGAGTGAAGGCAAGAGTGAGAGTGAGAGCAGGAGAGCAGGAGAGCTCGAGCGCGAACGATGCATGAATATGAATGTGAGTGCATATGCAAAATGTGAAAAAGTCGATCCAATGCCATGTACAGTCTCATTGATTAACAAGGTCTGCACAAAGCATAGAAACAACTATCACATCATAGCATATGCACACACAGACACACACACACACACATCGGCACACAGCCCACACCCCACAACACACAGCACACACACACACCCACACCCACCCACCCATCCCCCTCCCCCATTACTACCCATCCACTGCAACTACTCTGTGCCCTTGTAAATCTTTATATTTTCCATTTCTATTGATATATTATCAGTTTTTGTTATTCTTAAATATTTTAACAAAATTTTTACAAATATAGATTGAAACATATATATGCAATAAATTAGAGAGAGATAGAGAGAGAACAAATTGATGATAATTTAAAATTTAAAAATGGGCCTACCGAATAACAATAATACTTAATAATAATGTTTTCGATTGAAATGGATATCAATAAAGAGCAATTATTTTTTAGAACAAATGTTGTGCGCGCGTTCTATCTGTCAGTATACAAACATACACACGCCAACGCATTTCCACCTATATTACCTCATTTATTTTAATTGACAATGTATTATTTGATATATATATATATTTGTCTCCTATTGTTTATTATTTTCACATTATTATTTTTTCTATATGTGTTTTCTATATTTACCCAAATTTATCACTCTAAATGTCTCTAAATGTCTCCAAACTCTATACATGTTATTATTTGTGCGAATCTATTTTTTCTGTTACTATTTTTGGGGAGTATGTGGCATCAGCTATTATAATATATATTTTATGCCATAAGCCGTCATTTATATTGACTTTATTGTAATAATGAAGCGACAGAATAATGATATTGATATGGGATATTATAGCAAAGTTTTTCCCTTGTATTAAACGCAGATTAAAGGCAGTAAAATCGATAAATGCCCGCGGCAGAAATGCACGAGTGTGTTGCACAATTAATGCGCGTGTAAATTTTTTTTTGCCCGAGACAAACTATAAACAAACAAACAAATCGTTGTTGTTGTTGTTTGGCAAATAATTGTTACAAATGAACAATATTGAGACACTATTGCCATGTACAAACGAACACCGCACACTAGCTCCGCAGAAATATATAAAAAAAATATTAAACATATACCGAAAATTACATTGTGCCAATCGGAGCGCAAAGAACAAAAACAAAACAATGAAAAAAAGAATGATGCTATTTAAACTACAAAAATTAGGAAATGATATGATGTTATTTTGCCCTGTGCATTCTCTCTTTGAGTTAATTAAAAACACTAGGCAGTTTCCTAACGTAGCGCTAGTCAAGCTAAATAGTCTATATGTATCTGGGGGGTAGGTGTATTAACTTAAATTAATATATGTCCCCATTAAAAATGAATTTGAATTTGAAATATTCAGCACATCAAAAACAGTGGTATTTTGCAAATAAAGACATTTTAACTAAATTATGGCTAAAAACTATTAAAAATTCGCTAATTATGATTATTGATGACTGTTGACTGAGTTGCTGATCTCCAGAGATTTGTTGATGCGTGGCTGCCGATGGTGAAGACGCCGAAGACGAAGACAAACACTGAATTGCTGCTGCTACTGCTGCCGCTGCTACTCCAACGCTGCTGTCGCTACGATTGATGCTGTTGCTGCTTGTTGTTGTTGTTGCTGCTACTGCTGTTGCTGCTGCATAATGTGTGTGTTTTGGCGTCGACAATCAATGGCAGCCCGAAAAAAAAAAAAAACAAAATGCTCCAGATTAAATGATGATCATGTTGATGTTGCTCCCGAGACTGCTGGTGATGATCTTGATTGCAGCCAAAACTGATTGCTGCTGCTGCTGCTGCATGCTGCGGTCGCGACAATTGATGCTGTTGCTGCTTGCTGGTGCTGTTGCATTAAGTTGAATTGGCAGTGCAGTCGATCGAGACAGTCCAAAAAGGATAGGCGCTCAGGATTAATTGATGATTGTTGCTGCTGCAACTGCTACTTGCCACTTGCCACATTGCCACTGATGGTTGATGGTTGTTGCTTGCCGCAGATAGGCAAAACAAAACAAATATGGTAGGTAGGTTGCTGCAATTTATCGCCGATTTAGCAAACCGATTTTTTTGCATTAAAAAATGCATTTTTACAATAACAAAAAATAATAATATAAATCAAATAAGAAATTAAAATTTGAAAAATGAAAATAAAAATTTGTTACTGTCTCGCATCCCTTAATGTTGGTCAGTATTGTTGCTGTCATTTAAGAAATATATGGATGTAATATTATTATTTTTATTTTTTTTATTTATTTTTTTTTTTTTTCAAATAGAAGTATGATAAATGTGTGTTCATATATATATATATATATAAATATTTATTTAATTTTCTTTACCTTAATATTTTATAAAATTTTTATTATTTATATATATATATAAGTTATGATAGCAATTTTAATGTCTTTAAATAGTAAGTACAGTAAGTATGGTAAGTATATGTCTATATTTATGTTTTTATTTATTTATATATATAGGCAATGATTGAATTTGATTTTGATTTTTAATCATTTTTAATCATTTTTTGTTTTTGTTATTCTTTTTCCACTTTTTAATGGTAAGTATGGTAAGTATTTTTCTATATATATATTTATTTTTAATATTTTTATTTATTTATATATATATATATAGGTTATGAAAGAAATTAAAACAATACGAAATGCGCATACAAATTGTGTGCAGTATGTTTGTTAATTGAGATTACAAAATGTTGGCGAGTGTGGTCTCAGCCAATCAAAAGCGTCGACACGCCAAATATTTGTATGATTTTAGCGTAGCAGACTAAAAGTATGCTACACCATTAATTGAAAAATTTATAACAGCGAACTTATTAGTTTGGGGAATTCGACGCCGTCGAATTATTGCTATGCCAAGCTACCCCAGACATAACTCGCTTTATATTATCAAATTCAGACAACAACTTGGTCAATTGCTTTTGCTGCATGATAAAGAGATTTACCAGCGCGGGCAATTGGATGCTGCCATTGGCATTTGCATCGTTTGTTGTTATTGTTGTTGTTGTTGCCGGAATTGTCAACAATGACGCAGGCGATGGCAATTCTTCGCCTTCAGCTTCAACAATCATTGCTGAATGCTGTTGCTGTTCTTGTTGTTGTTGTTGTTGTTGAGTTTGTTGTTGTTGTTGTTGCTGATGACAATGATGCTGTTGCTGCTGTTTTTGTGTTATCTGCAATTTGGCAGATATGCTAGCAACATCATCATTAGCTGCAACAGTGTTTTGAGTGGTTAATTGTCGTTGTTGTTGTTGCCGCTGTTGGCTCTGCCACTGCCATTGGGGTTGTGGCTGCATCACAGCAGGCATAGATACAGCAGGTACAACAACATTTGACTGCATTGGCTGTTTAACAAAACTTTTAAATGAGTTTTGAAAATTTTTTTCGAGCTGCTGTCGCTGCAATTCAACAATTTGCTCTCGGTTTGGGGCAGCTCCATTAAATTGTTGTTGCAGGCGATGTTGTCGCTGCAGCTCAAGGTTTTGAACTTGAACAAATCGTTTGCGAGGATCAAGTGGGACAGAGAATGGCGAGGGCAATGCCGTATTCGCATTCAAAGAAGGCGATGTTTCCATCGCTATCAATGGTGCGACTTTTACACCGCCCACACCACCGTTACCACTATTGTTGACCCCCCCGACTGTATTCATATTGTTTGATGGCAATTTAGCCTGTATGATATGTGCTTGTTTTTGTTTTTGCTTTTTGTTTTTATTCGTATTTTTTTTCCCTTGTTGTGGTTGTTGTTGTTGTTGTAAATTCGGTTGAACCGAATTTAATAATTGTTCAGAATTATTTTTAATAATTTTATTGCTAGCATTTTGGATGTTGAGAGCCGGTACAGAAGCATTATTTTGCTGCTGCTGCTGGTTTTGGAGCGTAGTATTTTTTTTTTTGTTGTTAACTCTCGATCTCCTTTTACGCTTTTGGGCATTATTATTGATTTGTTGTTGTTGTTGCCGCTGTTGTTGCTTTTGTTGCTGTTGTTGTTGCAAATTTGGCAATTGTTGCAGCTTTAGCAATTTTTGATTATTTTTATTCGGCTTTGGTGATTGTTGTTGTTGTTGTTGGCGCTGTCGGTGTTGCCGCTGTTGCTGCAGTAGCTGTTGTTGTTGCTGCTGAGATTTTTGCTGCTGACGACTACCACGAACAGCCTGCCGAACTACTGATTGTTTTGGCAAATAACATTAACATTAACCCCCTCCGACTCTATTGCCGAACTCAAAAGATCCAGATAGAACGGACAGCCCCTAAAATTGGCTGTGTGATCGCCAAAACAATTTGCACACTTTGCGGGTAAATTTTTTGGCTTCGTACAGCTCATCGTTTGATGCTCAGCCCCACACTTGACACACCTCGGCTTATGGCTGCAATAATGTGCAGTGTGGTTGAAGAACTGGCATCGATGACATTGCGGAAGCTTATTTACTATGCGCTTAGGCCATTCAATTTTGACCATAAAGTTGCATAATGTTTTTAATTTCAAAATGCTTCTATTCTGTAATACTGATGTTGCTGGCTGGGGGGCCAGGTCAATAAAGAATAGGTTAGGAGAGAATACGCCAGTGCCAATACGGCTTCGATACGTAGGATTGTATATTGTTCTCACAATATACCCCAGATCAGATAATTCGCTTTTAATTCGTTGCACATTCGTGCTGGCATGTATGCCACGCACAATGACACGAAATGAGCGATCCGATTGCAACTGATACGTATTATATGTAATGTCATTATCATTTTTAATCGCATGGATAATGTTTCTGTATGTGTCTATTGATTTTGGCAAAATTCTAATGCAATCGATGCCACCAAGTTTGATGGCGAAATCTAAAATTGGTGGATTACAGCCTTTAAGTTTTGCAATAAATGCGTCCACATCATGTGTGGCATTGCTATTTATTGCTGTAGGGGCTGTTGTTGTTGTACCAGAATTTTGTTGTTGTTCTTGTTGAGTTTGTTGTTGTGAATTACTTTTTTTAAAACTGCTGAGGTGATTTGTGCTTTTTGGCTATTGGCTGTGTCGAAGGTGGAAGCGGACCAGCCAATAATGGAGCATTATTGATATTGTTATTAATATTGTTGTCAATATTGTTATTGTTATTGATGTTATTTAAAGCATCAATAATGGCATTAGCAAAACCAGTTGTCGGCTGTTGGTTTTGCTGTTGTGATTGTTGTTGTTGTTGCTGAGAATCCGATTCAAAATCAGATTCTGTAAGTAACTGAAAGTTACGATTGCGAAATGCATCCTGATTGGATGTGCGTAACTTTGCCGACTGTATACGCGTCGATTTGCGATTTACATTTCGTCGTGATTGACTACGGCTTTTCTGCGATTGACGAGCTGGATGAGTAACCTTGTAACAGGTATTACCAATGCCGTCAGTCAAATTGACAGACTTAGCTGTTTTGACAGTGTTCGCAGTATTGGCAGGAATGGCAGGTTCAACCATTTCAAAGACAATTCCTGCATCATTATCATCGCCATCGGCATCGGTGCTAACAACAGCATCGAGAGCACCCGGAAGAACCTCAGTGTTTGTTGCATGCGCCGCATATGCCATTGAAAAGGCGAAGCTGACGACGCTGATGCCGACGATGCCGACGACAATGGCGGCAGCGATGGAAAGCCCACTGTCGATGGAGACGATGAGGAAGATGATGATAGAAGTGACATTGTCGGAATAGTGCACGACAATGTTGTTGACGGATTTAAATTTGTTTTAAATTGCAATCGTTGTTGTTGCAATTGTTTTGAAAGCATATTTTGTCTATCTTGATTCTTAGCCGTAAATAAGAACAATTGCGATGGCTGTGATTGAGATTTAGATGCTGTTGGAGAATTTACGTCCAATACAGACACTGCTGTATTCTGCGTTGAGCCACAAATTGAGGATGATAGCCCAATAGTAAAGCCTCCATCAATATCACCATCACTGGCGATAATACCGCCACAAACCCCATCATCATTGCCACCATCAGCAATATTTTCAATATTGATGACAGTGCAATCATTCTCATTATTCATGTTTAGCTCGCTCAGGCCACCACTATCACTGCTATCGATCGTTTCAACCAGATGCCTATAATGAGCAAATTTCTTTTGCACAGACTCCGGAAGGACAACGGATGCCTTTGGAATAGCGGTGTAACCTAAACGATTGTGTGACAAAGTTGGAGCAGCAGTAGTGAATGCTGCTGTTGTTGTTGTTTTTATTGTGGTGTCTAGTGCTACCGTTTTTGTAGCTATATTATTGCTAACGGTGCTAGTAGCACTAACCACAATTTCATTGGTTTCCATTGTCTCGGCATGTTTTGGCAATGAAGCCGTTGACGGAAAATCAGACATTATACACAAATTTTTATTTGTTTTTATTAAATGGAAATTAAAAGCACACACAGAAAGTGTGCAGTGTATTATTGAACAAATGCTAGAAACTACAAAACGGAGGCGATCAGTAGCGCCAATGAGGTCTGAGCCAATCAAAAGCGACGATACGCCAAAAAGTTTCTATAATTTAATGAGCCCAACTAAAAATATGCTACACTTTTAATTTAGTAAGTAAGCACATCAATAGCGAAGACACACCAAAAAGTTTCTATAATTTAATGAGCCTAACCAAAAGTATCCTACACTTTTAATATATATGCTCAGTATGAGTGCATATTATTGATTATTAATGCAATAATTAATTGCTGAATCAAAATAAAGCAAAAACAAAACTATATGCTATATAATGGTAATGAGATGTAAATGGTGACAACACACCGATATTATATACTTTTTATATGTTAATCAATTTTAGATAGGAAAAAGTAGCGGTGACGAAACACTACATTGATTAAATACTGAAAGAAAAAATAATATATATATTCTAAAAAGATATATGTGTGATATTTGATAATATATATGTGATGATAATGTGTTGTATATGTAATTGAACGAATATATCCAATATATATAGATTATTAAACAAAGAAACCAAAATTATACATTCGAGGTGTATGCGCATATGAATAGCCCGAAAAATATGCAACTCCAAATGATAATTGTTAATTGATGATTGAGATTATTATTTAAAAATAGCCGTCCGCTATTTGTATGCGTACAAAAAATTGTACGAAAATTGAAAAAGTCTACTGATGTGTATATTGAGTAGCGCTAGCAATGCACAATACAATAATAACAACATCAATATGTATGACGATGTAGAGCCAGAGAGCACAAAATGATTGCTCTGCTAAATTCAGCCAGAATTTCGCCAATAAACGGCCAAAAATAGGCTAAAGGTGAAGCTAGAATAGAGGGCTAAATAGCAAATGTGGCAAACTAGGACAATAATGTCCAGCTCGAATGCACACACACACACACACTTTAATGATGCGCATACGTCCGCGCGCTCACAAATATCTAACTATCTAAGAGAGAGAGAGAGAGAGAGAGAGTGAATTCGTTGAGCATCAAACAGCGTCGCGCAACCATGTACTAGTATGTACAGTCTGCATTCAAATTATACCAAGCTAAATCCTTTCCTTCACCAAGCTCGATCCAATTCACCACCACCACCTACATCCAGTGAGAGAGAGTGGGTGTGTGAGAGTGTGTGAGAGAGAGAGCAGAATTGAATTATACACATGTATATGTATGAGAGCTAGCTTGCAGTGCAGAGCATCAACAAGTAGCTGCCGCCAACGTCACGTGATGATGTGCGAGCATACAATACATGTGTGTAGGTGTATGTGTATCAATGCGCACTGTACCTGAATTTGCTCGGTAACAATGCGAATTTATATGATGATGTTGAGTTCCAATCGGTTGACGGTGCCAAGGGTGGAGAGGGGGGGCCGGAATATTCATGAAAACGAGAGTGTGTGTTAATAATTGGAATCAGAACTAGACCACAAGAGGAAGAGCCGCTCCAGTGTAGTTGCTGTTGTTGGTCTTCTACTCTTTCACTCTCTCTATGCGTATATATTCATTATGCTGCTGCTACTGCTACTGCTACTGCCGCTGCCGCTGCTGCTGCCTATATTTGTGCGCGCGCGGCTTTTTATGCATATGTACATGTGTGTGTGTGCATGCATATTTGCGCGAGCCAAAAGCAACAACAATAATAATATGAATATATATAACAAAAAAGAAGGGGGTGGAAAAATAGTAATAGCAATTAAATGAGTATATACAGTGAAATGTACAATGTGAGATTTCAAAAATACCTTACAGGTGGTTTTTGTTGCTGACAATGTTGAATTTTTTATGTATATTATCATTTTATAGCATACGATTTTTCTTTTTGTGGCATTTAATATTTATAACTTATTGATTTGGATCTCTTTGTATGTGTGTGTATATTTATCGTCCGGAAACGGACAACAAAAATAAAACGCACAACATAATTGAAAAAAATTTTTAAATTGAATTTATAGAAACACACACATATATATATTTATACATATTTACACGTTAATGATTATTGTTTAGTACGTATGCTTGTATTTAACGATTATTATGTATATTATTGCAGCCGGCGAGTTGCTGACAATAATAGTGTTGAGATTTTCCTTTGTCAATTAAACCACCACAACACACATGCAACACACATACACACATATATATGCGCGCACACAAACGAGCGTTTCATCTCTTTTGTCTTTGCTGCTGCTGCTGCCGACGGATTTAATGCGCAAATAATTACTTTGACTTTTTCGGATTTTACTATACACACCAATCGCCAACCTTTTTTTTTTTTTTTTCCGCATAGAAATCAAAATTAAAATACTATTATTTCGCTCTTTTTTCAATGGGTGGGGGTTGTAACAATAAAGATTGTACATTTATTTAAACCAAAAATTCCGGGTGACTTAACAACTCAACTCAAAGTTACAATATATATAAAATTTTGTACAATTTATGAATTGCGCGTGTATCGCGACCGAGTCGAAGAGCAAACACGACCGTACCAATTGGTATCTGACTGGGCTAATGATTGCCTGGTCTGAGATCCGATGAGCTCGGACACCAACAAGAGCACGAAAATCTATTGGAATCCAACACTCACCACATTCCAGCACAGGACAATCTTCATACACAAAGCAAGTGTACAGAGAGTGAGAGTCTAGAGGGAGAGAGTGGAGCTAGAGTGAAGGCGAGAGTGAGAGTGAGAGCAGGAGAGCAGGAGAGCGCGAGCGCGAACGATGCATGAATATGAATGTGAGTGCATATGCAAAATGTGAAAAAGTCGATCCAATGCCATGTACAGTCTCATTGATTAACAAGGTCTGCTCAAAGCATAGAAACAACTATCACATCATAGCATATGCACACACAGACACACAACACACACATCGGCACACAGCCCACACCCCACAACACACAGCACACACACACACCCACACCCACCCACCCATCCCCCTCCCCCATCACTACCCATCCACTGCAACTACTCTGTGCCCTTGTAAATCTTTATATTTTCCATTTCTATTGATATAGTATCAGTTTTTGTTATTCTTAAATATTTTAACAAAATTTTTACAAATATAGATTGAAACATATATATGCAATAAATTAGAGAGAGATAGAGAGAGAACAAATTGATGATAATTTAAAAATTTAAAAAATGGGCCTACCGAATAACAATAATACTTAATAATAATGTTTTCGATTGAAATGGATATCAATAAAGAGCAATTATTTGTTAGAACAAATGTTGTGCGCGCGTTCTATCTGTCAGTATACAAACATACACACGCCAACGCATTTCCACCTATATTACCTCATTTATTTTAATTGACAATGTATTATTTGATATATATATATATTTGTCTCCTATTGTTTATTATTTTCACATTATTATTTTTTCTATATGTGTTTTCTATATTTACCCAAATTTATCACTCTAAATGTCTCTAAATGTCTCCAAACTCTTTACATGTTATTATTTGTGCGAATCTATTTTTTCTGTTACTATTTTTGGGGAGTATGTGGCATCAGCTATTATAATATATATTTTATGCCATAAGCCGTCATTTATATTGACTATATTGTAATAATGAAGCGAGAGAATAATGATATTGATATGGGATATTATAGCAAAGTTTTTCCCTTGTATTAAACGCAGATTAAAGGCCGTAAAATCGATAAATGCCCGCGGCAGAAATGCACGAGTGTGTTGCACAATTAATGCGCGTGTAAATTTTTTGCCCGAGACAAACTATAAACAAACAAACAAATCGTTGTTGTTGTTGTTTGGCAAATAATTGTTACAAATGTACAATATTGAGACACTATTGCCATGTACAAACGAACACCGCACACTAGCTCCGCAGAAATATATAAAAAAAATATTAAACATATACCGAAAATTACATTGTGCCAATCGGAGCGCAAAGAACAAAAACAAAACAATGCTATTTCAAAAAAGAATGATGCTATTTAAACTACAAAAATTAGGAAATGATATGATGTTATTTTGCCCTGTGCATTCTCTCTTTGAGTTAATTAAAAACACTAGGCAGTTTCCTAACGTAGCGCTAGTCAAGCTAAATAGTCTATATGTATCTGGGGGGTTGGTGTATTAACTTAAATTAATATATATGTCCCCATTAAAAATGAATTTGAATTTGAAATATTCAGCACATCAAAAACAGTGGTATTTTGCAAATAAAGACATTTTAACTAAATTATGGCTAAAAACTATTAAAAATTCGCTTATTATGATTATTGATGACTGTTGACTGAGTTGCTGATCTCCAGAGATTTGTTGATGCGTGGCTGCCGATGGTGAAGACGCCGAAGACGAAGACAAACACTGAATTGCTGCTGCTACTGCTGCCGCTGCTACTCCAACGCTGCTGTCGCTACGATTGATGCTGTTGCTGCTTGTTGTTGTTGTTGCTGCTACTGCTGTTGCTGCTGCATAATGTGTGTGTTTTGGCGTCGACAATCAATGGCAGCCCGAAAAAAAAAAACAAAATGCTCCAGATTAAATGATGATCATGTTGATGTTGCTCCCGAGACTGCTGATGATGATCTTGATTGCAGCCAAAACTGATTGCTGCTGCTGCTGCTGCATGCTGCGGTCGCGACAATTGATGCTGTTGCTGCTTGCTGGTGCTGTTGCATTAAGTTGAATTGGCAGTGCAGTCGATCGAGACAGTCCAAAAAGGATAGGCGCTCAGGATTAATTGATGATTGTTGCTGCTGCAACTGCTACTTGCCACTTGCCACATTGCCACTGATGGTTGTTGCTTTTTTAGTTGTTCTCGTATCAAAGTTGATACAAGTAATGATTTCATGTGTGTTTTCACAAGCACAGGACCGAATTTGTATATCAGCCTATTGAGATTGTGAAAGTGTACATGAAAAGTTTTATTCAATATAATATTTAAAAAACATTTTTTTTTTGAATGTGTTGACACCGCATTCAACTTGAATGCTGAGGCTCAGAATGGCGATGATTACATTAATAATCGCAGTGACATAGTATAGTTTGCTGGGCTTATGGACCGCTGCTGCTTGAGTGCTTGCTCCCATCAAAGGTATGTGGAGCCGCTGACTTAGAGAGGACACCTGCAGCCATATCTGACGGTCCAGAATTCTCTGGATTGTTCACAGGTGTGTTTATTATGGCCATTATCCCTGCCACTAGGCTGCTTTCATGGGGAACCCTCTGAACAGGTTCAGTACTTTGCTGTAGCTCAGGATATGTAAGGATCGGAGCGTGATCATCAGGGCAAAAGTCAGCTAAAGCTACAGGAGCTATCTCCATCACACAGGATACCGGGTAGTGCAGAGTTACGCTTGCTTGGTTAGCATTGAAGAGGGATTCTCGAGATGGATCCAGGAGAGCGTTAACGGAAGTGGGTGGAGTAGGTGGGCGTATTATGGCTAAAATGCCAGACACCAGGCTATCACCATTGCCACTCCGGACCATTTGATGGTGATCAGGTATAGTCTGTAGGATTGGAGAATCACGCAGGTTTGCAGTTTCTCGCATTGACATTAAAGAGCGCTCACGTTGATCAAGGATGTACAGAAGCTCTTGTCTGAGTCGCTGCTGCCGCTCATGCGTACGAGGACTGTTTATATGTGGTACGACTCTATCAAGCTCGATGTTATGAGTATTTTGAGTATGGAGGTTGGTCTCAGTTTGCCCCTCACGACGCCTCCGCTCACGAATTTCTGCGATACGCTCTTGCTCACGCCTAGCACGGTCAGCGCGACGCCTGGCTGCTTCAAGTCGCTCCTGTCTACGCTCCTCGCGCAGCTGCATCCATTCATTTTTCTGTGGGTATAGTGAACTGCTGTGATTATGCTGCGAAGTGGGTGTTTTTTGTGCGCGGAAGTATTTGGCTTCGCAACGCAATACACTCACTGTATGGACTAGCATAAATAATGCAGACACAGATTTATTTCATGATTTAGTTACAATATTTTTGCTTAATTCACTAGACATGACATTCTTTTACATTCTTTTACATTTGTATCTTAAGTGGCTAGCTTTAAGTATATATGTATTTAATTATTTAGCATTTTTGGGTTGTAAATAATTGTAACTTGGAGTTTTGAGCGGCGTCAGCAATAAATTTGTATGCCATTAAGCCAGCAGTTATGATTGGTGTTGTTATTAGGATGAGAGATGACTAGTTTACTTGGTTAGAATATGTACAGACAGTGCCTCAAATGCTAAATGAAAAAGGGCGTTCTGAAATGTACGTTTTGACTATAGCAGAGTATGCCCGCTCTCTCACTCTGAAACTAATGTTTCGACGGGCATACTGCTATCCTTGTGGAAAAAGGTTTGATTTTTTAGGTGATATCCTAATTGTATGACTTTAAGCCTTGTTTACTTGCTTTTAACAAATAGTTTTTGATAAGAGTTGTATATATATAGTTATATAGTTGGGATTGTAGTTTTGAATTTTTATCGAAAGTTTTGGCTAGAGTTTAGATGGTTAATATGAATAACCTGCCTGATTGTTGATTTGTATATGGATAGTTTGGGTGCAAGATAATGATTTTTGTTGTTGTTTTTGTTGTTTTTTTGTAAACATTAGGTCTATGACAATATTTTTGTTGTATTCTTAATGGTAACATGATTTGAAATTTTTTTTTTTAATTTTTGTTTTTCTGAACATGAAAGAAGAAGATGAACAGTTTTTGTTTGACAATTTGAATAGAGGTGCGCTTGACGTGTATAAAAAGAGAGGAGAGAGAGTTAATTACTTAACGCTATTTTGATTTTGATGTTGTAGAGGCGAGGAAATTTGATAATAAACTAAGAGTGAGGTTAATTTGGCAAGTTTAAGAATTTGATTATTAGCTATTAAAAAGAGTGTGAAGTTTGAATGGAGGGTTAAGTTGGGAAGCGTTAGAAATTTTGGCTGTAAAAATGCGAATTTAAATTGACTAATTTTTGACAGAGACGCAAGCTTGGATGAACAAAAGAATTATAGTATTAGAGTAAGTGGATTTACAAATTGTGATGCTTTTCAAATGAAAATGTAAGGTAAGTGAATTTAAAATAGTTTGAGTTTGAGTTTTTTGACTATGTCGCAAATTTGGACGGTCGAAGCAAATATATATAGTTGAGACGTGAATTTGAAAGCATTTCAAATTAAAATTTAAGTTAAGTGAGTTTAAAATAAATTGAACATTTAGTCTCAGTGGCAAAAAAAATTTTTTTTTTAAATCGAAGCAAATTTAGAATATATAAGGTAAGTTAATTTATAAGTTACAATTTATGTTGGTAAGTTTGTGAAGTTAAATTGACAAATTTTTGACTGAGACGCAAATTTGGATGAACAAGAGAATTATAGTATTAGAGTAAGTGGATTTACAAATTGTGATGCTTTTCAAATGAATATGTAAGGTAAGTGAATTTAAAATAGTTAAGGTTTTTGATTATGTCGCATATTAAGACGATCGAGGCAAATATATAGTTAGGAGATGTGAATTTGAAAGCATTTCAAATTAAAATTTAAGTTAAGTGAGTTTAAAATAGTTTGAACATTTAGTCTCAGCGGCAAAAATTTTTTTTTATAAATCGAAGCAAATGTAGAATAGATAAGGTAAGTTAATTTATAAGTTAGAATTTATGTTGGTAAGTTTGTGAAGTTAAATTGACAAATTTTTGACAGAGACGCAAGCTTGGATGAACAAGCGAATTATAGTATTAGAGTAAGTGGATTTACAAATTGTGATGCTTTTCAAATGAATATGTAAGGTAAGTGAATTTAAAATAGTTAAGGTTTTTGATTATGTCGCATATTAGGAAGATCGAGGCAAATATATAGTTAGGAGATGTGAATTTGAAAGCATTTCAAATTAAAATTTAAGTTAAGTGAGTTTTAAATAGTTTGAACATTTAGTCTCAGCGGCAAAAAATTTTTTTTTTAAATCGAAGCAATGTAGAATAGATAAGGTAAGTTAATTTATAAGTTAGAATTTATGTTGGTAAGTTTGTGAAGTTAAATTGACAAATTTTTGACAGAGACGCAAACTTGGATGAACAAGAGAATTATAGTATTAGAGAAAGTGGATTTACAAATTGTGATGCTTTTCAAATGAATATGTAAGGTAAGTGAATTTAAAATAGTTAAGGTTTTTGATTATGTCGCATATTAGGACGATCGAGGCAAATATATAGTTAGGAGATGTGAATTTGAAAGCATTTCAAATTAAAATTTAAGTTAAGTGAGTTTAAAATAGTTTGAACATTTAGTCTCAGCGGCAAAAATTTTTTTTTTTAAATCGAAGCAAATGTAGAATAGATAAGGTAAGTTAATTTATAAGTTAGAATTTATGTTGGTAACTTTGTGAAGTTAAATTGACAAATTTTTGACAAAGACGCAAGCTTGGATGAACAAGCGAATTATAGTATTAGAGTAAGTGGATTTACAAATTGTGATGCTTTTCAAATGAATATGTAAGGTAAGTGAATTAAAAATAGTTAAGGTTTTTGATTATGTCGCATATTAGGACGATCGAGGCAAATATATAGTTAGGAGATGTGAATTTGAAAGCATTTCAAATTAAAATTTAAGTTAAGTGAGTTTAAAATAGTTTGAACATTTAGTCTCAGCGGCAAAAAAAATTTTTTTTAAATCGAAGCAAGTGTAGAATAGATAAGGTAAGTTAATTTATAAGTTAGAATTTATGTTGGTAAGTTTGTGAAGTTAAATTGACAAATTTTTGACAGAGACGCAAACTTGGATGAACAAGAGAATTATAGTATTAGAGTAAGTGGATTTACAAATTGTGATGCTTTTCAATGAATATGTAAGGTAAGTGAATTTAAAATAGTTAAGGTTTTTGATTATGTCGCATATTAGGACGATCGAGGCAAATATATAGTGAGGAGATGTGAATTTGAAAGCATTTCAAATTAAAATTTAAGTTAAGTGAGTTTAAAATAGTTTGAGCATTTAGTCTCAGCGGCAAAAAAATTTTTTTTTATATCGAAGCAAATGTAGAATAGATAAGTTAAGTTAATTTATAAGTTAGAATTTATGTTGGTAAGTTTGTGAAGTTAAATTGACAAATTTTTGACAGAGACGCAAGCTTGGATGAACAAGCGAATTATAGTATTAGAGTAAGTGGATTTACAAATTGTGATGCTTTTCAAATGAATATGTAAGGTAAGTGAATTTAAAATAGTTAAGGTTTTTGATTATGTCGCATATTAGGACGATCGAGGCAAATATATAGTTAGGAGATGTGAATTTGAAAGCATTTCAAATTAAAATTTAAGTTAAGTGAGTTTAAAATAGTTTGAACATTTAGTCTCAGCGGCAAAAACTTTTTTTTTTAAATCGAAGCAATTGTAGAATAGATAAGGGAAGTTAATTTATAAGTTAGAATTTATGTTGGTAAGTTTGTGAAGTTAAATCGCTTAATTTTTGACAGAGACGCAAATTTAGACGAACAGAATAATTATAGAATTAGAGTAAGTGGATTTACAAATTGAAAAGCATTTCAAATGAAAATGTAAGGTAAGTGAGTTTAAGATAGTTAGGGTTTTTGACTATGTCGCAAATTTAGACGATCGAAGCAAATATATATAGTTAGGAGACGTGAATTTGAAAGCATTTCAAATTAAAATTTAAGTAAAGTGAGTTTAAAATAGTTTGAACATTTAGTCTCAGCGGCAAAAAATTTTTTTTTTAAATCGAAGCAAATGTAGAATAGATAAGGTAAGTTAATTTATAAGTTAGAATTTATGTTGGTAAGTTTGTGAAGTTAAATTGACAAATTTTTGACAGAGACGCAAGCTTGGATGAACAAGCGAATTATAGTATTAGAGTAAGTGGATTTACAAATTGTGATGCTTTTCAAATTAAATGTAAGGTAAGTGAATTTAAGATAGTTAAGGTTTTTGATTATGTCGCAAATTTGGACGATCGAAGCAAAAATATAGTTAGGAGATGTGAATTTGGAAGCATTTTAGATTTATATTTAAGTTAAGTGAGTTTAAAATAGTTTGAACATTTAGTCTCAGACGCAAAAAATTTTTTTTTAAATCGAAGCAAATGTAGAATAGATAAGGTAAGTTAATTTATAAGTTAGAATTTATGTTGGTAAGTTTGTGAATTTAAATCGCTTAAGTTTTTGACAGAGACGCGAATTTAGACGAACAAAAGATTTATAGTATTAGAGTTAGTGGATTACAAATTGTGATGCTTTTCAAATGAAAATGTAAGGTAAGTGAGTTTAGGATAGTGTGAGTTTGAGTTTTTTGACTTCGTCGCAAATTTGGACGATCGAAGCAAATATATAGTTAGGAGATGTGAATTTGAAAGCATTTCAAATTAAGATTTAAGTTGAGTGAGTTTAAAAAAGTTTGAATATTTTATCTCAGCCGCAAAAAATTTTTTTTCTTTTAAATCGAAGCAATTGTAGAATAGATAAGGTAAGTTAATTTATATGTTAGAATTTATGTTGGTAAGTTTGTGAAGTTAAGTCACTTAATTTTTGACAGAGACGCAAATTTAGACGAACAAAAATTTACAAATTGAAAAGCATTTCAAATGAAAAAGCAAGGTAAGTGAATTTAAAATAGTTTGAGTATGAGTTTTTTGACTATGTCGCAAATTAGGACGGTCGAAGCAAATATATAGTTAGGAGATGTGAATTTGGAAGCATTTCAAATTAAAATTTAAGTTGAGTGAGTTTAAAGTAGTTTTAATATTTTGTCTCAGCCGCAAAATTTTTTAAAAATCGAAGCAATTGTAGAATAGATAAGGAAAGTTAATTTATAAGTTAGAATTTATGTTGGTAAGTTTGTGAAGTTAAATCGCTTAAGTTTTTGACAGAGACGCAAATTTAGACGAACCAAAGATTTATAGTAGTAGAGTTAGTGGATTACAAATTGTGATGCTTTTCAAATGAAAATGTAAGGTAAGTGAGTTTAGGATAGTGTGAGTTTGAGTTTTTTGACTATGTCGCAAATTTGGACGGTCGAAGCAAATATATAGTTAGGAGATGTGAATTTGAAAGCATTTCAAATTAAAATTTAAGTTGAGTGAGTTTAAAATAGTTTGAATATTTTGTCTCAGCCGCAAAATTTTTAAAAATTGAAGCAATTGTAGAATAGATAAGGAAAGTTAATTTATAAGTTAGAATTTATGTTGGTAAGTTTGTGAAGTTAAATCGCTTAAGTTTTTGACAGAGACGCAAATTTAGACGAACAAAAGATTTATAGTATTAGAGTTGGTGGATTACAAATTGTGATGCTTTTCAAATGAAAATGTAAGGTAAGTGAGTTTAGGATAGTGTGAGTTTGAGTTTTTTGACTATGTCGCAAATTTGGACGGTCGAAGCAAATATATAGTTAGGAGATGTGAATTTGAAAGCATTTCAAATTAAAATTTAAGTTGAGTGAGTTTAAAATAGTTTGAATATTTTGTCTCAGCCGCAAAATTTTTAAAAATTGAAGCAATTGTAGAATAGATAAGGAAAGTTAATTTATAAGTTAGAATTTATGTTGGTAAGTTTGTGAAGTTAAATCGCTTAAGTTTTTGACAGAGACGCGAATTTAGACGAACAAAAGATTTATAGTATTAGAGTTAGTGGATTACAAATTGTGATGCTTTTCAAATGAAAATGTAAGGTAAGTGAATTTAAAATAGTTTGAGTTTGAGTTTTTTGACTATGTCGCAAATTTGGACGGTCGAAGCAAATATATATAGTTAGGAGACGTGAATTTGAAAGCATTTCAAATTAAAATTTAAGTTAAGTGAGTTTAAAATAGTTTTAATATTTTGTCTCAGCCGCAAAATTTTTTAAAAATCGAAGCAATTGTAGAATAGATAAGGAAAGTTAATTTATAAGTTAGAATTTATGTTGGTAAGTTTGTGAAGTTAAGTCACTTAATTTTTGACAGAGACGCAAATTTAGACGAACAAAAATTTACAAATTGAAAAGCATTTCAAATGAAAAAGCAAGGTAAGTGAGTTTAAAATAGTTTGAGTTTGAGTTTTTTGACTATGTCGCAAATTAGGACGGTCGAAGCAAATATATAGTTAGGAGATGTGAATTTGAAAGCATTTCAAATTAAAATTTAAGTTGAGTGAGTTTAAAATAGTTTGAATATTTTGTCTAAGCCGCAAAATTTTTTAAAAATCGAAGCAATTGTAGAATAGATAAGGAAAGTTAATTTATAAGTTAGAATTTATGTTGGTAAGTTTGTGAAGTTAAATCGCTTAAGTTTTTGACAGAGACGCAAATTTAGACGAACAAAAGATTTATAGTATTAGAGTTGGTGGATTACATATTGTGATGCTTTTCAAATGAAAATGTAAGGTAAGTGAGTTTAGGATAGTGTGAGTTTGAGTTTTTTGACTGTGTCGCAAATTTGGACGGTCGAAGCAAATATATTTTTTTTTTTTTTTTTTTTTTTTTATCTTAACGTATCGACGATGATACGCACAATGAATTCAAGCTCTCCGTACAACCTTTCATAAGCCTGAGTCTGGCAGGCGAGGGGGCTGTGGGGGAGCATGAATATTCTTTATTCAAATAATATTATATCTAACATTTTTTTTGAATTTGTTGGTGCCGCATTACTATTTGAATGCTATGGGCTCTTAGTGATAAGATTAAAGTTATATTTTATAGTTATAGCTATAATTATAATTATAAATATGACATTAATCGAACTAATTGAACGTTGCAAAATGCTGTAAGAAAATTTGCTTAATAACTAACTTTTCATTTTCTTGTATTTACAGATTGTTTAAGAGACTAATGCTCGTTATTGACTGAAGCAGTTGTGGTGCTCATTTTTTAATTTGGTAATATACTTATGTTTAAATTCTTAATGTTTATTTACTTATATATATATTTTTTTTTTCTTCATTTTTTGTTTTTCAGGACTGCAACTACAGCTGTTGGAGCTAGCAGCTGTGTCTTCTATAGGATGCTGGTGAGTTTGTTTTATTGAAATTACTTATTTATGTTTATTTTTATGTATAGCTTTCTAATTCTTTTTTCTTTTCAGGTTACTTATTTATTTCAGGTTAATTCTTTCTTCATTTCATTTCAGGTTTCCGAGTGCAGTGCCATCGTACAGGATGAGGCGAGCAGCCGGTGAGTATATAGATTTTGCTTAATTTAATTTATTTATTTCATTTTAAATTAACTAATTTTATTCTTCTTTGTTTTCAGGTGTACCAACATTTGGATTTGGCAGCGAGCAGGAAGACGGTGTGTTGGAGTATCCATGCTCCCAGATGATGATGGGTCTGCAGAGAATGGTTCTTTACTAGGAGGATCTCGAGGGACAATCCATTCGTGACGGATATTGTGCTGATTGGGTGAGTATGCGTGTTTTGTTTATGTGTTTACATATTGTATCATTTTTATTTTCAGCTAATTTAGTGCTAATCGTAATCGGGAGCAGAATGTTGCGCTAAAGCGCAGGGCTGCATTTTGCTGAACGTGGAGTTAGCAGAAGTGGCCTCTGGTAGGCTGCTGTTATGTTGTTTTGGTTTGTTTACGTTTGTAGTTATCGATTATATTTCATATTTGCATTTATTTTATTATTTTATTATTTATTTATTTTATTAATTCTTTTTCTTTATTTTCGTTTCAGGTGGGTTTCGTGTGCGGTGCCAGCACACAGTTCGAGTCAATCAGCAGGTGAGTGTGCGTTATTATGTTTATTATATTCTTTGATTGTGTATTTTAAATTGTTACAGGTGCATCGATGTTCGGGTTTGGCACATTGGTGCAATACGCAGATTTGAAGCAATCATGTCTTCAGATTGGAAAGCTGCTGAGGATGCTTCTGTTGCGAATGTTGCGAATGCTGCTGCGTGAAGAGTATTTAATTTAATTGACAAGTTCTATGAGCAGCGCGCGTGTGTGCGATTATTAGTCAGATAAGTGTTGTTTAAAAAATGCATGAGTGTGCTTGTATTAAATTGTTGTTTTGTTTCATTTCAGAATATACTTTATGCTTGCCAGGAGCGCGAGCAAGCGCATAGGATTGTATCAGAGTGCAGGTGAGAATGCATTGTTGGTTGTTTGTTTGGTTCTTATTGCTTTGTTTGTTTTCCTTCCAGAAATGTTCATTTAATTCACTGTGTAGCTGTAGAGAAGTTTGTTGATTGCAGCCGGTGTCATCGCTCAGTGCTGAGAGTATTGACTGGATGAGCTTTAGGATGAATCTGTATGAATTGTAGCAGACTCAGCCGCCTGCCCCAGGGCTGGGCTCAGGGAGAGCAAGTTTCCGTCCAGTGAAGAGGCTGGGAGTGGACCTATGGCAGGCAGTAAGGTAGTTGCCGTTTTTTGATCTTTACGTATCGACGATGATACGCACAATGAATTCAAGCTCTCCGTACAACCTTTCCTAAGCCTGAGTCTGGCAGGCGAGGGGGTTGTGGGGGAGCATGAATATTCTTTATTCAAATAATATTATATCTAACATTTTTTTGTAATTTGTTGGTGCCGCATTACTATTTGAATGCTATGGGCTCTTAGTGATAAGATTAAAGTTATATTTTATAGTTATAGCTATAATTATAATTATAAATATGACATTAATCGAACTAATTGAACGTTGCAAAATCCTGTAAGAAAATTTGCTTAATAACTAACTTTTCATTTTCTTGTATTTACAGATTGTTTTAGAGACTAATGCTCGTTATTGACTGAAGCAGTTGTGGTGCTCATTTTTTAATTTGGTAATATACTTATGTTTAAATTCTTAATGTTTATTTACTTATATATATATTTTTTTTTTCTTCATTTTTTGTTTTTCAGGACTGCAACTACAGCTGTTGGAGCTAGCAGCTGTGTCTTCTATAGGATGCTGGTGAGTTTGTTTTATTGAAATTACTTATTTATGTTTATTTTTATGTATAGCTTTCTAATTCTTTTTTCTTTTCAGGTTACTTATTTATTTCAGGTTAATTCTTTCTTTCATTTCATTTCAGGTTTCCGAGTGCAGTGCCATCGTACAGGATGAGGCGAGCAGCCGGTGAGTATATAGATTTTGCTTAATTTAATTTATTTATTTCATTTTAAATTAACTATTTTATTCTTCTTTGTTTTCAGGTGTACCAACATTTGGATTTGGCAGCGAGCAGGAAGACGGTGTGTTGGAGTATCCATGCTCCCAGATGATGATGGGTCTGCAGAGAATGGTTCTTTACTAGGAGGATCTCGAGGGACAATCCATTCGTGACGGATATTGTGCTGATTGGGTGAGTATGCGTGTTTTGTTTATGTGTTTACATATTGTATCATTTTTATTTTCAGCTAATTTAGTGCTAATCGTAATCGGGAGCAGAATGTTGCGCTAAAGCGCAGGGCTGCATTTTGCTGAACGTGGAGTTAGCAGAAGTGGCCTCTGGTAGGCTGCTGTTATGTTGTTTTGGTTTGTTTACGTTTGTAGTTATCGATTATATTTCATATTTGCATTTATTTTATATTTTATTATTTATTTATTTATTAATTCTTTTTCTTTATTTTCGTTTCAGGTGGGTTTCGTGTGCGGTGCCAGCACACAGTTCGAGTCAATCAGCAGGTGAGTGTGCGTTATTATGTTTATTATATTCTTTGATTGTGTATTTTAAATTGTTACAGGTGCATCGATGTTCGGGTTTGGCACATTGGTGCAATACGCAGATTTGAAGCAATCATGTCTTCAGATTGGAAAGCTGCTGAGGATGCTTCTGTTGCGAATGTTGCGAATGCTGCTGCGTGAAGAGTATTTAATTTAATTGACAAGTTCTATGAGCAGCGCGCGTGTGTGCGATTATTAGTCAGATAAGTGTTGTTTAAAAAATGCATGAGTGTGCTTGTATTAAATTGTTGTTTTGTTTCATTTCAGAATATACTTTATTTTTTTTTATCTTAACGTATCGACGATGATACGCACAATGAATTCAAGCTCTCCGTACAACCTTTCCTAAGCCTGAGTCTGGATGGCGAGGGGTTGTGGGGGAGCATGATATTCTTTATTCAAATAATATTATATCTAACATTTTTTTTTAATTTGTTGGTGCCGCATTACTATTTGAATGCTATGGGCTCTTAGTGATAAGATTAAAGTTATATTTTATAGTTATAGCTATAATTATAATTATAAATATGACATTAATCGAACTAATTGAACGTTGCAAAATGCTGTAAGAAAATTTGCTTAATAACTATCTTTTCATTTTCTTGTATTTACAGATTGTTTTAGAGACTAATGCTCGTTATTGACTGAAGCAGTTGTGGTGCTCATTTTTTAATTTGGTAATATACTTATGTTTAAATTCTTAATGTTTATTTACTTATATATATATATTATTTTTTTTCTTCATTTTTTGTTTTTCAGGACTGCAACTACAGCTGTTGGAGCTAGCAGCTGTGTCTTCTATAGGATGCTGGTGAGTTTGTTTTATTGAAATTACTTATTTATGTTTATTTTTATGTATAGCTTTCTAATTCTTTTTTCTTTTCAGGTTACTTATTTATTTCAGGTTAATTCTTTCTTTCATTTCATTTCAGGTTTCCGAGTGCAGTGCCATCGTACAGGATGAGGCGAGCAGCCGGTGAGTATATAGATTTTGCTTAATTTAATTTATTTATTTCATTTTAAATTAACTAATTTTATTCTTCTTTGTTTTCAGGTGTACCAACATTTGGATTTGGCAGCGAGCAGGAAGACGGTGTGTTGGAGTATCCATGCTCCCAGATGATGATGGGTCTGCAGAGAATGGTTCTTTACTAGGAGGATCTCGAGGGACAATCCATTCGTGACGGATATTGTGCTGATTGGGTGAGTATGCGTGTTTTGTTTATGTGTTTACATATTGTATCATTTTTATTTTCAGCTAATTTAGTGCTAATCGTAATCGGGAGCAGAATGTTGCGCTAAAGCGCAGGGCTGCATTTTGCTGAACGTGGAGTTAGCAGAAGTGGCCTCTGGTAGGCTGCTGTTATGTTGTTTTGGTTTGTTTACGTTTGTAGTTATCGATTATATTTCATATTTGCATTTATTTTATTATTTATTTATTTTATTAATTCTTTTTCTTTATTTTCGTTTCAGGTGGGTTTCGTGTGCGGTGCCAGCACACAGTTCGAGTCAATCAGCAGGTGAGTGTGCGTTATTATGTTTATTATATTCTTTGATTGTGTATTTTAAATTGTTACAGGTGCATCGATGTTCGGGTTTGGCACATTGGTGCAATACGCAGATTTGAAGCAATCATGTCTTCAGATTGGAAAGCTGCTGAGGATGCTTCTGTTGCGAATGCTGCTGCGTGAAGAGTATTTAATTTAATTGACAAGTTCTATGAGCAGCGCGCGTGTGTGCGATTATTAGTCAGATACAGTGTGCCAACAAAGTGTTTACACACTGTGAAAAAATTTTATTTTTTCACTTTAGAGCTATAAGAGACACACTAATTGTTGTTTTAAATTTTTTTTCATAATTTTTTTATGTTCTTCATTCAATTCTCTTTTAAAACTATTAATCAAACTTAAAAAAATATTAACATTAACAAAATATAATAACAAAAACTAAAAAAGGCACTAAATTCAACTGCCAACAAAGTGTTTACACAATGTCAGTCTATTTAATATTTCTTGGTATTTAACTACAACTAATACTTTGTGTGTCCACCGTTGGCTTCTAAAACTGCTCCCAGACGGCGTTTCATCGATTTGATCAGATTTTGAACGTATTCCAATGGAATATTTTGCCATTCTTCCAAGATTATCGCCTTAAGATCAACTCTATTTTTTGGATGGCGTTTGGCGGTCCGTTTTTTAAGGTAAGCCCACAGATTTTCAATTGGGTTGAGGTCTGGGCTTTGGGCAGGAGCATCGAACACCTTTTTACAATTGTATAGCAGCCAGCACCTCACCGTATGTGCTTTGTGCTTAGGATCATTGTCCTGGTACAATTTAAAAGTTGGCTTGCCATCATTTATAAATCCAAATTTGTTGGCACTGGATACCAAATGTTTGCGCAATATGTTCAGATATTGTTGGGCATCCATAGTATTTTCGATGAAGCACAATTCACCAACTCCTTTGCTTGAGATGCACCCCCAAACCATCACTGACAATTTGCCAAACTTTACAGTGGGTATAATATTTTTGGATTCAAGTGCTTTCAACGGCTTGCGCCACACTCTACTGGGTCCATCATTATAAAATAGCATCATTTTCGATTCATCACAGAACACTACGTCGTCCCAATACGAATCTGGCTGTTCCACGTGAATCCTGGCAAAAGTTAAACGTTTGTTAACATGCTCTGACGACATTAATGGTTTTTTGCGGGCAGCTCGAGATGAAAACTTGTTTCTTTTGATGGCCTTTCTCACACTTTCACGTGATATGGTAATGCCACATTCTTTCTCCATGTCGTTGGCAAGCGTTCTGGTCGAAATAAATGGATTTTCATTGATCTTTCTGACCATAACTCGCTCTGCTCTCGAAGTTATCAATCGCGGCCGTCCAGTTGAAGGCTTTGCCTCCAGCCTTCCCTCGTTTTTTGCGCGGTTTATAATATTGTAAACAGTTTTTCTGCTAATTGCAAACATATCTGCAATCTCCGAAGCCGATTTACCGATGGTGGAGTTGTAATAAACCAACTGGTTCATGTCAAAAGATAACCGTTTGCCTGGCATATTAAAATCGTATAAAACTCTTCCAATAATAAACAAATTCTACCCACAAAAAAGAAAATTCTTAGAAAAATGCATTATCAATAGCTATGCGCCTTTTACTTTAAGAAAAGTAACTGTAAATACGAAAAAATTCGACGTAAATAAACCAAAAAGAAGATGTGTAAACACTTTGTTGGCAGTTGAATTTAGTGCCTTTTTTAGTTTTGTTATTATTTTTTGTTAATGTTAATATTTTTTTAAGTTTGATTAATAGTTTTAAAAGAGAATTGAATGAAGAACATAAAAAAATTATGAAAAAAAATTTAAAACAACAATTAGTGTGTCTCTTATAGCTCTAAAGTGAAAAAATAAAATTTTTTCACAGTGTGTAAACACTTTGTTGGCACACTGTAAGTGTTGTTTAAAAAATGCATGAGTGTGCTTGTATTAAATTGTTGTTTTGTTTCATTTCAGAATATACTTTATGCTTGCCAGGAGCGCGAGCAAGCGCATAGGATTGTATCAGAGTGCAGGTGAGAATGCATTGTTGGTTGTTTGTTTGGTTCTTATTGCTTTGTTTGTTTTCCTTCCAGAAATGTTCATTTAATTCACTGTGTAGCTGTAGAGAAGTTTGTTGATTGCAGCCGGTGTCATCGCTCAGTGCTGAGAGTATTGACTGGATGAGCTTTAGGATGAATCTGTATGAATTGTAGCAGACTCAGCCGCCTGCCCCAGGGCTGGGCTCAGGGAGAGCAAGTTTCCGTCCAGTGAAGAGGCTGGGAGTGGACCTATGGCAGGCAGTAAGGAAGTTGCCGTTTTGATCTTTACGTATCGACGATGATACGCACAATGAATTCAAGCTCTCCGTACAACCTTTCCTAAGCCTGAGTCTGGCAGGCGAGGGGGTTGTGGGGGAGCATGAATATTCTTTATTCAAATAATATTATATCTAACATTTTTTTTTAATTTGTTGGTGCCGCATTACTATTTGAATGCTATGGGCTCTTAGTGATAAGATTAAAGTTATATTTTATAGTTATAGCTATAATTATAATTATAAATATGACATTAATCGAACTAATTGAACGTTGCAAAATGCTGTAAGAAAATTTGCTTAATAACTATCTTTCATTTCTTGTATTTACAGATTGTTTTAGAGACTAATGCTCGTTATTGACTGAAGCAGTTGTGGTGCTCATTTTTTAATTTGGTAATATACTTATGTTTAAATTCTTAATGTTTATTTACTTATATATATATATTTTTTTTCTTCATTTTTTGTTTTTCAGGACTGCAACTACAGCTGTTGGAGCTAGCAGCTGTGTCTTCTATAGGATGCTGGTGAGTTTGTTTTATTGAAATTACTTATTTATGCTTATTTTTATGTATAGCTTTCTAATTCTTTTTCTTTTCAGGTTACTTATTTATTTCAGGTTAATTCTTTCTTTCATTTCATTTCAGGTTTCCGAGTGCAGTGCCATCGTACAGGATGAGGCGAGCAGCCGGTGAGTATATAGATTTTGCTTAATTTAATTTATTTATTTCATTTTAAATTAACTAATTTTATTCTTCTTTGTTTTCAGGTGTACCAACATTTGGATTTGGCAGCGAGCAGGAAGACGGTGTGTTGGAGAATCCATGCTCCCAGATGATGATGGGTCTGCAGAGAATGGTTCTTTACTAGGAGGATCTCGAGGGACAATCCATTCGTTTTTAATGTTTAAGCACGCATTTGTGTGCGCGCGTCTCTTTATTGTTTCATAAAATGTTACAAAAAATATATAGAGCAAAGCACGTCTGCACACAATGACTGACGACCGGCAACTTTGGTCACGCATGCCAGACTACATATATGTTTTACATTCACAATTGTACTTGTCTCATTACTCTTATAATGAGCAACCTAATACAAGTATAAATGGACCTACTCTTATAAGATTTTAACAATGTTTTAACAAAAATACTGAAAGTACTAGACAGTAGAAATGACTTAAAATGTAACAAAGAATATTTAATATTGCATTAATTGGCAAGATTACATTGATTTACATTTTAACAATTTTTTTCGCAATATATAACTTTAATGTTATAGCACGCATTTGTGTTC
>JARNME010000471.1:0-18676 GCA_030179655.1 Scaptomyza flava | reverse complement strand
TTAAAAGAATATTCAGACTGCTTAGTTTTATTTGATTTTTAAATGCACTTAAGCAGCGTCTATATAACTATTATATAATATGCAAAATAGAAGACAACTATATATAATGTTGCTTCAATTATTAAGTCGAAAATCAACTTAATTTTCTTGTGTGCAAAAAACAACTAAAGAAATTAAAATACGTTGATTGTTATTTAAATATTTAAAAAATAGCAATTAAATTTTTGTTTAACTTATCATAAAATACGTATTTTAAATTAACTTATATATATATATACGTATTTTAAAGGAATGTTTATATATATATATAGATATAGATATACGAAAATCAGAATATTGAAAAACTCACTGATCCAAAAAGTAACTTTCGATGTTATTATTATCCTTAATATAAACATATTATTATTAAAAAACTCACTGAAACGAAAATTAACTTTCTTTGTTCACATTAAATATGAACTAAAATGCATAACCAATTCTCTTACCATCGTATGTAAAAACATAATGTTGGAAAGAGCATTACAGTTATTCATCTAAGCAACAGACACCGAGCTCTAACATACAACGCTTGCACTTAAGAGCTAGGTATAGTTGGTGCAAATTAGGCAATGCCATTCCATTAACTGCAGCCTCTTAGTTATGGCAAGCTTAGCTAAGTGAGTTCGGAGGAGATAGGGACATTAAGATTTATGTTTGACATGCAGAGCGCGCGCATAAACAAAAGAGCGTAAATAACAACAAAGACGCATGATTGCATTCAAATTATTTTATATGTAGCGACAGTCATAAGAGCGACGCACGCGCTGATCAAGCTTTAAGCCGCTCTTTGTGATGCAGACATGCATCAGCTGAGCATGCTGCTTGCAGTGAGTACCATTAACAGTTATATTTCTTCTTCTTTGTTCTTCTCTCTGTTATCTTACTGTGGCTACAAAATATTAGAAAGCAATCGATGCGTAAAATATAAAATTTTTTTATACCCTAAACCATGAAATGGGTATATTTGTTTTGTGTAAAAGTGTGTAACAGGCAAAAAGAAGCATCTCCAACCCCATATATAAAGTATATATATTCTTGATCAGCATAAACAGCCGAGTCGATATAGCCATGACCGTATGTCCTTCTGTCAGTCTGTCCGTCCGTCCGTCCGTATGTATAAACGCGTCAATCTCAAAGACTAAATATGCTAGAAACTTCCAATTTGGATCATAACTTCTCCTAATCCACAGGCAGATCAAGTTTATTTCAAACTATCGATAACTATTCTCGTTTCCGATACACATATGGAATCGATTACGAAAAAATCGCGAATTTAGAAAATGTAAAAATAGGAGTTGAAACTATGGATAACTTTATAACTTCCATGAAAATTTGATCCAAATCGGTTAAGAAACACTGGAGATATTTTAAATTAAAGTTAAAGTCAAGAAAAACTCACTTCTGCAAGTCATTTAATACACGGGCTCAGGGTATCTTTTAGTCGGGATTTCTCGACTAAAACCTTCTTACTTGTTTTCAGATTCGCTCGCGCATCGCTCTTCATGTTCGGCGCTAGATGACAAATTATTTTTAAATCGCGCCTTCGTTGTTGGCTATTTCGGCTAATTCTCTTATCTAAGCGCGCGCTCTGCAAGTCAAACAAAGAGCGTAGTATCGCAACCTTCTTCACACGCACTGAATCAATGCAAAACATATCTAAGAGGCTGCAGTTAAGTGAATTGTATATTGCCTTTAGCTTTAATTTAGTGTGTGTGCGGAGGAGCTAGGGTTATTAAACTTTATGATTGACATGCAAAGCGCGCACATAAAATAGAGAGTGAACGTAAATGAGCAACAACAAAGGCGCATCGGAGCGAGATTTCAAATTATCTGATTATCATAAGAGCAACACACGCGCTTATGTGAACGCCCTTTGCTTATTCAAAATTGTATATCAATAATATATCAATAAATGTTAGTGTGTTACGTTTTGTCTAAGTTATATAAGCAGCAAGTAGGCAAATCCACCCCCATAACATATTCTGGTGTGGGAAATTTTTCTAGACGCACCAAGTTTTGTTATGTTGTTTTTGTTTTTTTAAATCAATCACACCAACAAAAAGTAGCAGTGCGGGCCCAACAACAACAACAACAAACGCTTCTTGCAAGTGTACGAACGTTTTTTTTATGACACTTTGCTTGCGGCACTCAAAGGCGTCATTGCCCATTGTTTTGTTTTTGTATTCTCGCTCGCGATCGAGCTCTCAGCTTGTGGGACAATCAGGCGACAGTAGTGGAATGGGTAATTGTTGTTATTATTTTATTATCTTAAGAGCAAAACGCGCACTTATGTGAACGCCCTATGCTTGTTCGCAATTGCATATCAATAACATATTAATAATGTTAATTAGTTTTGTCTAAGTTATATAAGCAGCAAGTAGGCGAATCCACCCCCAAAACATATTCTGGTGTGGGAAATTTTTCTAGACGCACCAAGTTTTGTTATGTTGTTCTTGTTTTTTTTAAAATCAATGACACCAACAAAAAGTAGCAGTGCGGGCCCAACAACAACACTTACAACAACAACAAACGCTTCTTGGGTCGTAAATCAATTGTCAAAGGCACACAAATTTGAAAAAAAAAGAATATGCACTGTGCGAAGTGATACATGTACATAAAATTATGAAAACTATTTTCAAGCGCATTGTTCACTTAATTGTGTATGCACATATTCATTAAGAAGCAGAAATCCGTTTCGTTTTTGCAAGTGTCGAACCTTTTTTTATGACTTTGCTTGTGCGACGCGAAGGCGTCACTGCGCATTTGTTTTGTTTTTGTATTCTCGCTCGCGATCAAACCCTCAGCTTGTGCGACAATCAGGCGACAGTAGTGGAATGGGTAATTGTTGTAATTGTAATTTGATTTTTAAAATGGGTAAAAAGTGCTCCAAATCGTATGGGAGGTACTTGAAGGAGTTGTCCAAATAAAAATTCCCTTCTTAGTGCTCACTTACTACCTGCATAAAAAATTGTGTGAAAATTTCAGCCTTCTAGCTCTTTTCGTTTAGGCTGTGGCTGATCCATTTTAACGCGGACGAACTCTTTTATATATATAGATTAATTTCATCATCAATGTTGTCTTCCTTTTCGGGTTGCGGAGCACAGAACTCCGAAAACCTATCTGATAAATTTGACTTTTCTCGATAATTATTTATTTTTTTTGATGGAGTTGTTATTATTTCAATCATTGATTTTACTGTCAAGTGCACTTTATTCTTTTCGTCACTTGTCAAAAAATTTAAATCTCTAAAGGGTGGATTTAAAAAAAGTGCCACGTTGTGAAAAGTATTTGGCGCACAGCGGCTATGTAAAGATATTTGACATTTGCTTTTGATAACTTTCATTGTTTCGTTATCAAATACATTTTCAGCACAATGATTTATTAATTTTTTAAACCACAATGTGTATTCATGTATTGTTGGTTCCTTGTCAGCACTCCAACACTCCGAACAATCTTTGAACATTGACAAAAAATTTACAATATCTTTTAAAAAATTGAAATCAATATTAGATATTCTTTTTATGAATGCTTAAAATGGCCAACAAGCGACTTTGAAGCATCCAACAATGCATCCAATTCTATTACGTTTCCCTTATCGAATAGGTCAGTCATAACTAAGTTTAAATTATGACATGCACATGCAATGCGCTTATAATGTTTAAAAGCTGCTTTAACATTGGCACCATTGTCGGTAATAATATAACTATTTTGAAATTTAGATTCCAAATCGTATTCTCTAATTATTTCTAACACACAGCTCAATATGTTAGCACTATCTTTTTTTCCAAGCAGAAATTCGCGATTTGCGAGGACCTTTGCATTTAGCTTAAAATCCTTACATATGTAATGTGCTGTCAATGTGAGGAAACTGCGCTGTGTGTGTTGGTCCGTCCACATGTCGGTTGTGTAAGCCATAGACTGATCCACCAGCTTTTTTTTCAAGATCGTCTTTAACTTTGCTGTATTCTGTTGGCAACACAACGTTTGTTATAGTTTTCCTACTCTTAAGTAGTTCAGATGCGTTTTGCTTTCCATACTCAGATCAAATGTTAATAAGCGATTGTGCCAGCTGCAAAAATCCTTCACCTAAAAAAAATATACATATATATATATTATTTATACTAACGTGTAAATATTATCACACATATTTACCTTCAGTTGTGGAAAATGGTCTTAGATCGTTTGTAAAAAATAACAGCTGATGCCGCGCCACATTTTCCACAACGCTCGACGGAACTTTTCTTTTTAAAAATGCGCTCATGCTTGGTAGCAAAGCGTCGCGTTCCTTTTTGGCGCACTTATGCCTGTGCAGTCCAGACGTGCCATTTTTTGGTTTATATGGAATAACTTCCTTACATGTTTTGCACTGCACATAATCCACAATTTGGTCTTTAAACTTTATAATGTTAAAATTTTCCCACACATCAGCTTTCGAGACAGACTTTAAAAAGCCAATTTCTTCATTTTTATTGGCAATTAATTGCAAAATTTCACCGCGCGTTGCCATAGCTGTACGAATCTTTGGAATAGAGTGACCGAATTTTGTAATAGTGAAAATACATCTAAATGTTCCCATTTATTACACTTGCGATGTATCGTGTCACTACAAAATGTAATCGGTGTGTAATTTGGATAAATACAGAACATTTAAAGAGTACATTTTGTTCGGGTCCCGACTTATTTTTGGGTCCCGACAGGTTTAACGGGACCCGTGGGAATTTCGGGATCGACCACTTGTCCCGACTTTCCCGAATTTTTTTAAAACCTTTCCCATCCCGCCCGATCCCGATTATTTTTTCGGGACCCGCGGGATTCCCGAAAATCCCGATCCCGATGCCCATCTCTAGGTCACACACACATGCTTATAGGAGCTAGCCGAAACAAAAATCATTAAATTAAATCATTTAAATTAAACCATCAAATCATTAAAACTGCATGTATATATGTGCATATGTTTTTTTTTAATTTAATTATTTTTGTTTTTATTTTATTTATTTATTTTTATTAATTTGCTAATTTGTTGTGCTAGGTCGACGCAAAAGGATAAGCAAGCAAAGAAAACAAATAAATTTGCTAAGTCATGCAAGAATACATTTTTGTTCTATTTCATTATTCTTCATCATCCTTCGTCAGCTGGTCGTCTCTTGGCGAGCAGAAACACAGCTGCACGACAATAAGTAAGCAATTTCGAACGTTGCTTTGCCATCGTTCCGTTTTGCCATCGTGCTTTTGCAAAGTCAATTCTCGTTTGCGCACCCAATGTTGCCCGCATATAATTTTCGTTCGAGTTTCACTCAAGAGAGAGTTGTCCAGTCTATGGGTATTCTTCGTCTATGGTACCACCTACACCTAGCTCTTAAGTACAAGCGTTGTATGTAAGATCTCGGTGTGTGTTGTGTAGAGGAATAACAGTAATACTCTTTCCCACTTTATGTTTTTACACACAATGGTTAGGGAATCGGTTATGCATTTTAGTTTATAATTATTTTGAAGATAGAAAGTTACGATTCGTTTCAGTTCATTTTTAAATACAGTTTGTATTAAAGGATAACATCGAAAGTTACTTTTTGGATCAGTGAGTTATTTATTTTTCTGATTTTCGTATTATTTATTTACAATTCATATAAAATACGTATTTTAATGATAAGTTATAAAAAATATTTAATTTAAAACATTAACGATCAACGTATTTTAATTTCTTTTGTGGTTTTTTAAACACAAGAAAAATAAGTCGATTTTAGACTTAATTATTGAAGCAACATTATATATAGTTGTCTTCTATTTTGCATATTATATAATAGTTATATTGACGCTGCTTTAGTGCATTTAAAAATCAAATAAAACTAAGCAGTCTGAATATTCTTTTATAATAATATAAGTTGGCATATTCAATTTTATTGAACTCTATACTTTGTATAGACGCTGTAACGTTGTTCAGTGAAGTCAATTTTTGACTTATTTTGAAGTATTTATTTATTTATAATACTTACTTAAAATTAAGTTGTTAATTTGTTTTGTTGTTTTTTTTTTTTTTTTTTTAAAATAATACGTCGATTTTAGACTTAATAATTGAAGAAATTGAAGCAACATTATATATAGTTGTCTTCTATTTTGTATTGTAAGGACGTTTTCTAGGCCGAGGTCGGCGTCTCAATCGCGTCCAGGGTGTTTCTACAGATTATTTGTAACAAATGCTGGGACCCTGGAGTGAGCCGCACCGAGGTCGAACACCAATGCGCAAACAGAAAGGGGTGAGGGGGGGGTACGGTCGCTCAGATCGACATCGTCGGAGTGGGCTAAGGGGGGGGGGAAGTAGGGAGTCCAGGGTGATGACCCGGAAGACCCCTCCACCCCCCTCCCCAGACCACTCCTCAGTACCGACCAGGCGTGGAACCTTTGACTTCGGGGACGTGAAGAGGATCGGGAGCAGGCGCTCGCCTGGCTCGGCTAAGGGTAAGACCCGGAAGCCTTACCAAGCGACCACCTAGTCCCGTTCGACCAGCTTTCACCCACCAGCCGCGCCTTTTGAAAAAGCGTGTGATGGGCCCAGGCAGGGATCCGGGGCGCACAGAGTAAGACTCGGAATGCGTCCCAGATTCCCCTACCTGAGCCCACCACAACCTGCAACGCACGGGTATTACCCAGTTGTCGCTACACACGGAACGGGCCAAGAAGCAGGCGTCGCAGAATCTAGAGTAAAACTCGGAAGATTCGCTAGTCTGGCCCCTCATGCCGATCCCATGTGGGCCGTATGGTGAGGTGACCCGAAACCAGAGGCTTCGGCTACCCGCTGAAAAGGGAAGAGAGTGATACAAGAAAACACTAACGGGGATACATTTAAATCGTTTATTGTTTCAAATTTAAGGGAGTAGGGAACAGGTACTGGTTCGCAACGCTACATACTTGGCCGTTGGCCAACTTACCCCGCTCTACCAAGCTCATATTCGGGTGGGGGGTGTATACGAGTGTGTGTGTATGCCGGTGTGAGCGCTGGTGTCAATGCCGTGTGTGTGTGGTGTATACGTAAGCCTTAGTGCGTGCTGGGGTCAATTCCGGGTGTGTGTATGCTGGGCGCGTATACGTGTGTGGGTACACTGGGTGCCGATTCTGTATGTGTGTGTGTGGTGCGCGTATGACTTAGTGCGCGCTGGGTGTCGATCCCGTGTGTGTGTTTAGGTTATGCGCGCGTGCCTTAGTGCGTGCTGTGGTCGATTCTGTGTGTGTGTATGGTGTGTGCGTATGCCGTGTGGGGGTGCTGGGGTCGATACCATAGGTGTGTGTCGTGTGCGTATTCCTTATCACGTGCTGGTGTCACTGCCTTGTGTTTATATGTAGTGTGCGTATGCCGGTGTGAGCGCTGGGTGTCGATTCCGTGTGTGTATAGGTTATGCGTATGCCGTGTGTGGGTGCTGGGGTCGATACCGTAGGTGTGTGTCGTGTGCGTATTCCTTATCACGTGCTGGTGTCACTGCCTTGTGTTTATATGTAGTGTGCGTATGCTGGTGTGAGCGCTGGGTGTCGGTTCCGTGTGTGTATAGGTTATGCGTATGCCGTGTGTGGGTGCTGGGGTCGATACCGTAGGTGTGTGTCGTGTGCGTATTCCTTATCACGTGCTGGTGTCACTGCCTTGTGTTTATATGTAGTGTGCGTATGCCGGTGTGAGCGCTGGGTGTCGGTTCCGCGTGTGTATAGGTTATGCGTATGCCGTGTGTGGGTGCTGGGGTCGATACCGTAGGTGTGTGTCGTGTGCGTATTCCCTACCACGTGCTGGTGTCACTGCCTTGTGTTTATATGTAGTGTGCGTATGCCTGTGTGAACGCTGGTGTCGATGTCGGGTATATATGTTGTGCGCGTATGCCTTAGTGTGGGCTGGGGTCGATTCCGTGTGTGTGTATGGAGTGTGCGTATGCCGTGGGTGTATGCTGGGGTCGATGCCGTAGGTGTGTGTATGGGGTGTGCGTATGCCGTGTGTGTATGCTGGGGTCGATGCCGTAGGTGTGTGTAGTGTGCGTATGCCTGGTGTGGGTGCTGGGGTCGATGCCGTAGGTGTGTGTAGTGTGCGTATGCCTGGTGTGGGTACTTGGTGTCGAATCCTTGCTGCTCCTGTTGTGGTTGTTCGTCACTGTGTTTTATATGTCCCGCTTCACTGTACATCTGCCCGAAAACTGATTTGCCATCCCAAATCTGCCAAATCATTTTTCGGGTGGCCATCGCTGTTTTCCAACCACGTGAAGTTGTCGCTGTTAGGGTGGCCGTTGCTTTTTGCCAAGACGCGGTGTTGCCATTCTCGGGTGGCCATGGCTGTGTCGTGATCGCGACCCGTGTCTGGCAGCTGTTGTGCGGTAGCAATTTGCCAGCAAGATTGCTACCTCACAGCATATTATATAATAGTTATAAAGACGCTGCTTTAGTGCATTTAAAAATCAAATAAAACTAAGCAGTCTGAATATTCTATTAAAATAATATAAGTTGGCATATTCAATTTTATTGAATTTTATACTTACCTATAGACACTGTAACGTTGTAACAATCGTTTTACAGTGAAGTCAATTGTCTCACAGCCAAATTAAAAGATGTCTATTGAAACTTAAGATATAAGTGGTGTTTTGGTGCCGCATTCAGTTGTTCGCATATTTGGTGATGGAGCCTGCCTTTTTAGATTTATTTCCTACCTTTTATATGGTAGGCAAGGCTTCCATGGCACCATACGCCAACATATTGTAACCCATGTCGTTACCAACTGGGAAACTTTTGCTTGCTTCAGCATGAACATAAATGGAGAGTGTTATAGCTCTTCTGAACAATATGAGTGCACTATGTCAAATTCATATACTTATGGTACTGCATGTGAGCTTCAAGCAGCAGCAGAAATTTATGCTGTAAATTTTCAAGTTTTTCTAAATGGAAACTTATATCTATCATTAGGAAATGATATGCATCCTGTGAAAAAATTGCGTTTTACCGGCGAATTAATGAATGGACATTTTGATGTTTATATTCCTTTAGAGGAAGTATTAACTCAAGATACCGATACGTCAAGTGAATGTATAACTGAAAATGTTAAAAATCCCGTTAAAAGACGTAGTGGGTTCACCGACAAAACAACACAAACGGTACGAAAACATATAGTTGAAAAATATGTTGAAAAAAATAAGGGTAAGCACATAGATGCATCAAAAAGATATCAGGTTAATAATCCAGAAGCTCATAAAGCTGCAAAGAGAAGACATCAGGCTGATAATCCTCAAGCTAATAGAGATGCAGTGAGACGACATCAGGCTAATAATCCTAATGCACGTCAAGAAAGGCGTTTGCGTGCATGGAGTGTTAAAGCCATGTCTGGCCTACACTATTATTTTGAAATAGCTTATAAGTCAGATAAAATTACTCAACTTGGTAGTATGAATTTGATATGCAAACATTGTAATGCTTTAAAGTGGAAAAATGAGCCTCTGGGTATCTGTTGCAAGGCAGGAAGAGTTAAGCTTTCACGAAATGAAAGTTTGCCTGATCCACTTAAGAGCTTAATAATTGGTGGACATCCCAAGCATGATCATTTCATTGATCGTATAAGAAAGTATAACAGCTGCTTTCAAATGACTTCTTTTGGTAGTACAAAAAGTTGGTCAACCTTTAAAGTCCAAGGACAAGTGTATCACTTAATTGGTAGTGTCCGACCTTTGCCAAATGAAGAAATGCAGTTTCTTCAAATTTATTTTGTTGGCGATGATGAAAAGGAAGCTCAACTACGTTGCAAAAATATTCCAAATGTTGATTTAAAGTAGTAAAGGATCTTCAATGTATGTTTCATCATCATAATCGTTATGTAAAAGATCTAAAAATGGCTCTCAATAAAATACCAATGAGTACTGAAGATTATAAATTGGTTATACATGCTGATCGAACACCCGGTGGTGCACACAAAGGGCTTTACAATGCACCTCAATCAAAGGAAGTAGCTATAATTATTGTTGGTCAGCAATTTGAAAAGCGTGATATTATTATTGAAAGCCATAATAATAAATTACATCGTATAAGTGAGGTGCATCGGTCATACGATGCCTTACAGTACCCTTTGCTATTTCCTTATGGCGAAGATGGATATTCAGTGGATAAACCACAATGGAATCCATTATTAAAAAATGAGGAACCAAAAAAAAAAAGATATCTGCGTTAAGCTTTTACAGCTATAAAATAATGATTCGTCAATCTGAGATAAATCATTTAATTTATCGTCGTTCTCTTTTTAGTCAGTTTTTGGTTGATATGTATGCTAAAATTGAAACAGAAAGGTTAAATTATATTCGCTACATTCAAGCGAAACTCAGAGCAGATAGCTATATACATCTATAAGATGCAATAGGTCAACAAGATGTTGACGCAGCTCAACTTGGTCAGATGGTAATTTTACCATCTTCTTTTACAAGCTCTGCACGATATATGCATGAAAAGACTCAAGATGCTATGACATATGTTCGCCATTATGGGCGACCAGATCTTTTCATAACATTCACCTGCAATCCACAATGGAATGACAGCAAAAGTGTTTTGACACCGGGTCAAAAGCCACATGATCGTCACGATATTATAGCTCGAGTTTTTCATTTAAAAGTTAAAGCTTTAATGTCACTATTGATAAAAGGTTCTTTGTTTGGAAGCGTGCAATGTTTCATGTACTCTGTGGAATGGCAAAAGCGGGGCTTACCACATATACATATTCTACTTTGGCTAGAAAATAAAATAAGACCTGATAAAATCGATAAGATTATTTGTGCCGAAATACCAAACGCAGATGAGGATCCATTGTTATTTAACATTGTTAAATCAAATATGATTCATAGTCCTTGCGGTGCATTTAACAATAAGTCGCCATGCATGAGAGATGGAAAATGTACCAAAAGGTTTCCTCGACAATTTCTTAAAGAAACTGTGACTGGAAAAGATAGTTACCCTCTATATCGTAGAAGAGCGATAGAAGATGGTGGTAATGCAATTAATATAAATGGTAATTGCATAGATAATCGTTGGGTTGTGCCTTACAATTGTGTACTATTGAGAACATTTGAAGCTCATATAAATGTTGAGTATTGTAGTTCTGTAAAGTCTATTAAATACATTTGTAATTGTTAACAAGGGCAGTGATCAAGCATCATTTACTCTTGAAGACCAACGCAACGAAATTAATATGTACGAAAGAGGCCGTTATATAAGAAGCTCAGAAGCGGTTTGGAGAATCCTTGCATTTCCCATACATGAACGTTTTCCGGCTATTACACACTTAGCAGTTCATTTAGAAAATGGTCAACGGATATATTTTAACCCCAATAATCCGCAACAATTACTTGACAGATTAAGCACTACACCCAAAACCACTTTGCTAGCCTTCTTTGAGCTCTGCACACGTGATGAGTTTGCAAGAACGCTTCTATATTGTGAAGTTCCATCGTATTTTACATGGAACAATCAAGAATTTCAAAGAAGAAAACGAGGGCATGATGTGCCAAATTTTCCTGGAGTTAAAAGAGATTCAGCTTTGGGAAGAGTTTACACTATTCATCCTAATAGTACAGAATGTTTTTATTTAAGACTTTTATTACATTTTGTAAGGGGCCCAACTTCATTTTTTAAAAACCGTTAATGGTATAGCATACGCATCATTTCAATTGGCGTGTAAAGCTCTAGGATTACTAGAAGATGATAAGCACTGGGATTCAACTATAGCCGATGCTGTCATATGTCAAAATCCTACAAAACTGAGAGAACTTTTTGCAATAATGTTAGTATTTTGTCAAATTTCAGATGCTCTTAAACTTTGGAATACTTATAAAGAGAGTTTCTCAGAAGATATGTTAAGAGACTTTCATTTTCACAAGACAGAAATATTGATGAAAGTATTGTGAAATAAATGTCTTATTTACATTGAAGATATTGTACTGTCTATTGGTGGTCAAAACTTGACTTATTATGGACTTCCACTACCAATTAGATCCGAGGAAATTGTTCCAAATATTGAATATCATAGAGAAACAAATTATGAAAATTGCGATAATTTTATTGTTAATAATGAGCTACTCCTTACTGCTGAGCAAAAACAAGTATAAGATAAGATACTACATAGCGTTGAAGCAGAAAAGGGAGAAATTTATTTTTTAGATGCACCTGGTGGAACAGCTAAAACGTATCTTTTAAATTTATTATTGGCAAAGGTACGTCAAAGTAAAAAATTGCATTGGCCGTATCTTCTTCCGGTATCGCAGCCACTTTACTTAATGGTGGTCGCACAGCGCATTCTACACTTAAGATTCCATTTAATCTGATTCATTTAGAAACACCACATTGCTCAACTTCAAAGCAATCTAATATTGCTGCTGTGCTCAGAGATTGCAAGCTTATTGTTTGGGATGAGTGTACTATGGCTCATAAAGGTGCTTTTGAATCTGTAGATCGATCTTTGAAAGACATTCGAGATAGTGAACACTTAATGGGTGGCATAACTGTTCTCTTAGCTGGTGATTTTCGACAAACTCTTCCAGTGATCCCCAGAGGAACAAGAGCAGATGAAATAAATGCGAAAATTGCATTAACGAAGAATATGCGAGTGCAATTAAAAGGTGATAGCATAGCTGGTGAATTTGCAGAAATGCTTCTTCAAATAGGAAATGGATTATTTTCAACCCATGATGGCAAAATAACTTTACCATCCACTTTGTGTCATGTTGTGAAAAGTATTGAAGAGCTAACTCTAAAAATATTTCCGGATATTACAAATATCTCTGAAAAATCACTCGAATGGTTTTCAGAACGTGCTATTTTGTTTGCGAGAAATGACAATGCATTGGAAATAAACGAGTTTTTATTAAAATCATTGCAAAGTGAAGAAATAACATATAACTCTATTGATTCTGTGACTGAAGTCGAAGATGCAGTTCATTCCCCGTCGAGTTTCTTAATTCATTAAATCCGGCTGGCCTGCCTCAACATAAATTAACTTTAAAGATTGGTTCACCTGTAATGTTGATTCGCAACTTGAAACCGCCAAAACTATGCAATGGTACAAGATTGCAAGTTAAAGTCCTTCATAAGAATGTTGTCGAAGCAATAATCTTTACTGGCAATAGTGTAGGTGAAACGGTTTTTATACCGAGAATTCCATTAATACCTTCTGACTCTGAATTGCCATTTCAATTTAAAAGATTGCAATTTCCTTTAAAAGTTTGCTTTGCCCTAACAATCAATAATCACAGGGACAAACTCTCAAATTAGCCGGACTAGATTTAAGACACGATTGCTTCTCTCATGGCCAATTTTATGTAGCCTGCTCAAGAGTCAGTTCACCAAAAGTTTAGTTGTATTAGCACCTGACGGAAAAACAACCAATGTCGTTTATCAAGAAGCTCGTAACAGTTGTTAAAAATTGCAAATTAAATTCAACAAGTGGATAAGGCCTACTGGGGAAACCACAATAAAAAATTACGCACCTGATTCTCTACTTCAATGGTGGCGTGGAAAAGAGAATATTAAATACTTTGCTTTAATTTGTCGTTAAATATTTTCTAATTTATTTATTTTACATCTAAAATAATATAAACTATCTGCGCAGCGAAGTAAGCGGGGCACTTACTATGTCGTATAAACGGAAATATAGGATTTCATCAGATGTGCAAGTGAATACACAGGGGCTTCAACACACGGTTATTTTCAAACGTTATAATTGCTTGCATTCGAAAATCGAGCGCGCAGCGCGAGGGGGGTTGGCGAGCGTAGCGAGCAGGGGGGGACCCCCTAGTCTGTCATATAGTATTAGGTTTAATCAATGACAATATATTCAACTTAAAAAATATCAATAGTCGACAAACTCTTTTTCAATTTGGCGAACTAGAAATTGGTAATAATTCTATACCTTTAGACTATAACCGCCTTAAAAAGTTTAATCTAAAAACGATAACTAGTTGATTCGTTCATTTTTTCACACCTATGATCGGAGATTTAGTTCCTGTTTAAAATTATCATTGGCTTGTTTTAGCTTGTCTTCTACAAATAATTGATATTCTTACTAAATCAGACCGTTATGATGATGATAATTAAGAGACATCACCAAATGTACATTATATTATATGGTAATCTAAAACCAAGTCATTATTTTGTAGTTCATTATCCTACTGCTCTTCGAAAATGTGGCCCCTTAAAATGCATTTGGTGTATGAGATTTGAAGCAGAGCATAAGGAGGCAAAGAATTAATTTAATTTCTTGCTTCAAAATGATAAAGGTACAAAAAATATGTTGGAATATCAAAAGGCGGATACTGTTGATTTGAATAAGGACAAATTTTAAGAATATCATTAAGCCTGAAAATTGTTATTTTAATTTTAAAAATTGTTTAGTTTGCTAAAAAATTATTTTTAAAGGAACTAATTACAAATTTAAACAATGTCTAGCTTTTCAATAAAATTGTATTGAGTTGCATAAAATTAAGCTTTTATAATTCAGACTGAAGATGAATATATACTTTCAAACCGTGTGAACATAAACAAGTGGAAACGTTGCAGTCGGACGCAACCGACTGCGGCATACTCGATACCAGTATTAAAACAGGTAAAAAGAGGCCTGATTGCTAAGGGGTACGGATGGGGCAGGGGTGTACGCTGCCTTAAAGATTCTCCGATGCAGATAGGGATGCCACCAACTATCTTCCTTCCAAATTTGGTGACTCTAGCTGAAAGTTTGTAAAAAGTGGGGAAAGAGGGGCTGGGGGCAGTATGGGTGGGCGTGGCATCCAAATCTTTGCTGCAGATATTTGTGAAATGTCAATTGCTATCTTCATACCAAATTTGGCGACTCTAGCTCGGAGTTTGTTAAATGTGGGGAAAGGGGGGCTGGGGCCGGTATGGGTGGGCGTGGCATCCAAATTTTTGATGCAGATCTTTGTGGAATGTCAATTGCTATCTTTATACCAAATTTGGTGACTCTAGCTCGAAGTTTGTTAAATGTGGGGAAAGGGGGGCTGGGGCCGGTATGGGTAGGCGTGGCATCCAAAGTTTTTCTGCAGATCTATGTGGAATGTCAATTGCTACCTTCCTTCCAAATTTGGTGACTCTAGCTCAAAGTTTGTAAAAAGTGGGGAAAGGAAGGCTGGGGGCGGTATGGGTGGGAGTGGCATTCAAATTTTTGCTGCAGATCTATGTGGAATGTCAAATGCTACCTTCATACCAAATTTGGTGACTCTAGCTCAAAGTTTGTATTAGGTGGGGAAAGGGGGGCGGAATGGTTGGGCAAAGGCTCCAAAACTTTGATGCAATTCTTTTGGGGTTGTTGCCAGCTATCTTCCTACCAAATTTGGTGGCTCTAGCTCCACTACTCTGGAAGATACACGCATTCCCGTTTTTGACGAAGCGTTGGGGCAGATGGGGGTGGCTATCGCGGTATTGGTGGGCGTGGCATCCAAACTTTGGATGCAGTTTTTGGGGGGCCATCATCACCTATCTTGGCACCAAATTTGGTGGCTCTAGCTCAAAAACTGTAAAAGACATAGGCTTTTTTGACTTAAAAATGCGGGGGGGGGCTGGGGGCGGAATGGGTGGGCGTGGCTCCAAAACTTTGATGCAGTTTTTTGGGGGTCATTGCAAGCTATCTTCCTGCCAAGTTTGGTGGCTCTAGCTCCACAAATATGGAAGATACACGCATTCTCGTTTTTGACGAAGCGTTGGGGCAGCTGGAGGTGGCTAGGGCGGTATTGGTAGGCGTGGCATCCAAACTTTTGATGCAGTTTTGGGTTGTCATCATCACCTATCTTGGCACCAAATTTGGTGGCTCTAGCTCAAAACTGTAAAAGACATAGGCTTTTTTGACTTAAAAATGCGGGGGGGGGCTGGGGGCTCCAAAACTTTGATGCAGATTGTTGGGGGTCGTTGTCAGCTATCTTCCTACCAAATTTGGTGACGCTAGCTCGAAGCATGTAAAAGGTGGTGAAAGGGGGGCTTTGGGGCTTGGGGGCGGTAAAGGTGGGCGTGGCATTCAAATTTTTGCTGCCGATCCATGTGGGATGTCAATTGCTATCTTCATACCAAATTGTGTGACTCTAGCTCGAAGTTTGTATAAAATGGGGAAAGGGGAGCTGGGGGCGGTATGGTTGGGCGTGGCATTCAAATTTATGCTGCAGATCCTTGTGGAATGTCAAATGCTACCTTCATACCAAATTTGGTGACTCTAGCTCAAAGTTTGTATTAGGTGTGGAAAGGGGGGCGGAATGGTTGGGCAAAGGCTCCAAAACTTTGATGCAATTCTTTTGGGGTTGTTGCCAGCTATCTTCCTACCAAATTTGGTGGCTCTAGCTCCACTACTCTGGAAGATACACGCATTCCCGTTTTTGACGAAGCGTTGGGGCAGATGGGGGTGGCTAGTGCGGTATTGGTGGGCGTGGCATCCAAACTTTGGATGCAGTTTTTGGGGGGCCATCATCACCTATCTTGGCACCAAATTTGGTGGCTATAGCTCAAAAACTGTGGGAGATATAGGCTTTTTTGACTTTAAAATGCGGTGGGGCTGGGGGCGGAATGGGTAGGTGGGGCTCCAAAATTTTTGATGCAGTTTTTTGGGGGTTGCTAGTAGCTATCTTCTTACCAAATTTGGTAGTTCCAGCTGTCAGGATGTGCGAAATATGTGGATTTATCGGTTTTGAGTTATCGAATTTATCGATTTGCGAGCCCCCCAGTTATCGTGGAACCCCCATCTTGACACTTTAATTTACTATCCCATAGATAAAGAGAACTGGAAAGTTTCAAGTCTCTAGCTTGAAGGGTGTGGAAAAAAGTTGCGTTCATACAGACGGACAGACGGACAGACACCATGACGGACATTGCACAAACCCAATATACTCTTTACCTTCGGTATCGAGCATAAAAATGTTAATGACCACGTTTAGGCCTATGAAACTGATACCTTATGTAATGAATTACATATATTGAAGAAATATTGTTGAGTTCCTTAGTCCGCCATTACATATTTATCCCATGTGTAATGGATAAACATTTTTTCGATTAAAGTACACCTAAAATAACACACTTTTATATGTATGGTAAATATATTTGTAAATAAAGAAAAAAAATTGTATCAAAACCAAATGTTTTTATTTATAATGGAGAACACATCGTTCTTAATATATTTACTGTGTTCTTATTTATTTTGTTCTTAAAGTAAGACCGACATTCTCAATTACCTTCTTAAAAATTAAGAACAAATGGCTACATAATTAAGAACATTGGTTCTCAAAGTATGACTGATATTTAAGCACCAACAGTTTATAATTAAGAACCAAAGAAAACAAGTGGAAACGTTGCAGTCGGACGCAACCGACTGCGGTATACTCGATACCAGTATTAAAAATTTTGATGCCCATCCATGTGGGATGTCAATTGCTATCTTCATACCAAATTTGGTGACTCTAGCTCAAAGTTTGTATAAAGTGGGGAAAGGGGGGCTGGGGGCGGTATGGGTGGAATTGCATCCAAATTTTTGATGCAGATCTTTGTGGAATGTCAATTGCTACCTTCATACCAAATTTGGTGACTCTAGCTCGAAGTTTGTATAAAGTGGGGAAATGGGGGCTGGGGGCGGTATGTTTGGGCGTGGCATCCAAATTTTTGGTGCAGATCTATGTGGGATGTCAATTGCTATCTTCATACCAAATTTGGTGACTCTAGCTCGAAGTTTGTATTAAGTTGGGAAAGGGGGCTGGGGGCGGTATGGTTGGGCGTGGCATCCAAATTTTTGCTGCAGATCCTTGTGGAATGTCAAATGCTACCTTCATACCAAATTTGGTGACTCTAGCTCAAAGTTTGTATAAAGTGGGGAAATGGGGGCTGGGGGCGGTATCTTTGGGCGTGGCATCCAAATTTTTGCTGCAGATCCTTGTGGAATGTCAAATGCTACCTTCATACCAAATTTGGTGACTCTAGCTCAAAGTTTGTATAAGGTGGGGAAAGGGGGGCGGAATGGATGGGCTAGGCTCCAAAACTTTGATGCAGATTGTTGGGGGTCGTTGCCAGCTATCTTCCTACCAAATTTGGTGGCTCTAGCTCCACTACTCTGGAAGATACACGCATTCCCGTTTTTGACGAAGCGTTGGGGCAGATGGGGGTGGCTAGGGCGGTATTGGTGGGCGTGGCATCCAAACTTTTGATGCAGTTTTTTGGGGGTCATCATCAGCTAAATTGGCACCAAATTTGGTGGCTCTAGCTCAAAAACTGTGGGAGATATAGGCTTATTTGACTTTAAAATGCGGGGGGTCTGGGGGCGGAATGGGGGGACGTGGCTCCAAAATTATTGATGCAGTTTTTTGGGGGTTGCTAGTAGCTATCTTCTTACCAAATTTGGTAGTTCTAGCTGTAAGGGTGTGTTAAATATGCGGATTTATCGTTTTTGAGTTATCGAATTTATCGATTTGCCAGCCCCCCAGTTATCGTAGAACCCCCATCTTGACACTTTAATTTACTATCCCATAGATAAAGAGAATTGGAAAGTTTCAAGTCTCTAGCTTGAAGGGTGTGGAAAAAACTTGCATACATACGGACGGACAGACGGACAGACACCATGACGGACATTGCACAAAACCGATATACTCTTTACCTTCGGTATCGAGTA
>JARNME010000470.1:0-11985 GCA_030179655.1 Scaptomyza flava | reverse complement strand
TAAAGAGTCGAAAGTATCGTTAGCCAAATGGAAAACGTTTGAGGTCTATTTTTTTATTTTTTTTTTGAGGCAGCAGCTGATTCGAATTGTACTTAAAATCGCCTGCATTCCCCGAAATAGCTGCAAGTAAATGCTATCAAGGGAGTGACACGCCCTCGCAATCAATCAAAACTAACCCGCTGGCGGCTTAAACGAACATCGTATAGAACGTTCATAGCAACCTGCCCCAAATTTCCAGGATACGGGGTCAGCTAGCAAAAAGGTCAAGAGCAAAAAGGCTTTGAGCTCAGAGTGTTTGTTTTGTGATTTTGCGACGGCTTTTGTATATCTAGCAAATATTTGTACTTTCAAAATAGGTTTGGCTTTATTTTTTGTTGCATTTAACTTCACACGCTGAAACAAAATATATGTGATTGCTTTAAGCAGGTCAATTGCAGCGTTTCGAGTTGAAAGAGAATAACTCTATGCTTAAATAAAAGTAAATAAGCTTAAAAATCCTTTTTGGATTATATATATGTGATTTTAACATAGTAAAGTTCTTACCTTAAATTTATTTTCAACAGTTTTCAACAAATAATAAGCTTATTATAAAGCATTCACTACATCCTTATTTAAGTCCTAATTCCATTCATTGTAACTATTCTGAGCACTTGTACTTTTTTATACTCTGATACGTAAGGTAAATAGTATATTGGTTTTTATTGGACACCGTAAAAGCTAGAGACTCAAAACATTGTAGATATTTGGTGCATGTATGCGTCAAACAATGTGTCAATATAGGGTGGAATGGTAAACCCCAGCCCCCCACCTCATGCCTTTTTAAAACTAGAAAGCATGCATGTGAAAAAATTTTTGAACTAGAGTCACCGAATTCGGTAGGAAGATAGCTGGTTAAATCCTACAAAGATCTGTATTACAAATTTAAAGGTCATGATCACCCATTCCACTCAGCTTTAAATCGAAAGTCCCCATTACGTCCGGAGTTTATGAACTAGAGTCACAAAATTTGGTGGCAAATTTAGCTAGAAGGATCCCCTTAAGATCTTCAACAAACCATATTTATACGCGGTGTGTACGCCCCAAACTCACCCTTTGTAAGCAGACCTCATAAAACCCGTTTTTATACTGGTATCAGAGTATACCGCAGTCAGTTGCTTCCAACTGGAATATTTTCATTTGTTTTATTTTTGTGTTTTGGGAAAAAAGGTTAGCACATTCGAAAGAAATAATATGGAATAATAACCAATTATGCATTATTCGTAAATCCGGATGTTTTAACCAAATCTACCTTAATAGAATCATGTGTTTATTATATTTTTTTATTTATTACTATTATTTCAATCAATCAGGAGTACATGGACCAAATTTTATAGTAATGAGTTGTAAAAAGCACTTTAGTGTTAAAAAAAAAATGAGAAAATCATCAACAAATCTATACTATTTTGAAAATCTTGCAGATACTACGTTGGTAAATTGGCAAGGTTTTTGATAAAAATGATACAAAACACTTAAAACTATAAATATAAATCTAATGCAAGTAATAAAACATGTGTTTTGACCTAACATTTTATCAAGAACTTGACAGATCACTTGGTATCCTTTCAGGAACGCAACAAAGCTTTGATACCTAACTAGCTTTGAAATGCGAAATAAGTAAGCTTATATCTCAGAAAAGCCAGGTGTTTTTGGAGATCCCAACGTTTTAAGTACTACAAGCTAAATCAATAAATTACAAACGCAACAAGTTGGAAAAATTTGTATAAATTGGTTAGCCGATGCATGAAGGAATATATTAAGGAAAGATGCGAATTCTGAAACTGTTTGATTTGATTTAATGATCAACTACTGTACTGAATTGTTAAAATAATAGCAATAAGAAGTAAGATGTATTAAAGACATGCTTGTCTAAAAGAAGATTCCAACAATTATATCAATAAAAATGTTTACTCTACGTTTAAGGGAAGCTTTAAGAATTAAAACCAAATACTCACTGGATAAATTGCAAATCGTGATGTTCATTTTTTGGCATCTAAAAAAAAAGAAGCTTCGCTGTGCTTTTTCAAATTTCGCAGCTTTTATTTTGCAATTTCATGAAATTAAACGTCTTTTTTTTGCCACAATCAGCTTCATTTGCAATTTAGAAAAGGAACGCCTGGCGATAAAGCACTGTCGCATTATCGAAATTGTCACAAAACACATAATTTAATTCTGGGGGCCAAATTAATGCATGCTGCTGCCAAAGTCACACAAGCAAAACTTTAGCTCGTAATGCGCTAATATGGCATATCAAAAGCGATCAGAGAAGGTTAAAAGCGCAGCTTGAGAGTATTCAGGACAACAAGGACAGCCACACAGGTGAATGAATACACACAACCACATACAGCACAGGCAACAATTGATATTGATGATGTTGGCTTACAAAGTTGTTCTAGTCTGAAGCACAAAGTATTTTATCTTGCGTTTTTGAGCATATTTATCATACGCTACACGGGTAAAGCTCGACTGAAACTTAATGCATGTTTAAATTTGTAAGTTGTTTTTAGTCTGTCTGGCAGTTATCTTTCACCACCAGACAATTATGAAAATAGCTTAACATTTGGCAAAAACCACAAAATGCTATTATACTTATAACAAAAGGACGCAAAGTGGGTCTCACCATTAACTTAATTCCTTCTTTTTCGCTAGCCCAGGCAGTCAGATCCCTATGAGGCATGCTTCATTCTCTCCAAACTCATATATACATACATATATTTATTTATTTATGTATATACATACATACATCAGAATTGGCACTTAGCCGTGCCGCTGTTTGGTTACCGACAACCTCAACCAGCAACAACGCCCAGTCGCTGAGGGCCCATACACAACACGGCCTATAAATTATGTATGAGTGTTGGCAAAGAAAATTCACCTCCATCTCCTGCTTCTCTTAAGCTCCCGCTCACCTTCAACTGCGCCAAAAACTCGACACTACAATATTAAAGTAAAGCATACCATCTTACACGCGTGCACAGTTACTATATACATACAAACACATACTCATAGACATTTGAGTATGTTGTCAAAACAGCACACTATGGGAATTTTGACCACTTTTTTTTTGGACAAAACCCATTCGAATGTCGATAAGTTAACTTTTTTTTAGTGGCTTTACATAAGAAAAAGATACCGTCCTTAAAGCTACTTACTTACTATACGTTTTAACAGAGATTGAAACTTGTAAGTTGTATGCTATTGAACACTGTTTAAATGACAGCAACGCACGTGCTGAAAACAAAATTTAAATAAATCAAAATCGAATCCCCGCCCATACGGGAGTATATTGAAATGATCAGTGTGGTTTAAACTATGTTTTTGTGACAGAGGAATTGAGATTGTACCAAATGTACCAAAAAATTGATTCCCACCTGTTTCCACCTTGAAATAAATACAGTGTTTATGAATGTAGTCTAAATTGCTTCTTTCGCCTGGACATTCAATTTACAGAATACAACCTCAATAGCAGCAAGAGGCAAACGCAAGAAAGTGGTAGCCATTTCAATTGCTTTAAGGCGGAACTAGCCAATAAACAGATTTCTAAAATTTAATGTAATTTAGTAGAAAATTCTAAACACTTTTGCAACAGCTTTTCATCGGAACTGATGGAATTAAGAGGATATATGGCATAATGAAAAACAAATTTTCAGATTGGCTAAGCTCAGCAACAATTGTTGATGTAAGTGAAAAATTAAAACCAGTAGGGCGGCCAGTACTTGGTATATCAGATGTATATACTGGTCGGATGTGAATAATTTTGGCCAAAATGTAAGAAACATTACTTTGCTTATTATTCGAAAGCTTTTTCTGGGAGAAATCAACTTTTTTTCGAATGTTAATATATCATAGCCTGACTGCCAAGTTGTACTTGGTGTGTTGAAAACTAAAAAGAGTACGATACATATCTTCTTTAAGAGGGGCGGTGACACGCTCATTTAATAAAAAATTAGATATCGTTCTCGAGTTATTAATAGATGCCACAGAATGTAGTCAAATTACCCATTGTGCATATAGCAGCTTTGTTGATTTTGATGTAGCTCACAATTTGTCAGGTTCCAATCTGGCTATTTTAGGCATTTTTAATTAACTTAAAAATACATACATTACAGCTAAAATTTCTGAACATTTCAAACTTAAAGCGTAATGAGGGGATTTCATATGATTATTATTATATTTTTGATTACATAAAAAGAATAACAAGTGGAAGCGTAAAAAAAGGCCTAATGGAGTGACATCAATATCTATCTCCTTACCAAATTTGATGACCTTAGCTGTAAGGATGTGGGAAATGTGTTGATTTATCGACTTTCATCTATCGTATTTATCGATTTCCCAGCCCTCAAGTAGGCGTAGAACCCTAATATTGACCCTTTGTCCCGCTCACAGAAAAATATCTCAGCAAAGTTTCAAGTCCCTAGGTATACGAGTGTAAAAATAAGTTGCGTTCATACAGACGGACAGACACCATGACGGACATTGCACAAAACCAATATACTCTTTACCTTCGGTATCGAGTATAAAAGTTGTTATTCAGTTAAAAATGTCTTACGTTCTTTTTAATCTGGCTTTGCATCGATTTTTTATTTTTATATTAATAAAAACATATTTTATAATGAAAACAAAACATGTTCACAGCTTGCAGTTTTTTCCGCATAGCTTTATTTTACTTTTTCGCTTTTACTCAGGTTTTCTTCACATTGAGAACAAAATTGTAAATCGTATACACTTTAATTCAAGATTTTTTTCAATGCTTTTTGACATAAAGTGTTTTGTTTTTTTTTTTTAATTAATTATTTTTTTTTTAATTAAAAGTGTTCCGTCTTAAGAATTCATTTAAAAATGCAACATTTTATTTGATTCAAATATTATTCATAAGTACTGAATTTTGAGTTGCTAATTTTCTTGTTAACATCTGGGAAACCATAAAACTAAATGCATATTACATTCATTTAGTTTTTAATTCAATGGCATGCGGCTACTTAAAATGTTTGTATTGTTATTGTTAAAAGTGCTAGAAACAAAATGAAAATAATGACTTCAAATTTCCTGTATACGAAATACAATGGTTTGCGACCGGATTCGACTGTGCGACTGTCGTTCAGTAAGCGTATGACTAAGCCATTGCGATGTTTCCGAACATATTTCGCTGTCAGTTAGTTTGTATCTTAAACAAAAAAAAAAATTTAAGTAGGGATAGTATTTATTTTTAAAATAACAAGTTATAGAATTTAATATAGTTATATTGACACGAACATTTATTAAGAAGCAGTTTGATTCTTAAATGTATAAGATTTAAAATAATATTTTACAACTTCAAATCAAAAAATTCATTTATCATTTTCGAAATTTTTTTAATTTGTACAAAATAAGATTAATAAAAAAAGAATTTAAGTCTAATAAATTTGGTACTGATTTTAAGAACTCAAATTATAGAATCAGTTACGGTCGTGTTAAATTTTTATATAAAGTGGGCGCGTTCTCAAATTTTAAACTTTCGAAGTATTCCCACATTGATTTCTATAACAATCGTCTAAAATTTTAACTTTTATGTGAAAAAATGAAAACATTTTTATTTTACGTTGCACTGTGTTTTGTGGAAGCTGAATCGGGTTGACTCAGCCACAAACTTTGGAAGCGCCACTACCTCGAGAGAAAAAAGGATGGCCAAAATAAAACAGGCTAACGGAAACTTGTCTGAAGTTGAGCGCTTGGCAATTAGTTGCTTTATCTTCTTGTTTTACTTTTCCTTCTACATTGGGTAAAGCTTTCGTTTCCATCTTTGTGGCTGCTCTCCATCAGTCCATTCTTTCGTTTACTGCTTGTTTATGCATTATTATGCTTAAACAAGTGTTAACGTTGCAGTCGGACGCAACCGACTGCGATATACTCGATACCTGTATTCAAACCGGTAAAGAGAGTGCTGATTGCAAAGGGGTACGCATGTAGGAGGGGCTTACGCTGTCTGAAAGATTGTCTTATGCAGATTGGGATGCCACCAGCTATAGCTGATATATCTTCCTTTCAAATTTGGTAGCTCTAGCTCTCTGTTCATAAGAGGTGGGGAAAGGGGGCTTGGGGTGGAATGAGTGGGCGTGGCATAGAATAAATGATGCAGATTTTTGGAGGGCGCTGCCAGCTAACTTCCTACCAAATTTTGGTGGCTCTAGCTCCACAACTGTGGAAGGTACACGTATTCCCGTTTTTGACGAAGCGTTGGGGCAGCTGCGGGTGGCTAGGGAAGTATTGGTGGGCGTGGCATCCAAACTTTTTATGCAGTCTTTTGGGGGTCATCATCACCTATCTTGGAACCAAATTTTGTGCCTATAGCTCAAAAACTGTGGGAGATATAGGCTTTTCTGATTTAAAAATGCAGGCGGGCTGGGGGCGGAATGGGTGGGCGTGCCTCCAAAATTTTTGATGCAGTTTTTTGGGGGTTGCTAATAGCTATCCTCTCACCAAATTTGGTAGTTCTAGCTGTAAGGATGTGCGAAATCTGTGAATGTATCGGTTTTGAGTTATCGAATTTATCGATTTGCCAGCCCCCTAGTTATCATAGAGCCCCAATCTTGACACTTTAATTTACTATCCCATAGATAAAGAGAATTGCAAAGTTTTAACTCTCTAGGTTGAGGGGTGTTGAAAAAGTTGCGTTCATACGGACGGACAGACACCATGACGGACATTGCACGAACCCAATATACTCTTTACCTTCGGTATCGAGTATAAACAAGTAAGAAGGCTCTAGTCGGGAGAGCCCGACTTGAAATACCCTGAACCCAGTTGCAATAAATATATTAAATTTATGTAAGACTTTGGTATACTGACTTAACATCCAATCAATTAAATTCGATATCTCCGGTGTTTCTTAACCGATTGGGACGAAATTTTCAGAAAAGCTCTATCGTTCTCCATTCTTTTAGCCCCCGTTTTTACATTTTCAAAATGCGATATTTTTTTGTTATCGATTCCATGTTTATACCGGAAACCAGAGTAGTTATCGATAGTTTGAAGCAAACTTGTTCTGCTTATGGAACAGGAGAACTTATATACAAAATCTGAAGTCTTTAGCTCTTGGACGGATAGACGGAAGGACAGACGGACATGGATATATCATCTCGGCTGCTGATGCTGATCAAGAATATATATACTTTATGCTTCCTTGTGCCTGTTACATACTTTTGCACAAAAACATTATACCGTTTTTACCCATTTTATGGGTTCACAGTATAAAAATACAAAACATAACATAAACGGAAGCAAACTTATTTTGTGCATATAGAATTCAGCCACCCGCCAATTGCAAATGGCATTAAATTCTTTTTAACTTTCAGCATTGTTGTGCTTTTATTTTCTCTCTCCTTTTTTATTTGCCATTTTCATTTGCATTTCTTTGGATGGCTTTTTTTTCCGACATCTTTTTTTTTGCGCTTGGCCTTGTCCACTGGCAGTCACGAAACAAATACAAACGTTGAATAGCACTCATTTAAAAACTGCAAGCGCTTATCCTCATTCGTATTCCTTTTGGGTTAAGTTCACTTCTTCCTTTACGCATTTCATCTGGCTCAATTGTTTAAGTTCTCTTCAATTTATTTTAAGCTTATAAGCAGTTCAGAATTATATTTTTAATAACATACTATTGTAGACGTCCGATACTTTGTTTTAGTTCGAGCTCTTTATTAATGTCTATATCCACGATCGACCGCTCTTGTTGTTAACAGACTACGAACTACTCGCCTTTCTACAGACTTATGTTGGGTTACATATAAATGTTACAGATTAATACAGTGTTGCACTTAACATCTAGGTATCAATACTAACTTATGTATAACCGTCCTACTACAACTCGAGCATCCTGACCATTGGATCTCCTGATCCCAGGTTGTTACAAACTAAAACTTTCTACTTTTTAATATTTAATACAATAATAAATTAATTTAACAATTATAAACATTGGTGAATTGCACAACTTTTAAAGCTTAAATGTACATATTTTTTATTTATTTTTTCCTTTCATCCAATGTCTTATGTTCTGGATTCTCCAAACGCCCTGATACGGATTGCGACCAACTTGAAACCCTTCAACATCCTTTATTAAAAATCTATAATTTCTTAAAATTGTATCTATGACGTACGGCCCCTTATTTCTCGGTATTAACTTCTTGGATACTCCAACTGTACTATCGAAATTCTTAACCATGATAAAATCACCTACTTTATATTTGTTTGGTTTTTTCTTACTCTTATCATAATATTTTTCATAATCACACTGGGCTCTTTTCTGATTCTCTTCCGCTTTCTTTCGAATTTCTTCTAAATTTCTGCTTTCACCTGGCTTAATTTCCTCTTCTAATCTTTCCCTCAATTCATCCACAATTTCTCCTTTTTGCTCTACTCCAAACAAAACTATACTCGGGCTTTGCTTAATGCTCCGATGAATTGTGTTGTTTACGGCATATTCAACTCGCTGTATCGTAGAATCCCAATGAAGACCTTTCTCTACTCCGTTAATTTCGCAATCATCGGTCCTAAAGTCCTATTTATCCTCTCCACCTGTCCATTCGCTTGCGGTGATCCTGTCGCTATTTTGATGTGTTTAATATTTAATTCCTTTAAAAATAACTCAAACTCATTTGCCGTATAACAACTACCTCTATCGGATACTATGCATTTGGGTCTGCTGTATGCTCTAAAATAATCCTTTAGTGATTTTATTACTTCTCTTGCTGATGTTGTCTTTGTTGTATATAACCTGACAAATTTTGTAAACCCATCAACTATTACTAAAATATGTTTGTTTGCTCTTCCGGCCGCAACTGGTCCATAATGATCAATTAGGGTAGTCAGTAGCTATGCTATGTGCGTAAAGTGTTATATATAATACAGTGTAGCTAGTGAGTGCACTTTTTACGTTTCTTTTGTCGTATAAGTGCTAAGTCAGCTGTTTGCCAGTTCGATGACAATACAATCGATATTGAAATTGAATTGATTAATTGTTAAACTGAAAATAACAAAATAAAATAAAGCGTTTTATATCATTCTCCCGCACTCTATTTGCTTTTGTCGCTTCTGACACTTTTAAAAACATCAGCTTAGTCTTTTAAATTAATAATTAATAAAATTTACTTAATTTTACAACCAAAACTCGCCTAGTGTGACCTAATTTCACTAATTAAATAATCTCGAAAGCAGCTGTTTTTATAAATAGTCTGGCAACCACTCAATAACACATATAGTACAATAGTAGCAAACATACCCAGAGGCATGTTTGCTGTGTTAAAAATGCTTCTATGTGTTTGTTGTAAAGCTTTCATATAACACTTTAGTACTTTACGCACATAGCATAGCTACTGAATACCCTAAATATTTGTGCTTCGACTTAGAGCATCTACATGCTTCATTTTGTCACCTGCTCTATGAATTAATTCATATTCATAATTGTGCAATTCTAATGCCCACCGCGCTATTCTAGGATTTAATTCTACCTTGTTAAGCGTTAACGCTAATGAATTACAGTCAGTTATAATCCTAAACTTTCTGCCTTGCAAATAAATCCTAAACCTACGCAGCGCATATATAATTGCCAACGCTTCGAGCTCAAAACTATGGTACTTTGCCTCAGTCTCAGACGTCCTTTTTGAAAAATAAAATATAGGATGCATCTTACCATCTTTTTTCTTTTGCATCAACACTGCACCAAAACCCATTGCACTAGCATCACAATGTAACTCAACTTCATCTCTGTGATCATAAATCGCTATTACAGGAGATTGCATAAGTTTTTCCTTCATAACATTAAAACATTCTAATTCGTTTTCCCCAAATACAAACTGTTTATCTTTCTTTAATAAATCATATTAGGGCTTCGCAATGACTGAAAAATCTTTAATAAATCTTCTAAAATATGAACATAGCCCTAAAAATCTCTGGACAGTTTGTGCTTTGTCTGGTATTGGAAAATTCTTTACTGTTTCTAACCCCTTCTCGTCTGCTCTTACACCATCATTTGTTATAAAAAAATCCTAAATATTTAATACATAATGCATAAATTCACACTTGTCTAGTCGTAGCTCTAATTTATTTTGAACTAATCTCCTTAGCACCTCAATTAATGTCCTTAAGTGCTCTTCTATATCTGTACTTGCCACCATTATGTCATCCATGTACACTATCACTTTGTGTTCTCTTATTAAATCTTCAAATATTTTATTGACAAACCTTTGAAACACTGCTGGTGAATTCTTTAATCCCATTGGCATTCTCATAAACTCGAACTGCCCAAGCGGTGTCACAAACGATGTATATCTCTTCGCTTACCCTCACATGAAAATATCCATTCTTCAGATCCAGTTTCGAAAACACATTCTTGTTTACTAATTTATCCAACAAATCGTCTATAAGAGGTAACGGATAATTGTCCTTAACTAATACTTTATTAAATTTTCTATAATCAATGCATAAACCCAAATCTCTCGTTTTCTTCTTTACTAACACAATTGGTGAAGCATATTCTGAATCACTGTGCCTAATGATTCCTTCTTCTAAATAATCGTCTAACATTTTTTGTAACTTATCTTTTTCGGTGTAGGAGAGTATCCTTGGTGAGCAACTAAATGGTTTGGACTTTTCTACAATTTTACCAAAGGATCACTTGGCCTTTCTGCTTCAACATACACTTTCTTAAACATTTTATCAAATTTTAATCTGGTTCGGTGATCAACATTTTTCCCAAAACTATATTCAATTCCTTCCTCGACCACATTAATGCATAACATATTTTCCTCAAAACTTCTATCTTGTTGCTCACTTAAATGTCTTTCGTCTTGTTTTTTATCTAATTGCTGTTTCATAACCCTATCTTCTTTACTTAACACCTTATTCATAACATTATTTTCTTTACTTAACACACTTCTAACAACCTCACTTTCATTTATCGTCACAATATCCTCACATAACGAACTGCTTATAAGACTTCTTTCATTTTCGCATACATATTTCTTATCGTCACTGTTTGCATCCATTCCCTCAATAACTACATTTTCAACTTGCATAATTATGGACTTTTCTGCTCTATCACAGTTTAGTCTATCAGTATTTTCAGTATTTTTTTTTTTTTTTCATCTGGGTTTTCAGTATTTTTTGTCACAACCGTAACGTAAGATGTATCAATATCCAAATCACACACATTCATAAAATCCCGCCCAACTACAACATTATGACTCATAGACTCTGCAGACACTACGATTAGCTCAAAATTAACTTTCATTGATTTTTTTATAACATAACAAAAGATTTTTCCATAAAATTCAAGACGGCTTTTATTTATGCCGTAATAGGATTCAAATACTGGATATTTAATAATGTTTTCAGGAACAAATGATTTTTTTATCAATGAAACCGCACTACCAGAGTCTATGAGGCATTCTGTAACCAAAAATAATTTAGGGTATACATTAAAAAATATTTTAAAACACCTTACAAACTTGTTTGGCATCTCTCCACTGTGTTGTGGGCATTGCGCAATATAATGCCCCATTTTTCCGCATTTATAACACGATCCAGCATCGCGCTTTGGCTTTCTGCAATCCTTTGCTATATGGCCTGTTGCGTTGCAGTTGTAGCATCGCACTATATTATTGACATCTCGTCGCTTCATAATCGAACTCGCGTCCTTCTTTACCGGCTCTTTCTCCTGCAGACTTATATTCGCAAACGCCTTCAAAAGTTTTTCTGGACTTGTAACCACTTGGGGGAGAAATTATTGACAGGGTGTTGGCGAGTTTGTCAATAGCCTCCAATGAATCAGAGGAGTGATAGCGGAGCGGGACCCTATATTATACCGTAGCTCTTTCGGGGTGGGGTGGGTTTGGCTATCTCCTAGACTCTCGCTTACAATTTTTTTTTTATTAAGGATCCCTCCAGAAACTAAAATAGATACATCGGAAGTCGACA
>JARNME010000469.1:0-281142 GCA_030179655.1 Scaptomyza flava | reverse complement strand
TTTACTTAATTTGCTTGGTGCGAGTTTTGACTGGCATTTGAACTGCTTTTGTTTAGAATTGAAATATAATCCAAAGTGATTATTTAAACACGTACATATTGTACATAATAATGAAATAAAGTTCAAAACACGCAGAAGCAAACCACGTCTCAACGCGTGATAGAGAGCACAAATTTAAACATGTGATTGTTTTTTACATATCATACTTTTCCATTGGTGAAAGGCCTTCCAACGCTGGTTTAAGGATGTACTTGATGATGCTCTTTGTTTGTGTTTCGTTTATCGCATGCTGTACCTGTGCTTATGTACTTACTTTATAAGTTTGAATTTGAATTTTTAATCTCTTTCATTAATATTAATTATTTTAACCCAAACTTGCCACAAACCAAATCCATGCAAAGCAATTAACACAAGAGTACAGAATTAATTAACGAAAACATTTTCTGCCAGTGCACGAAAGATTCTTTCAACTCCACGCTACCCTGTCATTTGGTAGAGGGTGTGCGACCGGAGGGGGGGGGGCTGCGTTGCTTTCCCTCTTACAACTTCCAAACTTGCTCACAGAATGTATGCCAATATTCTCGGCACTTGAAGTGGAGGTTTCTGCCTATGGTGCAGAGGTGTGAGGAAATGCGTATTTGGCTGTAAAACACATTTTAAACTGATCAGCTCAGAATTTTTGACACTTTTGCAACACCAAATTCACTTTGCCGAACATACTTATATGCGCTCTACAGGCGAGTGAAGAGAAAGATTTATACTTTGCCCAAATCCGCGGCTGAGCGTTGTTGGATTAACGCCGGCTGCAGGGCAGTGCAGGGACTGAGGTGATCGCTGTTTGCACAGCACAAATGTGCAGTGTGCACGATATGTTTGTTTTTGTTTCCTTCCCAAGATTGGTTTTTTTTTTCTTTGATGTACTGGGGTTTATTAATTTTTTTCCAATCACAACTTTTTTTATATTTGTAACCACACGTGGTTAAATACAAAATATTTTTCGGGAACACAGCGATGTCTAAAGATGACGAGATGCCAATCAGGAGTGCTGTACTAGATTTATAAACGTTTGCGCATGACTGCAAGCAGAGCTTTTTTCGATCAAGTGCAGTTATGTTCTCTTGTGCTTGTGCGCGCACGCTTCCACGAAAGCTCTGCTCTTGCAATATTGCGAGAGAAAGAGAGAGTTGGATGAGAGCATGATGGGCAACATAACGGGGGCTTCTTGGTGTGCGCGGCAACAAAATTGTCACTATTGTTTTCGTTCTTTATTGTCCAATATTGCGATTTTTGCTATTCCTAAAACTGCGACGATTACACCACCCGATAATCTGACACCGATAGACGTAAGATTAGCGGGAATCATCTTCGGAGATCTTTTGCATGGTATGTTCCGATTTCTCGTCTTTGCAGATCTTCCAAGAGATAATAACTATTTCCGAGTTTCTTTTTGACTCTACTTTTACTGAATTAAGGGGCGAGTTTCGCATTAAAATTTTGACTAAACTTGCTTAATGCAAAATTTCCGCGGAAGATTTCTTGTCCTTCTTTAAAGGAGACTGGATTTGATCTTAAATTTTACTGCTTAGCATTTCGTTCATAAGCTTTTCTAATGTTTGCTGCAATATCCTTTCTCAATAAGGCCAGGTGATCAGATCTGTCTATAGGAACGATAGACTCCTCTAATAACGGTAAATTCTTTAACAGCCGATAGTCGGATCCATGCGTAATCATGTCCACTCCGAACAAGACTTTATATGGCGAGCAGCCAAGGGATTGATGAAGCGAGGACCTTAACGCGCAAGAAATGGCTGAAATATGGCAATCCCACTCGGTCTGATTAGTTTTCAAATACGACCTGACTGCAGCCAGTAACGAACGATTTACCCGTTCCGCAGCATTGCTTTGAGGGGAATAAAGAGCTGTATAAACATGCATTGAAATGCATTGAAGTCGTTAGACTTAAATTGGGATCCATTATCACTAACAATGGTTTGCGGCACTCCGAATCCATGAAAGATGGTTTTAAGCAAAAACTCTGTGATAGCACTGGACGTAAATTTCTTCAATGGGTGTAACCAGTGATATATGCTAAAATGGTCTAAAACTATTAACAATCCAATATTACCATTTTTACTTCTAGGATACGGGCCTAATAGGTCAATATATATACGCTGAAACGGTCGACAAGTAGGACTTTGCGATCCCATAGGAGGACGTAGCGTAAAATTTTGAGCTTTGGTAGTTTTGCACACCTTACATTTTCGAATATAATTTTTAACGTCAGATGCTAATCCTAGCCAAAAAGGTGTCTGCGCAGCATCTCTACCGTCTTTTGCATACCTCCATGAGCTGACATAATGCTGTCGTGTGCTTGAACGATTGCATTTTCTCTGAGCTCTTCGGGGACCCAAAGTTTCCAAGAGTAACTTTCTTGTTCTGGTTCTCCAGAGGCATGTTCAGTGCGAATATACACGACCTGATCAATAATTTGTTTGTCGGGAAACTTTGAGGTATTAGGATCTGACAATTTAACTTTCAATTCTGTATATTCTGGACTACTAAAGGCTTCTGATTTTAAATCAATTATGGGGCCTGTACGGACGTTTTGGCAGAAGCTTGCCGATTTCAACAGTGCAGTTTGAGTAATTAACTCTGTCTTCTGCTGCGGTCTACATAACTCATCAGCATAACGACATCACACTGCTGACACAAAAGAGAGTCGAGTTTGGACCGTCACAACAGCAAGACGCATATCTGTTAACACAAGACTCACTTTCTTGTAATTAGTTCACTGAATGCACACCCCCGAGCAAGAGTTGCTCATAACTGACTCTTTACATAGTAAAAGTCACAACATTTTTGGTGGCCCATGGGGGGAACCATTCACATAGTCTTGTAACAAATTTTTTTGTAAAGTAAGCAATCAAGTACATGCCAGCGCAAGGAATAACGGAACAAAAAGGAGATCAGGAGAAGTTCGAAGGCATCGCAGCTGCATGAAAGGCACGCATATCATTTCTTCACTACACCTTTTTCGCAAGCATCGAACGTGTTCACTTCACGTTCATACCTAAACATCAAACTCATCAACACCGATCAGCTCGTCTCTCACTCCCACATCAATAGAAGAAAACAACAAATTGCCAAGCTGCTGGGCAGCCGATCACTCAACGATCGTCAGGTAAACGATCTGGCACCCCCGCATACAAGGGCAATAGTTTCCACACCATAGCTTGAAATGACAGCCCCATTCGCTGCGCGCACTGTAGCGACACACACATTTTACAACGTTGTCCAGGCTTCCTCTCCAAGGATTGTTTTGCACGAAAACATATCGTCGATCACATAAAGGCATGTCTAAACTGCCTAAGCGCCTCACACTCTCTGTCGCAATGTACAAGCAACAGAAACTGATTACAATGTGGTCAACGACATCATACTTTGTTGCATTTTCCTAAGGAGCAAAGAAATACTAATCATACATTCATTTCACAGGATTCAACCCAAATGAATGTGGCAGCATTTCAATCTACCCAACCCCCGTCTGCAGCTAACAGCTCGTCGGTGGGCTCTCATACAGCACAGCTTTCTACTGGATTGGAGACTTATGCACAACAGAACATGGTTTTAGCAACAGCTCTTATTCGGTTGCAAAACCATAAAACTGGTCAATCCGCCACGGTCCGGGCTCTCATTGATCACGGATCGGAAGCAACTCTCATTACTGAGCACGCAGTTTAAATGCTTGGCTTAACACGCCAACGCATCACAGCCGAGATAACTGGAGTCGGCTCAAATTCAAGCAACAAATGCAAGTACATCACAGAGTTCATGCTAGGCTCGCCGGAAATCCACCATTCAATATATTCGTGGATACCGCTTTTGTACTACGATCAGTGACTGCTAATCTACCGAGGACGGACCTAGCAGAACGGGAGTATCAGCATTTTAAGGGACTACAACTCGTGGATCCTAACTTCACATAGTCCAATCGCATAGACGTGCTTCTTGGCGTCTATGTGATCCCACATATCATATTTGCCGGAACTCAGAAAGGGCAAGCCAAACGAACCCATCGCTCAACGCACTCAGTTAGGATGAATCGTCTTCGGTCCATTATACAAACCGAAACCATCTAACGTATCCATGAAATGTCGTCATGCAACTTTGGACACTCTCGATCAAAACGCAATGTAACTATTGAAGAACAGTGGTGTGAGGAACATTTCCAGCGCACTCACATAAGACAAGATAATGGAAAATATATGGTACGTCTTCCATTAAAAACCCATTTTGACCCTACACAAGTCCTAGGAAAGTGCCACGGCTCTAAATCGTTTCACTTATTAGAACGAAGATTGAACAGACAGCCCGAACTTCAAGATCGATACAGCAACGTCATGCAGGAATATTTCGATCTTGGGCAAATAACTGCCATCACCGGCAATGAAGAATCTCATTGTACTACAAATGCAAACGGAAAGTTAGCAGTGACAGCATGTACCTTACCACACCATGCAGTAATCAAGAATGAAAGCCTCACAACCAAGTCCGGGTTGTATACGACGCCTCCTGCAAAACCTCCAACGGCAAGTCTCTTAACGACATTTTGTGTATAGGTCCTAAATTACAAAATGACCTTGGAGGTGTCATCTTGAACTGGCGCCTTCATCGATATGTGTTCGCTGCTGACATCCAGCGCATGTACCGATGCATAGACATGCATCCCGATGATGCTCAGTATCAACGTATTGTGTGGCGAAACCAACACAATAATATTCAAGAGTACACGTTGACCACAGTCACATTCGGCACAGCTTCGGCCCCATTCACAGCTATACGTATTATGCATCACTTCGCCTCTGATGAGCGAAATCAATATCCACTGGCTTCCCAGGTGCTTCGTAACGAAATCTACGTTGATGACGTACAAAGTGGACACGCAACTCTTGCCGGCGCCTTAGAGACTCGCGATCAACTCATTGCTGCATTGCGTTCAGCAGGTATGGAGCTAAGGAAGTGGTCGTCAAATAACCCATCGTTATTGGACAACATTCCTCAAACACATTTGTCCAATGCCCACATTTTAGAATTCGACAACAAGGTTTCTATAAAAACTCTAGGCTTGTATTGGCATCCAAAATGGGATTTTTATGGTTTTAAAATTCAATTTTAAATCAACCCTTCGTTTACTAAAAGATCTCTATTATCCACAGTAGCCCGGCTTTACGATCCGTTGGGATTTATCACTCATCAGCAAAAGTCATCTTAAAGGATGTTTGGAGCACTCGAATACGCCGCACTAATTCACTCACTACCTCACTTGAATGGGACGAACCACTCCCCCAGGTACTTCAGGCTCGATGGCAGGGCTTCATGAATCATCTACCAACAATTTAGAACATACAAATTTCAAGATGGCTTGGGTTTGATGACATTAATATTCAATCGCTCCAACTACACATATTTTGTGACGGGTCCTCCGTAGCGTATGCCGCATGCGCATATATTCGAGTACAGTGCAAGGATAAAACTGTACACACTCATCTGCTCACGTCACGAAGCAGAGTTACTCCTACCACACCATTGACTGTTCCGAGAATCGAACTTTCTGGAGCAGTACTGGCCATTCAATTGGCAAAATGGACGCTGAAACAGCTACGCATTTCAGTCCAAACGACGCCAGTTTTCTATTGGTCCGATGCAATGATTGTCTTGTTTTGGATCAACGGTGACGCTGCTCGATGGAAAACATTCGTCGCAAACCGCATTGGCAAAATTTTACAACACATCAGGGCGGCTCAATGGCGACATGTTCCGACCGCGGATAACCCAGCAGACTGTGCAACGCGAGGTTGCACTCCAGATGAACTAGCAAGCCACAGTCTATGGTGGCACGGACCAGCATGGTTACACCTCCATGAATCCCAGTGGCCTTTAACTGAACTAACCTCTCCTAACAACGAGCACACTATAACCGAACAACATTCTAAAGCAGTTCATACATATACCTGTCTGACGCAGGACTCACCCATATCAGCATTTTCTTCATGTAACAAATTAATTTTTGTTATGGCTTATGTTCAACGTTTCATTCACAATCTGAAACACAAACCAGAAAACCGACAACACGGTCCCATTCACGCAGCAGAGTTTCAGAACGCCTTAAATTATATCGTGCGACAGGTACAAGGGGAAACGTATGAAGCAGAAATATTAAAACTAAAAGTAAACAAGCAACTATCAAAAATAACAAACTATCACAGCTCACTCCGTTCTTAGATGAACATCAAGTCTTACGGATGCGCGGTAGACTCAAAAATGCTATTCACATTGCAGCAGCTCAACGGTCTCCGATCATATTACCTAAGGCCCATCATTTTACGCAACTTGTAATTCGCAACGCTCATCTTAACACGCTACACGGTGGAACCCAATTAACCTTGGCAACAACTCGACAGATATTCTGGATCATTCATGGGAAGCAAGCAGTGAAGAAACTCCTTAGGAAATGTGTTCAATGCTTCCGGCATAGACCAAAGCCCTTATTCAACTTATGGCAGATCTTCCATTGCATCGTGTTAATCCGCCAAGTCGAGCTTTCGAAACTACTGGTGTAGACTGCACTGGAGCCTTTGAAATTAAAGCATCACGACTTCGAGGACATCAAACCTACAAAGCGTACATCGCAGTATTCATCTGTCTAGCAACAAAGGCCATTCACCTCAAAGCAGTGACTGGTCTTTCTACTCAACCTTTTCTCTGGGCTCTTCAACGTTTTATTGGACGACGCGGACTATGCAGACACCTTTATAGCGATTGTGGCACAAACTTTATTAGCGCAGATAAATCCCTTCAACTTTGGCAACGTGATTTTCTGCATAATGTAACAAACTTCATTGCACCGCATCTAGCTGCAAGGAACATTCAATTGCATTTCAATCCGCCACACAGTTCAAATTTCGGTGGAATTTGGGAAGCAAATGTTAAGGCAGCTAAGACGCATTTGCATCGGTCATTTAAAGGAATCAAAATGACGTATGAACATCTATCAACAGTGCTTATCCAAATAGAATCCTGTCTTAACTCTCGGCCTCTGTGTCCATTAACCTCAGATCCTAAGGATCTCGCCGTGTTAACTCCAGCTTATTTCTTAATCAGCGATTCTATGATGGCTCTGCCAGACCCTACATCGAAAGACAATTCGATAAACAGCCATTTTTTGGAAGGACAACGCCTCGTTCGCCAATTTTGGAAATTGTGGAGTGCAGAGTGGCTTTCCCATCTTCAAGCTCGTCCAAAATGGCGACTGGAGCAAAGAAATCTGCAAATCAACGACTTCGTCATAACTAAGGATGATCGCATACCCCCAAACGAATGGAAACTCGGTCGGATAATCGAATTGCATCATGGCACGGTAGGTCTTGTACGAGTAGCGACGATTAGAACTGCCGCAGGCATCTATAAACGTTCAGTTTCTAAAATTTGTCCGTTACCCATATCAAACTATACTGAAACCCACTCAGATAATCAATAACACGTCACATGTACTTTGTTCCCTCTGCATACCATAGCAAACACTTGTCTCTTTTCAGTATACAGCATCAAAGCGGCTTCTAATACTGGATCCAGTATTAAGGGGGCGGCATGTACGGACGTTTTGGCAGAAGCTTGCCGATTTCAACAGTGCAGTTTGAGTAATTAATCTCTCTTCTGCTGCGGTCTACATAACTCATCAGCTTAACGACATCACACTGCTGACACAAAAGAGAGTCGAGTTTGGACCGTCACAACAGCAAGACGCATATCTTTAACCACGATTAAATAATTTCGATTGCAAATAACTGTAACCACCTCACACGTTTTTTCTATAAGTGATTTATACTTTATTAAAGAATTTTTTAACACAAGACTCACTTTCTTGTAATTAGTTCACTGAATGCACACCCCCGAGCAAGATCTGCTCATCACTGACTCTTTACATAGTAAAAGTCACAACAGGGCCCATGTTCAAAGCATCAATTCGTCTTCACACAGACGATGTAAAGGATGTTCAGTAAGCAGTGGAACTGAGCTGCCGGTCTTCTTAATACAGCCTCGCCTGGGAAAGGGAATCGGGTGTGTGCACTATGCTACGCTCTGTGGATTGCTCGCCGGATGGGGTCGGGGTTTTCCTATCCCTTATTTCCTATGACACACTTACGACACAAACATAAGTTTAAGTGCACGAAAACAGATACTACTCTAAAAATCTACAAATCAAAACAAAGAAAAAAGCAAGGAATAAGCTCTGTCAAAAATGGTGTTTGGTATGCGGATTAGTTTTGCAGAGAGTCCGACGCAGTATTTATATGAACATGATGTTGGTGTCCATAAGCTCTCTATACCCTCCCTACCTTGGCAATTGGTGAGCTAAAATAAATAAATATTGCCCCTAATTTGATTACACTCGATATTCTTTCATTATGATGTACTAATGACAATACATAGATTTATTAAGAATTCATTTTTAAATAACAATTGTTTTCAAAAGAAAGCAAAAAAAAAAAAAAAAAAAATTATAGAGCAATTACGTTTCATTACGTTAATTCAAGATTTCACTTAATTTTCATGCTTGTAATATTTCTATAAAGTTTCTTAAAATTAAATGTTTCTGTCGAATCGAAATTTAATAGAAAAACCCTGTCCATTCATTTAAAAGGTAGCCATACGAAATATAAAAATGTTATGATATTTTAGAACTTACATAACTTTACTTGTACTCACAATACAAATCCATCGCTGAGTCCGTTGGTACCAAAGAACTGATGCGGCCGTAAATGTTTAATTTATTTATTTAATTTTTATATATATATATATATCGTTTGGTCTACCAACTAAAAGGGTCCCTGTTAATTAAGATTCGATTAGCAAGATTTCATGTTTAAAGTTAAAACTAAAATATAATTTCAAACATAATTTCAAAATAATTGATAATCAACCGAATTTATCATATGTTGTTGCGAATGGCAACGATACAAAACGAAAATCGCATTGGTGATAGCAACGCAATCGAAAGAGAGGCAGTTCAAGTAACCTCCGGTTCCAGTTCACTCCCACTGGTTCACTTCCAAAGTTCAAGTCGGGCAACACTGTCAAAGCGGTGTGCGAGCAGCGATGTCAAAGCAGTGTTCGAGCAATGCTGGCAAAGCAGTGTTCGATGGGACGAATCAAGACAGTTGTAGCAGATATTTTTGAGGGTTATGTCTCAATAGATATTTCTGTCGACTCCCTTTAGCGGAGTCTTACAATCCTGGCTTCCTGATCATCTAACACTTTAAGGAATATCGAGGGTGCTTGTGTGCGTGTGGCAACACCAAGGTAAATTTGCAGCGGTCGACGGCTATGTGTGTGTATGTATGTATGGAACGCGCACAGCGCACTTAGCAATAGCCGCCGACACTTGAACGCTGTCTCCAGCTTCTCTTAAAATTTCCGTGACTTAAATAACAATTAAACCGCACTGCTACTCATGAGCAAGTGTCGGGTTATTTTTTTGTAATTGATTCAATAATCTCTTTTCTTTTCTGTCGCACTTTAACAATTTTAAGGCCTTATTGCCGAACTGTACGTTCTATGTAGTTTTTAGTTTCACGTGGTTTTAAATTAAATCGTTTTAATTTGTTTAATGCACGACTTCACTCTTTTGGTGCTGTGACAGAAAAGATCGACAGCTGCGAAAATTTTATGTTCTGCAGCTCGATTTTGCATAGCGAAGAGCTTTCATACGGCATACTTCCAAAGCTGAATTAGCGAAAGAGCGAAACAAAGATGAGCCAACAATATGCTTACACCAAGTAACGGTGATAAAAGCTGCGAGCGAGTTTGGCTAACAAAGACTAATTTCGGTGGCCAAAATGAATAAATGTATAACTCAAAAAAAATTAAAATTAATCATACTATGTTTGGGTAGTATTCTGTCCACTACAACGAGAGAGCGCATCGGGAACAACATGGTTCTTTCCTTTTCGATGTAAAATCGAAAACTTAAACTGTTGGAGCCGAAAAATCCACCGAGCGAGTCTACCTGACACGTTCTGTTGACGCATTAGCCAAATTAAGCTAGAATGGTCAGTAACAACCTCGAATTCCTGTAACTCCAAATTACACCGAAATTTTTCTATACCAAGTATAACAGCTAAGCATTCGCGTTCTGTGACGCTGTAATTTCTCTGTTGCGACTCAGTTTTTTCGACATGAATGCTACGGGAACTTCATCATTTCGGTTGGTTAGCTGAGCTAACACAGCTCCTATGCCAACGTCACTAGCATCGCAATGGAGAAAAAATGGCTTACTAAAGTCTGGATTATGCAAAATTGGGGCGGACGTCAGAATAGTTTTCAATTTGTCCATCGCAAGTTGAGCTTCTGGAGTCCAATGAACTTCTATTTCGTCGACAACACGTCAGTGATGGGACAAGTTATATCCGAGAAGTTTTGTATAAATCTGTGATACCAACCACAAACACCAAGAAAACCTCTAACTTGCTTTAAATTCTTAGGCGATGGCCAATTGATAATGCATGCTATCTTATCCGGTCTGTACAAATTCCTCCTTTGCCAACAATGTATCCTAAGTAGTTAACGCTAGTTACACAAAATTGGCTTTTATCCACATTCAGCGTTAGACTGGCTTTTCGGAACTCTTCTGCCAGTCGAAAAAGTACTGCGATATGTGAATTTAAGTCTTCAGAGACTACGCAAAGGTCGTCTAGATATCCAAAGACACAATAGCGCAACTCAGGTGGAATAATACTATCCATTAATCTACACATGGTGGACGGTGCGTTACATAACCCGTAGGCCATGACTTTGAACTGATAGAGGGGTCTACCAGAGACAGTAAAGGCGGTCAATGGTTTAGCTTCCTCAGTCAGGTTAATTTGCCAATACGCATCTTTCAGGTCTAATTTTGATATAATATTTGCTTTTGGGAGTCTAGCCATAATTCCGTCAATATTAGGCATAGGATAAGCATCCTTCTCAGTGACAGCATTTAGCTTCCTTGCATCGAGGCATAAACGAATTTTATTTGGTTTTATACCTAAGCGCATAGGGGAACTCCAAGCACTTTTAAAGGCTCTATTACGTCAAGGGACAACATTCTATCAATTTCCTGATATAGCAATTTCAACGGCTGGGCTGACGGGATAGAAACGTTGTTTTACAGGCATCGCCTGAGCTATGTCTATGTGGTGTTGTATTAGGCTAGTGCGGCCTAAACCTTGAGCGCAATTTGGAAATAATTGTTTTATTAACTCTAATTGTTGCTGTTGCACTACGGTCACACGATATTTTGCTGGATCCTCTGACTCCGGGCATTCAGATTTAATATTCAAAGAACTAATCACATTGGGAGCTAGCTCAAACAACTTCCAAAAATCAATTCCAAGAATTAGTCTCTGCTTAATCGATGGAATGATATACATTTTAATGTGCTTTTGCATCTGTTTGTACCTAACGATGACATTAAGTACACCTGTTACTACGTGAGCATGGCCGTCTGCTGTTTGTACATGAGCTTTAATTCGTTTGAATTGGGGATACTTATCGAATGGCTCATTTGCTAATTCAGATCCAATGCAACTTACATTGGCTCCAGTATCCAAAAGACCTTGTTCATGATAAACCAAAAATGCTACTTCTGCATAACTTCGCAACCCATGACAATTACTGAAGATTGCCGAAACAAGAATTTGGTTATCGTTCTTAATCTGTTTAAAGTAATTTCTAATTCTAACGCTACTACGTTTTTTCATAGGAAATATATATTCATCATTTAATATTTTATTCCGAATTTCGATATACTTATTTAAACGATCATGATACGGAATTAAATGTGGAGGTAAGATCTCTTTAGGGACCTCAGCGGACGGTCTTACTAAATCTTACTTGGCTTTATTGTTTCTGGTGACCCTGAACGTTTGGTGGGATCCGGGGGGAGTTGGATGCACCCGTCTGACGGTTTTTCGTCAGGCGGCTTAAACATTTCTTATAATGTGGCTTATAAACATTGCGCGTGCCACATCCATAGCAAAAGATACTACGCTCTGCTATACAGTTTTTCTAAATATGCCCGACTTCATTACAGTTCCAACAAGTAGCTAACTGTTGCGAACCGCTAACGACAGCAATTTCGGCATCTGCGATTTCTTCGTTTTGCTTTTCCCAATTTTCGGTGCTCTCTTCCAGACCGCAAACTTGACGAAGTGGCTTTTGTGCGCGTTCTGGGCGAGAAAACGATTCCTGCACAAATGACTCTTGCATTTGAACTAATCTTCGTAAGTGATTTATAGTATGGATGGGTTGATAAAGTAACTGCTGGCGAATATTTGGTAACAGATTATTTTGAAAATTTCTAACAGATCTTCTTCATCTAAATTGACTGGACATCGATCTATTATAACGCTACTGCATCATAAAACATGCCAAATGTCTCTCCAGGCTTTTGATTTCGTGAGCGAATTTCCTCTTCAATGCGAAAGTCGGACCGATAGTCTTTGTATTGTAACCGCAAAGAGATACTAAACTCATACCAAATGATTTGGTTCACCTGCTTGTGATAACGCCAAAACCATTCTCTAGCTTTTCCAGTAAACAAGATGTGTAAGTGCTTAATCACAGTAAGGCTGCGTAATCACAGTCTAGGGTTTCATCGGTTAATGCTTTTACTCCATACAAAAACTCTTTAACACTTAAACCATTTTTAGACCCATCATAATGAAGGTTCTATCTCTGCATTGTGTCAGCAACTTTTCCAGGGTTAGAATATTCATAAACGATTCTTGCGTGTTTTGTGAACGTGTGAAGTTTTCTGGAATATTATTTTGACGAGTAAGTGGACTCACTTGCAAGTTCGACATAATATTGATTGTTCAATCATATTTTGGATAACCGCATAATTCGGTATGTTGTTTTGGGCTTGGGCGCCTCTTGAAAGTCGACCTCTACGTCTTTGTGCTACATAAGGATCGGACGGATTTGTGCTATTACTGTTATTTAACCTAGGCTCGGGACGTGAAGACTGTATGTTTTGAACTGGCGGCTGAGTTTGCACAGGCTGCTTGTTCAATATTGGAGGTGGTATTTGACTTATTGCTTCTTTGCGAGCCTTGGATCGTGTGCCACTTGCAACTGGCAATGCTGACGCATTCTTTTCTAATGCATGGGAAGGATTTTCATCTGTAAACTTGAGTGCTTGCACATCCACTATGCTAACGCAATTGGGACATTCTGTATGTTCTGTTAACCAGTTCTCTAAGCAATTTTTATGAAAAACATGCTTGCACAAAGTGATTAAACATGTTTGGTAATCAGTCACAACTTGACCACACACCAGACAAATTTTTACAACCACAACAGCAGCTCCTGCATTAATGGTTGATTGACTTGTTGGACTACGCATCATCTGCATTCTTCTAAACTTTTTTTTCTTTTTTTCTTGATAACAATTTTCCTGGGACAATATTGACGCTTTCTCACTAATAATATCTTTATTCGCGTATTTTCATAATAATAAGTAGGTAATTAACTGGGCTATTTAAATTAAATATGGCATAAATAATCAACGCTAAGTCGCTTTTTAATCGCGGCGTAGCAGTTGGTACAGATTCACACAAGCAGCAACATCTAATATCTCCAAAGGACTATACAACAATTATCGGCTTCTGTTACGAAGACGTTTCTTTACCAAAATATGCACTTTGGCAACACCATGCACTCTCATTGGTAATCTTAAGAAAAAATAATACAGTGACAGCTGGCAGGGTATCAACTCTCAGGAAAATACTCCGGACTCCAAACTGTTTCTACAAGTATTCGCAAGCCTAAAAAACTTATGTTAACTGTCTAATTACCAAATGCACGAAATCATTTGAGCTAAAGTTGGTGAATGGTTCAAAATTTATAATGCAGCAACGATACAATTGGCAAATTTTCGGAGCTTGTTGTCCAATAACGGAGAATCCAAACTTATTTGAACTGATTTGCGTTTCTTTTCCACTCATTACAACTCCGTACATGGGCCAATTTTTTTTTTTTTCATATAACAGTAAGGTTCATCTGCTTTTCTATCCGGCATACCTAAAAAGTAAGTTCCAAATTATGAAAGCGGACGATCGGCAACTTTATGTAATTAAGGTTAAACTTGGCCAAAATATACACACAGCTATACAACCTCAAAACCAAACCAAATACTATAAACGTCGTCGGGCCCCACGTTGGGCGCCAAAAATTATGTAACCTCGACTGTGCATCGATTGTGTAGAAAGGCTTCCGAGTGAGATCCGAGTTACGAGTGGGACCCTATGAACCCTAGCTCTTTCGGGAGGACAAACGCCTATTATCAAACCGGGTCTAGTAACTATACAACGGCATACAAAAAAATGGGGCAGCTTATTATTATCAAACTCGCGAAACATTGCGGAATCTGAGATGTCATTCGATTCACGCTTCTTTACCCAACCCTACCTATGGTCCTTCTTAGTTTCGATCAACGAAAGACCCCTTTAGAATTATTAGTGATTCAGCTTCATGTCATCAGGATATCTAAATAAATCTACGAAGTCATCTTCAAGTTACCTATCTATAGGAACACAAAGAAATTATTAACAGCAAAACTTCAATTTTTCAAGCAGAACTGATTTAATTATAATTCATTTTAATGGTTATCGATAATTTCAGAGTAGATACACAATTCCAATTTCTAGTACTGTGATTTTACTTAAACAGGTAGTATTTTCTTTAATTCCTAATACGTGAACAGCGAAAATTAAAGAAGAGAAATGTTTAAACTTAATATTGATGACTTCAGTGTCTTTCTTAACTTTACAAAAATATAATCTACGCTTATTATTGAATTGTACTCAAATTCGCATGTTAGCTATTTATATTATTCAAAACTCGTGAAACGAAAAAAAACGAAGCGTTACTTTTGCATTGTTTGTGGTGGGTTTTGGGTTTTAAATAACTATAAATTAATTCATCTTAAATATTCATGTATGTAGCAATGTCGTACGTAAATAGATAAAAGGCAGCACTGATTTTATTTTAAATTTACTTAATTTGCTTGGTGCGAGTTTTGACTGGCATTTGAACTGCTTTTGTTTAGAATTGAAATATAATCCAAAATGATTGGCTGCGTTCAGGGAACTAAGCGCTTACAATACATGTTTAGTAATCGTTCGCTGAACGTTCTGCTTAGTAAGCGTTTTCTAAACATGTTAAGTCAGCGACCGCCATCTTTGTTAGCGTAAATTTTGTTTGCTTTTGCGCTTATTGATTGCGCTTATTGATTGCGCTTAGTGTTAATTGCATTGTGCAAATGGATAGAAAACGAATAAAATTAATGTTACTGCAATTTTGTTGCGAGGATACTGATGTAAGTGAGGTTGTAATGGCGTTGAAAGATGAGTTTCACCCATCGATTTCTTGCGAAGAAAAGAAAATCCAGAGGCAAATGTTGAAATAAAGAAATAAACAGTTTTATGAAGAAACAATTCCACGATATACTGATGTACAATTTATTGAACACTTTCGGATGAATAGAACCACATTCGAGGTAAAAATATACATATGTATACCATTTCGAATTTTTATAATCTTATACATGTGTGTCAACATTGCAGAGTCTGTTAAATGCTATCCAAACTAATGTGCAAAATCATGTGCAACTCTTCCCTGATATTCCAATGGAAAAAAAAAATTGCTTTTGTTTATGGCTTATTGGTAAACAGTAATCATTTTTGGCCGTGGGTGATAGATTCAAAATTGCAAAAAGTTCAGGTCATGGCGTTTTTAAATATATGATTGAAGAAATAACGAAGCTCATGTCAAAATTTATTAAATGGCCTAATGGAATACAAAATGCGAAAATGTGATTCAACCGGAAATTCGCTCAAGGGCAGCTACTCTCTTTTTCTCTATTTCAATCATTTCTTTGCGTTGGCGATAAGAGGAGCAAACTGGATTTTTAGGCGCTGTGTTCGTTAAATGTGCTTCGTCGGGTGATGGTGGCATTTGTGGGGATGGTGGCATTTATGGAGATGGTGGCATGCATGATGATAGTTGCATATGCGGTGTAGTCATACATACAACTTCAAAACTTGATATCGTTGCACCTGGATTCACAGTCAAAAATGTCCTCCATGATGGTGTAGTATGGCCAAGTCAAACTGCCTCTACCTGTTTTCTTGTTGTTGTCTTTGATCGTCTCATATGTTTGTTTTAAATTTCGCATTTTGCGATCCAAGGCTTCTGGATTTACATCTGTGTACCCATGGTTTTGCAACTCTTCTGTTATTTCACGCCAAACCATTTTTTTTTTTTATTTTAGGATTACGGAATTTCGACAACCGTTCCAAACACGCATTCAGTAGAAGTTCGATAATGATAATCAGCTGATCAACTAAGCAGTGCGTTCACAAGTTTTCAGCGATTTGCACTAAGCGCTTAGTAAGCAGCTTGATAACCGCTTAGTTCCCTGAACGCAGCCATTATTTATACACGTACATATTGTACATAATAATGAAATAAAGTTCAAAACACGCAGAAGCAAACCAAGTCTCAACGCGTGATAGAGAGCACAAATTTAAACATGTGATTGTTTTTACATACCATACTTTTCCATTGGTGAAAGGCCTTCCAACGCTGGTTTAAAGATGTACTTGATGATGCTCTTTGTTTGTGTTTCGTTTATCGCATGCTGTACCTGTGCTTATGTACTTACTTTATAACCTCAAGTTTGAATTTGAATTTTTAATCTCTTTCATTAATATTAATTATTTTAACCCAAACTTGCCACAAACCAAATCAATGCAAAGCAACTAACACAAGAGTACAGAATTAATTAACGAAAACATTTTCTGCCAGTGCACGAAAGATTCCTTCAACTCCACGCTACCCTGTCATTTGGTATAGGGTGTGCGACCGGAGGGGGGGGGGGGGGGGGGGGTACTTTTTTTCGCTGCGTTGCTTTCCCTCTTACAACTTCCAAACTTGCTCACAGAATGTATGCCAATATTCTCGGCACTTGAAGTGGAGGTTTCTGCCTATGGTGCAGAGGTGTGAGGAAATGCGTATTTGGCTGTAAAACACATTTTAAACTGATCAGCTCAGAATTTTTGACACTTTTGCAACACCAAATTCACTTTGCCGAACATACTTATATGCGCTCTACAGGCGAGTGAAGAGAAAGATTTATACTTTGCCCAAATCCGCGGCTGAGCGTTGTTGGATTAACGCCGGGCTGCAGGGCAGTGCAGGGACTGAGGTGATCGCTGTTTGCACAGCACAAATGTGCAGTGTGCACGATATGTTTGTTTTTGTTTCTTTCCCAAGATTGGTTTTTTTTTTTTCTTTGATGTACTGGGGTTTATTAATTTTTTTCCAATCACAACTTTTTTATATTTGTAACCACACGTGGTTAAATACAAAATATTTTTCGGGAACACAGCGATGTCTAAAGATGACGAGATGCCAATCAGGAGTGCTGTACTAGATTTCTAAACGTTTGCGCATGACTGCAAGCAGAGCTTTTTCGATCAAGTGCAGTTATGATCTCTTGGATGAGAGCATGATGGGCAACATAAAGGGGGCTACTAAAACTGCGACCATTACATAATACGGATGGATCGAATGTTACCGGTACACTTAGTACCGAAGGAAGAAATAGATGTAGGTCGTGTTTTGTGTCCAAGGTAATTAACGCGGATCTTAATCTGTCGATAATTTCCCTTGCCTGTAATTTGCGTGGACTTTTAAAGTTGTCATAATGGAAATGTATAAAATCCCGACATTAGATCTACGTTTGTACTAGTATTTGGGTATGCTTGATTATATTTCCGATTCGTATGGGAACATTCTAATTTAAGCACTTGTACGGTTTAATGAACTCAACGCGTTTTTGTATTATAAGCTCTCTGAATTCTGTTCATTCCATGAGCTACTAATATTTATCGATGCAGTCGCACCATTAGTTTAGTAACTGGACCCAAGAAGACGTTATCTACTGCAGTGATACAGTACGCTAGTAATTCTATTATATGAGTCCACATAGGCGTACTCAAAATCAGATATCGAGATTAATTCGGGATAATTAATTAGTACACAAATTGCTCGTATAATGAACTCTGGGTCTCTTCCGAATGCTTCGGCTATTGCCGCTTGCATTTTTAAATACTTATTATGTGATATGTTTCTTGTGCATTCAATATGTCTGCGTATATATCAGATAGTTGTCTGGTACCCATTGGCTCCATATATAATATTGCCAAACTTTGTTTGGGAAATCTGGGTCTTTATTGCGTTGCAACAAAGTCTTTATTCTGAAACTTTGATGTATGTCCATCATACAATAATTTATATATAAATTTAATTTAGTCAAAATTTGTATTAGTATGTATCGTTTTTTTTTTTTTTTTTTTTAATTCATTCGATTCTAGATTTTATCTAGATCGTTAGCCTTGCTTTTGTATTTTTCCTGAGGCACTTATTGTGTAGCTTGTATATTTTAAAGAACATATTTGCGCTTAGAATAACAACGATAATTATTAACAGAGTATTTGTTATTCCTAAATCTAAACTACTAGCTTCTACTTCATATATTACATTAGCGGTGGAATCCACCGTTTTTGTGTCTATGAGACCCATTTTGGCCAATTTTGTGTCATAAACGTTTTCTGTTTTAGATATTATATTATTATTTAGATTTCCAATTTTGAAATTATTTGTAATTTACATTTGATATTTTTAATATATTTTTTTTTTACATTTTCCTATGTGTATCCCTATTTTGATCATAACAGTGATCGCCTGTCTATTTTTTGTTTGGGTTTTTATGCCATACTCTCCTTAACTCGCACAAGACAGGTCATCGTACAGGCTGGGGAATATAGTGGTTCTTTGCAGTCTCCAGGGCACTTCTTTATTGGTTTCGGCAGCTGCTTCTTTTCTGTTGGTTGAATTTTTGATACATTAGCTTAGTTCTTTATATATTGAGGAGAAGGTGCTTTGGATTGTGTTTTAAGTCGCTTTGATTCTTCATCAAGAAAGACTAGCTCATCTGCGAGCCTCTTGGCATTTTCCCAAGTCGGGGGCTTGTTGCTATTATATAGCTGCTTACAAATTTAAGCTTTGCATATCTTTATACGCAGCTGTATGCCTCCAAGATTTCTTGTTTTTCTTGACTCGGGCTTACTAGTATTCTGTGCATTTACAATAAGTTTTCTCGCCCTGTACTCGTCAAGAGTGATGCGTATAGACATTTGCGACACACAATACCAATAAAACCTCTTACTCACTCAGAACTATTCAATCGATCGATGTCCAATTCCAGCCAGGTTGACGTGATTCTGCTGCTGTTACAAATGAGACTGGTGTATTTAATCCTTGTAGTTGCTGTTGAAGAATTTCAATATCCTAGGTCCTTTGACCCACGTCAAGGCCGCCATATAGGACACTTCTTGTGGTGTCAATTAAATTATTATGCGCTGGCACGTCTGTGCCTCTTGACTTTGGTTTTATCAATATCTCTTTATTTTAAATCAAAAGAATTCTTAGCCTAAATACATAAATGGGTTTCTTATGTATAAAACTCTGTCGCAGCAGAGCGGCCGCTGCAGCGGTCAAGAGAGAGAGAGAGAGAGAGAGAGAGAGAATTGTAGTATATTTGTATATGTATATGCAGAAGGTAAAGAATGCATACCCATTAAATAAGGGCTAAGCAAGGGCTAAAGCGCTTACGTTGCGGATCCCACACTTCGTGGTGGTTGATCAGATTTCAAGTGCGCTTAAAAGGAGATGCAAGATGCGTGGTGTCGCATTTGCTATTATGCTCCGCAGAAATTTTCTATGCGAATTGCGACCAATCGTTATGAAATCAAACGGAAAATATTTTCCGAACAGTAAAAGAGGCATGACGTCGCATTTGCTTCAGTTTTGGAATTGCCAGTACTGAGTGATTCAGCAGAGAACGCCAAGTTTATAGTCTTTGAGTTGCCGTTCAGAAGCATCAAAAAGACTGTCGGAAAAATTGACCTTTCGAAATAGGCCTAAGCCGCTCGAGCCGAACTTTCAATTCATTGCTAAAAAACCGCTAGCAGGCCCTTGACAAAAGAAGAAAATTGGGCAAGGCAGCCCAGGATGTGTTGTGTCGCATTTGCTTCAGCTTTAGTGTTGACAGTCTGAGTGATTCAGCAGAGCACTTTAAAGCATTTATTGATTCAAATAATGATTCAATTAATTTAATAAAAGTAGACGGGCTTCTCGGTCAAAATACAGAATTTGGGTGGTTGGTGACAGGGTTCACCAAATCAAAAGGGATATATGGTCGCGTTAATAATTGAGTCTGGAGATTTGGAAATCTGCGAAGGAAACTTCACAAGAACAACGAAGAGTGAATTAGATGGAAGGTACACAGTAACAATTCCGTTCAAAAAAGAAAAAGCGTTAATAGAATAAAGAACACAAGCGATGGCAAGGTTCCTTAATAAAATAAAAAAATCCATCGGCATTCTATCCCGCCGGCAGGGTCTCACTTCGGAGGTATTTAGGATGCAGGAGTTAAATCTCTGAAATATCACTGAAAACAATTTAACATACGAAGAAATGTCAACATTGTTGTGTCAAATAGAAGCAGTATTAAATTCACAACCTTTGTATACATACGTAGAAGACATTGAAGATAACGAAGTGTTGACAGAAGGGCATTTTTAAATTGGAAGACCAACTTTAGATAGCATAGAATCAGAAACACATCATAAAATAGGCAATTTGGATAGATGCAATTCATTCAGAGAACGAAAAAATGGAAAGAAGACTTCAACAAAGAAGTAAAGGAAAAATAGAGACACGGGATATGCAAATAGGACAGATAGTAATAATGCAAGAAGAAAACTGTCATCCAGCAAATGGCCCTTGGGTAAAGTAGAAGATGTTCATAAGGGCAACGACAATAAAGTAAGAGTAGTAAAAGAGAAATTTCAGGATGGTTTCTCCATAAAACCAATAACAAGGACCGTGGAATATCAAGAAGTGGCAATTGCTAAGAAAAGGGTTAACATTTATTTCGTCTCAGGGTTCCACTATCAGAAATAATCTGTGCAATGAGTGCGAGGGAGCGCGTAGCGTTTTGTTTCAGTTGCCTTTGCAACTTTGCAAATTTACTCTCAGATTTATATATTGTGACGATGCACATTTTTGTATGTTGTAAGTAGACCAAGCGGGCCGAATTCACATCTATATATAGATATAAGAAACGGCAAGAAGCCCACACTGAATTATTAACATTTAACATAGACATAAGGAAACGGCAAGAAGCCAACATATAGTTACGAAACTCACATTGAACATATATATAATAAACGACAAGAAGTCAAAGTTAAGTTACGCGCTAACATATAAGAAACGGCAAGAAACCATGTAGTACAACGCCGAGGAAAAGACCAGCGCAAGTGAGTTAGTGGCGAGAGGTCCGATCGAATCCACGCATATCCGGGAAACGTGAATTTGGATAGTAGTTGGTCTGAATATAAGAAGTGGGAATTAGTTGTAAGTCCTGAAGAGAAACCATAGCATTAAACAGAAAGAAGAAAACTAAATGAATAACGTCTTTGTTAATAATTTAATTAAAACTAAATCTCTACCCCTCGGCTACTCTTTTGGGTTGTTGAATGTTGGTTTGCAGCTGTCAGTTTTGCATATCGAGGCACATATAAGCGAGCCGCTAAGTTTCGCGCACACTTGCGCATATACCCCGCCCAAAATCTCTACCTTACAATGTAATAAGTTAGTATTAAGTTGGTGAAGGGTATTAGTTGTAATTAGCCATAAGTTTTCATTGCCCTGGAAGGGCAGAAGATTTGTTAAATTTTTAAAGTATTGTAGAAATTCTAAAAATGTTTTTTTTTTGGTTTAATAAGAAGTGAGGGCAGTCTGCCCTCATCCAACTGTGTTCTTAATGTATTGTATGGACCACTAGTTAAACATTCACAATAAGCACGTCAGAGCTGTTCGGTTAAGGTTTTATGAATGTTTTTATTGAAATTGAAATATATTCTTAGCTTATGGTTAACATTTATAAACTTATGCCGTTATCAGTTTACAGCTACAAAAAGAGGGAGAGAAATTATACTCATATATTTGGCAAAAGTGTGAGCGCAGCGTTTCCCATTGGTCAACGGTCTCACGCTGGATTGGCCTTCTAAAGAGGCTTCATATTACTTACACGCGCATACCATATGTATGTATGTGCTTTGGTTTGCGCATACATATATATGTTTATGCTGAGCGTGTTTATGTTTATTTATACTTGCAACAACCTGTTACAAGTTGTATTTAATATATGTTTTGAAATTACATATATGAATATACTACACCTCCCTTTTTAAAAATATAACGTAATATTATGAATACGTAGTTATTTATATTATTACTAATAAAAATAAAAGAATACAGAAATATAAAATTATTAAAATTTAAAAATTCGGCATAATTCTTATCATATTTTTTTCTATAAAACAAGTGTTTCCTGTTATATATATATATATATATATATATATCTATATCTATAGATATATATACAATTATATATATACAATTACAATCAGCAAACTCAACCGTGCATATATATGTGGGAATGGGAAGTTGTGTGAGTGTAGCCCTGGTCAGTCAGCTGTTAAAACAAGGCGTAAAGATAATTATCGTTAAGCAGACCTGCCATGCCCTGCGATTGCCGTTGTTACTGAAGGTATCGGTATCGATTAGTATGTAAGAGTTAACGTCGTCTCGTCGTAGAAGAAAGATCGTTTGACCAAAGTGTCGCGAGTAATGTAAAAATAATCAATTTGCTGTTAATTTACTTAGAACACTAAGCAAAACATTGTGAACAACTACAAACTTACTTTAATAAAATACAATATGTAGTTAAAACCCTACATATTATTGGGGGCTCGTCCGGGATATGTTGTTCGAATAAACATTGTTGAGTAAGTGGTATGCGCTAACATACACTAAATATTAACTAAGCGAAAATCGTGGCGAAATTAAAAGAGTAAAAATTTCGGCCTACGTCCATCGTGATAGTGCAAAGAGAGACACGAATTTTCGAGAATATTTTTGGCTATTTCATTTTGTTTCGACGTTTGGCGAGTGTGAGCATGCACAAAGTATATGAACATTAATTCTCAGAACGTACTGGAAGAGTACCGGTACAGAGTGATTAACGGTTCTTTTGACGCTGGTGTACTGAATTGACGGCGTATCGTGTCTGTGTTGTTTGAGAAGAAGCAACCAGAAAGAGACAGAGATTGAAATAATTATTTTCGGTGTGCAAAGCGGCAAATCGAATAATTGTTTAAAAGGCGTGTTCTGGACTGGATAACGGCGTGGTGATCTGATTCGAGTATTAGGCACCAAAGAGACGTACTACAGAAAATTTGTACAGTGGCAAATTAACCTGTGTACGGTGATGCAGTTGTGAACGCAAGAGGCGTAAGCAACTACCAGCAGAACGACGAAAGGCTGCTATCGAGTAACGGCAGTGCAAGTGAGGGTCAGACAGAAGTACGAGAGAGCAGTGCAGAGAGCAGGCAAATACAGGCGTAATACCGTTTACGGCGAGAACAGTTACAAAATTTTTTGGGTGAGAAGCAACATCAAAAGTAACAGGGTTGCATTGGTGCGGCGACAACGGAACGTGTGAAGAAGAGTACTAGTACAGGGTGAGCGGTGTGCAAAAGAGACCAGAGCAGCGATTTCTGCGAGATAAGAGAGCAGCAAAATTTTTCTGGATCTTGGCACAAAAACAATCTTCAAACCGCAATTATTAAAGTTTGTGACTGTATTGAATATTTTGTAACAAGATTTTTATTTATCCCAGTGTAAACGAACGACGCTAATTTAAAATGGATGCAAACACAATTATGTCAATGACGGTACCGATGCTTCGGGCAAAATTGAGCGAGTTGCAGCTGGTAACAACAGGCAGAAAGAGTGTGTTGCAGGACAGATTGTTAGATCATTTTGAGTTAGATGAAGTTGGACTAGAACGGCCTATTTCAGAGACAGGGAGTACTTACACAGAAGCAGCAAGCTTTGAGTCAAAGTTTACATTGCGGGATGTTCAGGACAGTATATCCGTATATTCTGGCACATCCCAAGAGAATGTTGAACATTGGTTAGATGAATTCGAAGATGTTTCGACAACAGTAGGTTGGAGCGACTTGCAAAAGTTTATTTACGCAAAGCAACTTTAGTTGGAGCAGCTAAACTTTTTGTGAAAAGCCTGACAGGTATTCGAGGATGGGAAAGATTGAAAGCAGAGCTTAAGCAAGAATTTGGAAAGCAAATGTGTTCGGCCGAGGTTCACAAGTTGTTGAGGCTGAGGCAAAAACAATCGAAAGAGTCGTTAATGGAATATCTTTATATTCTGACTGAGATGGGCAAGCCGATTAAGCTTGAAGAGGAAAGCTTGATATCTTATTTTATAGAAGGTATACCCGACAGTAGAGTTAACAAGTCTGGTTTATATCGTGCTAGAACAGTACGCGACCTCAAAATCGAAATTGAAATTTACGAGAGAGTTAAAGGAGAATGTCATGAGAAAGTGCAGGGTAAAGAGAATCAATTGAAAGAGGAAATTAAAGATGAGAAGATCAAAAAAGCTGTAGGACAAACAAATAGGAAATGCTATAAATGCGGAATAGAAGGTCACTTAGCAAAGGATTGTAACGTGCCTGCAAAATGTTTTGTTTGTAACAAAGAAGGGCATATTGCAAAGCACTGCCAGCAAAGAAAAGCACACGATAACAAGGACAAAGCAGCACTTTTAGGGTTTGAGAAAAATAAGAGAGCTATAATATATAAAAAGTTCACGGCAGGAGGAAAACAATTTTCAGCAATGGTAGACACAGGTTGCGATATTTGTTTGATGAGGGAGGATTTATTCAAAGTTTTGGGTGATGTTAAGCTGAATAAGAACGTGACGAAAAACCTGAGAGGCATTGGAAATGGTGTAGTTTTTGATGTAGCTAAAAATGAAGATTTAGAATACACAGCTATTGTAGGAAACAACGTTCTTAAATCTGTGGATATAGTGTTTACTTTGGAAGGTGTCCAATTCAAAGCTAAAGTAGATCCGATAGAACCATTTCAGGCAATGAGCGTGAGTGAGATTGTTGAAAGCCCAACAGCATCAGATAAAGTTGATATAGATCACCTAAGTGAAGAGAAAATGTTTCAAGTATGTAGCATGATAAACGAATATAAACCTATCAAGTTAATTGAATCGTCTGTAGAGATGAAGATTGTGCTCGAAGATGACATTCCGGTGTATCAACACCCGCGTCGTACATCGTATGAAAATAAAATGCACATAGAAATGCAGGTACAGAAGTGGCTGGAAGAAAATGTTATCGTACCGAGTTCGTCACAATATGCTTCTCCAGTAGTGCTGGTATCTAAAAAAGATGGATCAAAGAGACTATGCTGTGATTATAGGAAGCTCAATCTGAAGATTATTAGAGATAATTTCCGATGGCTATAATACAGGATGTGCTTGATAGATTGCAGGGCTATAAAATATTTACAACATTAGATTTGGAGAGCGGATATTTTCACGTACCTATAGAGAAAGAATCCAAAAAGTTTACAGCGTTTGTAACACACAATGGGCAGTATGAATTTAATTATGTACCGTTTGGAATAAAAAATTCACCGGCTGTATTCTGTCGTTATATCAGTGTAGTGTTACGAGAACTTGTGCAGGCTAGAAAAATAATAATTTAAATGGATGACATTGTTATTCCGAGCAGGGATGAATCGGAAGGAATTAAATTATTAGAAGTGTTTCTTATAGTTGCATCTAAGGCAGGGCTACGCATTAAGTGGGGAAAGGCACAAATTTTAAGACGGAAAATAAGTTTTCTTGGTTTCGTAATTGAAAATGAATCAATCGCACCAACGCAAGATAAAATTACGTCTGTATTAAATTTTCCAGTGCCTAGTAGTAGAAATGCGTTGCAGAGATTTTTGGGGTTAACGTCATATCTGCATAGATTTGTAAAAAATTATGCTTTAGAAGCGAAACCGTTAACCGATCTTTTGAAAAAAGAAAATTATTTGAAAACAAAAGATTTAGCCTAAGCCATCAGGGTTTAATAGCATTTGAACATTTAAAGCAGTTGCTCGTTAAAGCACCTGTATTAAAATTGTACAATCCACACGCGACAACAGAAGTGCATACCGATGCAAGTAAATATGGTTTTTTGGCCATGTTGATGCAAATGGATTCTGAAGATCAACAGTTTCATCCTGTCGAATTCATGAGTTGCAAAACAAGTCTGGCAGAGCAAAATTATAGTGCGTACGAATTGGAAGTTCTGGCAGTAATAAACGCAATTAAGAAGTGGCTCGTCTTTTGTTGGAAATTCCATTTAAAATAATAACAGACTGCAATGCATTTAAAATGACGGTTAGAAAAGATGACGTACCAGTGAGAGTGGCTAGGTGGGCTTTGTTTTTGCAGGATTTTAACTATCAAGTTGAACATAGGTCAGGGAGTCAGATGAGACACGTTGACGCTCTTAGTCGTTTAAATTGTTTGTTGATGGAAGATGAGAGAATTTATCGAATTTAAGATGCTCAGAGTAAAGGCAGTGAAACAAATTCTAGAATCTACAGATAGCTATGAGGACTACTATCTGCAAAATAATGTTCTTTATAAAAACATAGCCAAAGAATTGTTGGTAATACCAGAGAGTATGCAAGATGAAATAATAACATTAGCGCATCGTGAGGGTCATTTTGGTTGCAAGAAAACTAGGGAATTACTTGAGAAATACTATTTCATTCAAGATATTAAACCCAAAGTCGAGAGAGTCGTTAAAAGCTGTGTAGAGTGTTTGGTAGCCGAAGCTAAAAGAGGTAAAAAGGATGGATTCTTATCACCAATAGATAAAGCGCAAGAGCCATTGGGTACATATCACATTGACCATGTTTGTCCGTTAACGGAAACTAAGAAAAAGTATAATCATATACTGGCAGTAGTAGATGGGTTCTCTAAATTTGTATGGCTATACCCAACAAAATCGACAGGTACAGAAGAAGTAGTGAGTCGTTTAGAAAAACAAGCTTTGATTTTTGGTAATCCACGCCGTATAGTAACTGATAGAGGCACCGCATTTACATCAAACGATTTTAAAACATATTGCGAGCGTGAAAACATCCAACTGTTGCACATCTCTACGGGAATGCCAAGAGGTAACGGGCAGGTAGAGCGAGTTCATAAAATAGTGATTCCGATGTTAAATAAATTATCGCATAACAAATCAGAGAATTGGTATTGTCAAGTTGATAGAGTTCAGCAGATTATAAATAACACTCCACCGAGATCTACAAAGTATTCACCATTTAATTTAAGACATTAGAAAACTTTATGAGGAAATAGAAGCTGATCAGTTAATGGCGAGCCGTGACGAGATACGCGAGAAAGCTCAGAAAAACATTGAAAAGATTCAGCAAGAGAATAAGAAAAGTTTTAATGAGAAGCGAAAAGTGGAGGAATGGTATCAACTGGGAGAGTTAGTGGCCATAAAAAGAACGCAGTATGGAACATCTATGAAACTCAGACTCAGAAACTCAGAAAATTTTTCGGCCCATACAAAGTAGTAAATAAGCTTAGACATGGGCGATACGATGTAGAAAAAGTTGGGAATCAAGAGGGACCAAAGAATACAACTACAGCAACGGAGTTTATGAAGAAATGGAAGTCATTCAGGGGCGAATGAGTAATTCAGGATGGCCGATTGTGGAAATGGGAAGTTGTGTGAGTGTAGCCCTGGTCAGTCAGCTGTTAAAACAAGGCGTAAAGATAATTATCGTTAAGCAGACCTGCCATGCCCTGCGATTGCCGTTGTTACTGAAGGTATCGGTATCGATTAGTATGTAAGAGTTAACGTCGTCTCGTCGTAGAAGAAAGATCGTTTGACCAAAGTGTCGCGAGTAATGTAAAAATAATCAATTTGCTGTTAATTTACTTAGAACACTAAGCAAAACATTGTGAACAACTACAAACTACTTTAATAAAATACAATATGTAGTTAAAACCCTACATATATTTATATATATATATATATATATACATATGGCTGATAAGACCGTTTCAAAAAAATTTTTTTTTGAGATTATTGATGTTATCTCTTTCTCCTATGTGTTTTTTTTTTGTCTGTCTATTGGGTGTGTAGAAGACGTTTTACTGTCAATCTATGCATTAGTAAGTCAAGGTATAATTTTTATTTAAGTTTCTATGTCCGTAATGAAGGTCTTCATTGGACTAACTAGAATATAATGGATTCCTTTAGGAATTGTAGACATTATTGTTTCTTGTACTTTTATTTATTTGGATCACCGGCTACCAGCTACTCTTTTATACATTATTGCCCATACATTTGAAATTACCTATTGAAATTGATTCAATAACATTATATCTGCTCGGTGCTCGGTTGAGTTTGCTGATTGTAAGTATACCGGCCCCCGTTTCAAGCCTTTAGAAAAATTGACCTAAGTCGATAACTCCATTAGTATACAAATCGCTAACTTCAATTCTTGCGGTAACTTTATTTCCGTGTTTTAATAAACAATTTAAAGTTTGTTATACGCAAGGTAACTACTTTTTTTTAATCCGTCATTTGTGATGACGTTGGGCTTAGATGCTTTTCAAGATTTTGCCTAAGCAAAGGTTCTTGATATATTCATGCGCATGATTATTCTGTCTACTGTGGTGCCTGGTAGCAACTTCAGGACTTTATTTCGTAAGTCTTTTGATTTGGATATAATTTGGATAACAATTTCCTAGAATGGGCATCTGCCACAAAATTTTCTTTTCTATTTGATGTGCCTGGAGCGGCTTTATTTGGGACAAATAATAACTGTTTATTGCAAACAATTATTCAATTATTATTATATATATATACATATATATATTTATTTTTTTAATTTTATTGTGTAAATTGAACAAGACATGGAAGGTGTTTGTTTGAAGTGTTTTTATTGTGAGTTTTTTACTAAAGCATAATTTTTCTGATTTCAAAAACTATTTTGTAAATTTACTTTGAGTTTCAAATTGTACATGCAGTATCAAATGTTTGTACGTCAGTTATGTTTCACAAGAATGGCCAGAGGGCGATGCATTTACTTTGACCTTGTAGGCAGCTTTTTGCGTTTACGTCTCAAGCTTCGCAAGCGCTTCTTTCAGTCAGGGAATGTATACTTATTTGTTTTGTTTTTAACTTCACATATTTTGTATTAATTTATTTATTACAATTGGTTTTTATTTTTTTTTTTAGTTGTGGCATTAATATATTGGCAGAGGGCCATATGTTGTCATTATTTTGTTTTTTTATATTTTATTTTTGCTTAACTAGCGCAATGCGCAAGATGGTTACTTTTGGTAATTTTTTTGTTGATTATATGTTTACATCCCTATTGTATGTCCTATGGCTTTACGGGCCATACGCTACTACCGGGCAACTAAGATGTCGCTCAGTATTACAATTTTCTTAAATTTATGTATGTGAGTATTAAAATATAAATATTTTTTTTTATTTTTTTTGAAAAGAAATCTATCGTTTGGATTTTATTTGGCTGTGAATGATAATATTCTAAATCTGATTTACTTATTTTACTATCCCACATATGAGTAATTTATAACATTTTCGTTATCGATGTATCTTGTTATGATCTGTGTATTTAAACTGTTTCCCTTTTTTTTCTATAAATTAATTTACGGGTTATGCTGCTAATCGGGCGGAAAAGGTTCCGCTCGATTTTACAGATACTTATATCATATATTTATATAATAATAAGGTTGCGTATTATATGTGACAAAAAAATAAAAACAATTGGGGTGTTCAACAGCTCGTTTTATCGTTTCACGCTTCAAAGTTGAAACGTCCCACAACAACAACATAGATAGAAAATTTCTTGAAACGTTGAAACACCCCAGCCTATGTATACAAAAAGTGTGTCAAGTTTCAACAAAGTAAAGATACTGAAGTCGATATTTGCTATCGATGCTCAGTACTTTTTAGTATATTTGGTGAATTTTTGTGCAAAATAGTATGAACACATATGATAAATGGCCGCCAAATGTTAAAAACATGTTATTGAGCAACTAATTCAAACAACGAGCTCTTCTCACACTCAATATCCTCTATTTATCTAATAACTTGCTTTGCTAAAGCATCGCATAGCATATCTTTAGCACTTTTAAATGGCATTTTTTACAAATAAAGTACAGCCGCAGTAAACAGCAACAGTGACAAAAATTTAAGAATAAGAAATGTTAACAAACAACAGCTGACTGCACAAACATGAAACGCATTGACACCCAAAATGCCGTTCACGAGTTAATCGATTCAACTTTGAAACATGAAACGATGAAACGGAGCTGTTGAACACCCCAACTGTTTTATTTTATATTATCACTAATAAGCACTTTATTAATTTATTGAAGTATTGACAGTTATGTTTTACAAGAATACGAATGCGAGACGTCTTACTCGTTTTAAACTTAAAATCAACTCGAATCTCTTACAATTATTAATAATTGGGTTGGTGTGAATACAGATATTGTTTACAATAAGTTTGAGATATGCATAAGTGGTTTGGTGTGGATACAGATATTGTTTACAATAAGTTTGAGATATGCATAAGTGGTTTGGTGTGGATATGGATATCTTACTTCTCCAACCTTTAAAAATTTGACTGTCCTCAGGAGGTTATTATGTTTGGATAAAGTGATGGTTGCTTGAATTTTGTTTCTATTTGCTCCTTAATTATTTCTTGCTCTTTTGGCTTTTGATATTTTTCAATGAATGTTTTGGGTAAGTTTTTATACTTATATGTTACATACAATAATATGCTTAAAATAGTAATTGTTAAACATGTTATTGCATGTTATTACGTTATTGCTTACATAAATATTTTGTGTAAAATCTCATCTTGAATTTTTATAGAAATTTCGTTAGTTTGTATTTGGCAATTATAAGTTTTTGTAATATTATTTCCTTTAATTTTGATTTTATTATTCATACAGTTTTGCTTAATAATAGATTCGGGCAAATTCCATGTTAAAATTATATTTGGTTCGAAAATTTTTATTTGTTTTAGTGTATTTACACTCTGTTGATACTTGTTTGACAATACCTATTATACAATTATTAATTATTTAATTTTGGCTGTTGTGCCATATACTTTATTATTATTAATAAAATATTTTTCCTGAATTGTTTTTCTTAAATATTATTATTTTCATCTGGGTATGGTTGTTGAGCTATTGAGCTTTTTCAATAGCTATCGAAATTCCGAAATGTCACTCAACAAATTATAAATGCTGCGAGATTGCATTGATGAATATAGTACATATATTTTAATTTGCCGTGGCCGAACTTAAATTACTTTACAAATTTTTAAAGTTGTGTTTTGCAACTAACCCCGATTTGGGCTGTGCAATAATAAGCGATTTTTTCGACCGAAGTTGAGCTACCGACGAATTTGATAAAACTGAACGGCTGCAGAACTGCAGCAGCGGCTTGCACTCAGGTGAAGGCCAAGGGCAAACAATAGAGAATGTAATAAACTAAATATAAGAGCTTATGAAAACACTGACTTTACGTTAAGTTGCTCTTATGCTGCGCAGAGCATGATAGGTTATAGCGATTAGAGATAAGAGAGTTATTGTTCTGTTGATGCTGGTTTTGGTTTAGTTAACTGCGTAACCAAACATTCTCCCCCCGTTGGAAGACATGGACTTTCAACAACATCCTGTTTGGGAAGTGCACATAGTTTGCGCACAGCTCTCTTGATAATCCCAGTTGATGTCTTGAGAACAGCTACTCGGGAGACGCCGTCAGCACCAGCAACAAGCTCTACCACACGAGCCAGTTGCCATTTAAGGGGTGGCAAGTTTTCGTCCTTTACCAGAACGACATCATTGATAAGAACACCAGGCTGCGATGTCCGCCATTTGGAGCGCTGCTGAAGAAGCGTTAAATACTCCTCACGCCAGCGATTCCAGAAAATTTGTTTGTAATACGCTATACGCTGCCAGCGATCTAGGCGGCTAACGATCAGCGCCGTGACAGCAGGCTCTGGCTACAGTACGAGTGGCACAGTACCAAGGAAGTGCGCAGGAGTAAGAACATCCAGATCTGCAGGGTGCTCTGAAAGTGGAAAAAGAGGTCGTGAGTTTATTATAGCGGCAATGTGGGAAACGAGTGTGCGAAGATCATCCAGGGGCAAAAGCGAGGGTCCGACCGATCGATAAAAATGATATTTTGCTGTCTTCACCGCCGCCTCCCAAAGTCCACCGAAGTGTGGCGAACGAGGTGGGATGAAATCCCATTCAATGTCATCGGACGTACAAAACTCTCGCACAGCGTCGATGTGCTTCTCGCTGAGGAAGAGCCGCTTGAGATCAGCTAGTTCATTCTTGGCTCCCACAAAATTAATAGCATTGTCCGACCATATACGAGTAGGTTTACATCTAGTTAGAATGAAACGCTTAAGTGCATTTAGAAAAGCTGCTGTAGACAAATCAGGAACCAGTTCGAGATGCACTGCCTTTGTCGCAAAGCAAATGAACACCGAGATTTAGCATTTTACAGGACCTTTGTTTCGAACTTCACTCTTGAAGTAAAATGGTCCACAGTAGTCCACTCCAGTGACAGCGAGAGGATGCGAACCACTCACACGATCCCGGGGAAGATCCGCCATGATTGTCTCAGCTAGGACCGGTTTAGCTCGAAAGCACATGATGCATTTGCTTGTCACGCTGGAGACAGTCTTGCGACCACCAATAGGCCATAGTGGAGCCAAATGTGAGCAAGAAGCGAACGAGGTCCAGCATGCAGCTGACGCCTGTGAAAATGCATGATGATGGCGCGTGTGACAGGATGATGGCTTGGAAGAATTACAGGATGCTGCGCATAGAAATCCAGACTCGTGTGCTTTAGACGGCCACCAACACGAAGAAGTCCACACTCATCCATGAACGGGGTAAGCGAGGCAATAGAGCTGGATGATTTGATCATTAGTCTGCTTTGAAGAGCCCTATATTAATCGCTTAGGTTAGCAATCTGGATGCTGCGCAACAGTAATTGGGTGCCTTTGTGTATCCACTCTGCTGTAAGACCGGGATGCCTGATTTGATATCGAAATTTATGTATGAAACCGAACACACGCCGTAGGTGATGAAAGGAGTTTACAAATTTACATCCTATGCTGAAATCAGAAGATTTAGAAACACCAATTAGTACTCTTTGCCGGAGCTCTGGAAGCGTCTGGGCCGGCAGACATGATGCAGGCCATTCGCACTCTCCCTTGGTTAAGAAATCGGGACCATGAGACCATAACGATGATTCTATAAGCTCGCTGGGAAGTGCTCCTCTAGAAAGAATGTCTGCCGGATTGCATGCCGTTGGTACGTAGCGCCGTTCCATTCCTGTTGATAATTCTTGGATTAACGATATGCGATTAGCTGTGAACATTTGCAATCGGGAAGGCTCATCACGTATCCAAGATAAGACAACTGCAGAATCCGACCAGCAATAATACTTACAATTGAACAAATTCATTTGAGCTACCTCTCGAATTAGCTGTGAAAGAAGTGCAGCAGCAGATAATTCCAGCTTTGGTATTGTAAGAGTCCGCAAGGGTTCCACTCGAGACTTAGAGCACAAAAGATGAGCTACGCGCCTTCCACCTGTTATAGATACGAGGTAAATGCATCCACCGTAGGCTTCAATGCTAGCATCACTAAATCCATGAACTTCGATGCTGCCCTTTGGAACTATAACCAGCCGCGGAAGCTTTATTTTACAGTCCGTTTGCTAGGCTTGCCAGGCGCTTTCATTGGAGAGAAGTTAAACAGAAGGCAATCTGAAGCTGGATCCCATGCCAATCCAAGCGTCTTAGTGATATCTGTGCCATCATCAAACTTTAGAAAGGTCTCTTTGTCTTCATCAGGCACCTGTTGAAGCACGCTAGGATCATTGGAACACAATTTCCGAAGCTTGAAATTCCCTTTCCGTAAAAGACTGACTGTTTGGGCAGAGTCGCCTCCAGTGATGAGATCATCTACGTAGAAATCGCTCAAGACCACCTTAGATCCAACAGGAAACGATCTTCTTTCATCAATGGTTAATTGCTGCATGGCCCGAACTGCCAGAAAAGAAGCTGGCTTTGTGCCATAGGTAACGGTATCGAGTTTGAAAACTTAAATTTTCTGATGAGGCGCATCACGCCAAAGGATGCATTGCAGGTACGAGTCGGATTCAGCCATCCTAACGCATCTATACATTTTGCAAATGTCACCAGTCAAGGCTACTGGAAATGTTCTAAATTGCAAAAGAGTGCTGAAAAGCTTGCGTTGAATTGTTGGGCCTTTCATGAGGATTTCATTAAGCGAATAACCAGACGAAGACACAGCTGAACCATCAAACACAACTCTAAGTTTAGTGGTTGAGCTATCATCTTTCAGCACGCAATGATTAGGTAAATAATACTTGCAGCGACTTAGCATGTGCGACTCAACAATAGACATGTGATTAAGGTCCACATACTCTTTGATGAACGCGGAATACTGAGACTTCAACTCAGGATGACGCTCCAATTTGCGTTCCAGGCTACAAAAACGGCGATAAGGTTGCTGATAGGAATCCCCAATCAGATCCACAGGATGTTTAACTGGAAGGCGAACCGAATATTCGCTGGTGCCTAAACGAGCAAAAGTTTGTTTAAAATGGGCTTCACAGTCAAGTTCCTCCTTAGTAGATTCATTTACTACGCTATAGCAGGATTATAACTCCCAAAAACGACGTACGATTTCATCAAGCTTATGATCAGGGCTAGTAGTTGGCGTTGAAATCGAGCGAGTGGCCATCAATGAGGCAGGGCTTGTTGACGACGTTCCTCCTGTTACTATCCAACCTAATTGAGTTTTTTGGAGAATGGGTAAGCCAGGAGCGAGTTTAATTTTGCCAACGCATAACAATTCAAAAAACAGAGCAGCTCCAATTAGAAGATCAATTTGTTGCGGCTTAAAGAATTCTGGATCAGCCAATCGAATATTTGAGGGTATATTCCAACGATCAGTGCTAACACCATAGCTCGGCTGATTTCCAGTAATAGACGGAGCTATTAAAACTGAGATGCTAGCAGCGTAGTCAGTTGTTCGCGATTTAAGACTTATATCAGCTGCATAGCCTTCTGAGTCAACATTAGACTCCCCTAGTCCTGAAATCGAAGTAGACGACCGATGCTTACGTAGCTGGAGGTAGTGAGCTAAACGGGATGTAATAATGTGCACCTGCGAACCAGAATCGAGTAGAGCACGGCAAGGAACAAGAACACCAGTGCGACTCCTAATGCTGATGACAGCAGTTGCCAATAGCACAATGTCTTGACTGAGATTTTGGGCTACAAGTGTTGACGAAGAATTTGCAGCAGGCGCATGCGGAGCAGATATAATTTGAGAGCCCTCAATCTGAGTCTCAAAATGAAGAAGAGTGTGATGCTTGGCCTTACAACGATTGCAGGCAGTCGAACTGCACTCTTTCATTCTATGCCCCTTGCGCAGGCAATTAATGCAAAGAGACAGCTTCTTAACCTCGCGAAGACGCAGTTGCGGAGACAGATTTCCAAAACGGGAGCAATTGTAAATCAAATGGCCTGATGATTCACAAAACACGCATTCATTTGTGCTGGAGTTAGTAGCGACAAAGGATTTTCTACTGGTGTTAAGGGTTTTGCTACTTTTTCCCACCTTGGAGCTAGGCGTATAAGTTGCCATAGCGTGTTCCACATTTTCCAACCTTTGACATCGTCTATCCAAAAAGCTTTGAATTGTTCACAGGTCGGGATTGTATCCATCGGTGCTGTCTCCTCCCAACTGGTCTGAGTTGCCTTGTCCACTTTCTGTAGCAAGCTGAGCACAATAATAAAGCCGGCAATCTGCTCAACGCTGCCCATGCCTTGAAGAGCGCGGATGTTGGCGTTTACGGTATCCGAAAGGGTTCGAAGTTTAACCGCTGACGGCGACTCGATGCAATCCAAACCCAAAATCTCAGTGACATGTGCCTGAAAAATAAGACGCTTGTTATTAAACCGTTTTTTATTTAGTAAATCTAACGCAATTGAATTGTTAGCACTGCTGATTTCCAACGATGAAACACACTCCAGGGCTGGTCCTTTCAGGCACGATCGCAAATGCTGAAAATTCTCTACATCTGATAATCCTGAGTCGCTGTCAATGATTGACGAGAACATTGAAATGAAATCTGCATACTTTGTGTAGCCTCCGCTGAACTCTGGAAGCTTAAGCTCAGGCAATCGAATCGGCTCTGAGACAATGTGTGATTGTCAGCAGATGCTTCATGCCTCATGGTCGAACACAAAGGCGATGATAACTTTCACTTATTAAGTTCGCGGCGCAAGCTAGTCTCAACGAGTATTGATAATTCATCAAAAGATTCACGTAATTCACTCCCGCTTTCATAATAATCCAGCTCCTCCAATGCGTAATGCATACTGTTGAATTGCTGCTGCGCGCTTTCAATACCCTTAAGCCGGATCGCCAATTCCTCTTCGCTGAGATGCCCAATATGCTCCGGAGCAATAGCTTTGGCCATCCGCTTCACTTGCTTGTTAATAGCCTTGGCCTTAGCTTTATAAAACGGAGCACCAAGTGACGGAACTGCAGGATTATTAATCACCTCAACAGTATTCGGCATGTTGAATATGTTTTTGATTTTATATGTACACGCACGCGAAATAAAGTTCTAGAGCCACTGAATGTAGGACACTTGCAAGCTATTGTTTAAAGCACAGAGTATGTCAATCACAATTCAATTTATTGCCTCGAAAAACACTTTCATATATTACAGTTTTGTATGCACTGAATTCTTGCGATTTACTTATTTTTGCAAGTGCAGCTGGTAACAACGTAACGATCTAATTGCACCAATATACCAAGGCCAAAAGGGGCAAACACCTTGAGCACAAGCAAATGCAAAGCGAATCGGGAGCAGCAATAGCAATGCAGAAACGATTGCTGCAGCGGTAAAATGTTTAAAGAGACAAGAGAAGATAATGCGCGGGCGTCAATGCAGGTCAAACACCTTAATGCAAAAGTGAATGCAAAAACGAAGCGACAACAGCGAAAACAATAAAAGAGCGCGCGCGCGCTTTACTAACTCTATAAGTTAAATAATTTTTAATTATTTAAACAAATGCAGAGTATCACGTCGGGGTCACCAAATGTTGAGCTATTGAGCTTTTTCTATAGCAATCGAAATTCCGAAATGTCACTCAACAAATTATAAATGCTGCGAGATTGCATTGATGAATATAGTACATATATTTTAATTTGCCTTCGTGGCCGAACTTAAATTACTTAACAAATTTTTAAAGTTGTGTTTTGCAACTAACCCCGATTTGGGCTGTGCAATAATAAGCGATTTTTTCGTTTGTCGCGAAACAGACAAACGACCGAAGTTGAGCTACCGACGAATTTGATAAAACTGAACGGCTGCAGAACTGCAGCAGCGGCTTAAACTCAGCTGAAGGCCAAAGGCAAACAATAGAGAATGCAATAAACTAAATATAAGAGCTTATGCTGCGAAGAGCATGATAGGCTATAGCGATTAGAGATAAGAGAGTTATTGTTCTGTTCTGTTGTTGGATTAGTTAACTGCGTAACCAAACAATGGTATTATATCAAAACTAGGTGTTTTAATAATTTCTTGCGGTATATGTGATATAATGTAAATTTCTTTTGTATCATATTTTAACCAAGTGGATGTTTTAATGTTAAGTATTTTTTCTGGTGCTATGTGTAATAAGGCATCATGCTTTAGTAATTTGGGATTAAATATTCCTAATCTTGTTAGTTGCATTCCCATCTCTATGTATTCTATATATTCGGTGAAATGTTCTAAATTGAAAATTAGCATGTCTAACTTCTTGTATCTTTCTTCATTTGTTTTATATGTTTTCATTGCTTCGATTAATTTGTTTACTGTGTTAATTACATGATTTAATTCATTTACTTGAACGCTGTTTTTGTCTAAGTTTTGTATATTTTGTTCTAACTCATCTTTATCTTCTGAATCTAATGTTTCAAATAAGTATTTGTAAGTTTTTCCTACTAAATTTATTAATCCTCTCTTTTGACGTTTTAGTATTTTTATTCCATTTATTTCTCTATTTAATTTTCTGATAAGATAAATAATTTTGGTCGCATTTTTAAATTCCTTGGCTTGTATTAATAAATTATTATAAACACTTTCTAGTTTTGTTAAATTTACAATTAAATAATGATATTCATAATTTGTGGGTATTTCCATTACTCCTGTTTTAAATATTAAATACCCGTTGTTTGCTTTTATTGGGTTGATTTCAATACTTTGGCCTTTGATAGTTACCGTTAGGAATGTTAGTAATATTAAAAGAATCTTTATTGATTTAAATGATTGATGTTATTGGCCGTTATTCCTGTCATTATCTGGTTCGCTGCAATTTACATATTTACTTGCATTAGTTTTCTTTTTGAATTTTGATTTATAATGTGTTACTTTTCTACCTCTATTTGTTTCTTCGTAATGTTTTCATCTATTTGCCTTAATGTACCGGTCTTTCTGAATGGGTTAGTTATTTTGGCTTTTACCAATGGTGATGCTCTATATCTTGTATCTATTTCATAATCTTCTCGTTTTTCGTTTAACTTCTCTATTTGTCTTTTCTTATTGCCTTGTGTGTCATAAATTGGTGTTCCTCGTACATAAATATGTCGGCTGGTGTACTATGAGTCGTATTAAGGTTAGTTTTATGATTATTTGTGAATAATATTAATTCAATTTGTCTGTTATAATAGTTTAACGGTCTTTCTGTGATTTGGATTTACCCTTTATTGTCTTCTTGTGCACTATGAATTGTTGCACAGCTGATTTGGCTTTCTTCCTCTCCTAATAGATTTTCGTTTAGTTGTACGCGTGACAAAGCGTCCGCTACATGATTTTCTTTCCCTGGTAAATACTTAACTGTATAATCAAATATAAAAATGTTCTAAAAGTTTTTATTGCCCATACCACTGCTAGCAATTCTTTTTTAATGGTTGAGTTATTTATTTTGTGTTTATTTAAAGTTCTACTCGCGAAAAATATGGCTTATGATTTTGTGTTAGGACTGCTCCTAAAGCTACGTTTCTGGCATCCGTTGTAAGGCAAAATGGTTTGTTATAATCTGGATGTACTAAAATGGGGTCGGATGTAATAAGTAATTTTAATTTTTCGAATGCTAAGATGTATGATTCTTCTTTAATATCTACTGTTGCTCCTTTTTTTTAATTTAAGTGTCATAGGTTTGACGATATTTGCAAAGTTGGGAATGAATTTTCTATAAAATCCACATAATCCTAAAATTGTTTTATTTTTTTATTCATTACTGAATTTATTTTGTTTGGATTTGGTTTTATGCCTTCTGTTGTTACAACATGTCCTAAAAATTCAGTTTCCTTTTTTAGAAATTCACACATGTCTAATTGCAATTTTAAGTTGGCTTCCCTTAGTTTTGTGAATACCTTATTTAATGACAAAATGTGCTCTTCCAATGAAGTGGAGTAGATTATAATGTCATCTAAATACACTAAACAATTTTTGTAGATTAGATCTTCCAATAAACTGTTCATACAACGTTGGAAAGTTGCTGGTGCATTTTTTTAGACCAAATGGCATACGTGTGTATTCGTAATGCCCATGTTTAGTGGAAAATGCTGTTTTTGGTATTGACTTAGGGTCCATTTGTATTTGATGATAGCCTTTTGCTAGATCTAGTTAGTTAGATAGTTTATCTAAAATTTCGTCCATAATTGGAATTGGGAATTTGTCGTCAATTGTGATTTCATTTAGAAATCTGTAGTCAATTACTACTCTATATTTTTGTTTACCAGAGGCATCCAATTTTTTTGGAATTATCATTACTGGTGAATTGTAAGGTGATTGAGGTTTTCTTATTATCATTTCCTTTTCTGTTTGTCTATTTCCTCTTGTTGTAATTGTGAATACTTATATGGTCTTTTATAAATTGAATCTTCATGTTTTGTTACTATCGAGTGTTTAACAGTACTGGTGAAAGTCAAATTGTCGCCTTCGTTGTACTGAATATCTCGAAATTTATGTAATAACTTTGAAATACACATTTTTCTTCATCGTTTAAGTGATCTAGTCCTAATGTTACTGCTCCCTCTTCATAATCAATTTTTGCTTTGCAGGCTTCTAAATAATTTCTTCCGAGTAATAAATCATATCGATTTGAAAACTTATGTAAATAAAATTTCTGTTTGAATGGACAAATTTTACACGAACTTATTGTATTTTATTATTGCGATCTGTTAGTTTATATTACCATTGATTGTGTGAACATTTAGTTCTTCGTTTTTAATTGGAAATTTTAAATAATTTTTATTCATTATATTAATAGTAGACCCTGTGTCTATTACACACTTTAATGGATTGTCATTCATAATCACAATTATGAATGGGTTATTATTATTTATTCGTCCGAGGCAACTGTTTGAAAATTTTTCTCTTTGTCTTCTCTGGGGTTGGTTTTGATAATTGAATAATTGTGCATTTGAAGTTCCATTGTTTGGATAATTCATTGGATTTTGTTGTCTACCCTGATGTAGTTTTTGTTGAAATTCATTAAATGTTTGTTTTGAGTTATTGTAATTATTGTTTGGATAGTTGTGATTAATTTGGTTAGTGGGATAAATAGGTTTACTTTGGTTAAAATTTGCTTGATATTTTTGACCTGAATTAGTTTAATTTGCATTTTGATATTTATTATTTTTGTTGTATCAATCACACTATTTTCGTATAATCCCTCCCGTTGTGCTGCTACTTTAAGTAAGTGGCTGGTTGTTATATCATGTCTGGCTAATTTAATTAAAATTCTATCGGGAAGTTTTCTTTTAATTACATCTTTTATAGTGTTATTCAATGCGTTTACATACACTTGCATATTTGTTTGGTTGTTTTCTAAAGTTAACTTATTTGTTATAACATATGATTTTCGTTCTAACTCTTCTATGAACTTACGTAGATTTCCGTTGAAGTGTGTGTTGTATAGCTGTCTCAGTAGTTCCTCGATCGGTGTTTGTGTTTTATATTCCTCCGTTAATGCCCTCTTTAGTTCTGTCCAGTTATTGGCGAATGATAAGTGTGAAATTCGTTGTGCCTCCCCGACGACTTGTACTTCTATGGCTCCATAAATAATGCTTTGTTGACGTGGATTTGTAGTTGGATAAAGGTCTATTATATATTCAATCCGCCTGATGAATGCGTTTAATTCGTCATGATTTCCATTAAACTGTGGCACTTGCCTTATTTGAGACAAGGCCTGATTAACCTCTCATCACTTAATACGGCTGTCATTTTCAATTTTTGTTTGATTGTTTTTAAAGTCTTCAAATACTTTACTATTTTTGCGTGTTTTGGTTTTTTATTATTTAATCACTATTAACTGTGTTAAGTTCACAATGTTCTATAGCGGATCAGTGTGTTTTTCAAGTATTGGTTTTTAATTATTTGAACACTATTAAGTGTGTTAAGTCACGTCTGTTCTTTAACGGATAAGTGAGTTGTTAAGTATTGCACTTTTTTTTCACTTATCCTACCGGGTGCGCCAATAATAAGTTTGCGTATTATATGTGACAAAAAAAAAAAATAAAAACCCTTTTTTATTTTATATTATCACTAATAAGCACTTTATTAATTTATTGATGTATTGACAGTTATGTTTTACAAGAATACGAATGCGAGACGTCTTACTCGTTTTAAACTTAAAATCAAACTCGAATCTCAAAGCTCTTGCTTTGAGTTTATATACCATAAGTGGCTATCTTTTGTTTTGGCTTCTTTCTATGCTGAAGCCGAAAAATGTTTATATTGACAATTTCGCGCTTGTGGCGTGATATATTTATAATTATGTTATGTTTATAATTATTAATAATTGGGTTGTTGTGAATACAGATATTGTTTACAATAGTTTGGTGTGGATCAGAGAGCTGCAACGCGTGTGTTCGAGTTCGTTTGAACAAAGTAGTCGAATATTTGTTCAATCGAGTTCGACACTCGCTTACAAACGAGACTCTATCGAACGAGCCTCTCGAAAAAAATAGTGTTCGAGCTTGTCGGCACTCGCAGCACACTCGATTATTTGACATCCGAGCCGGTTGTACTCGAGTACAACTCGAGTGTCTAATAGTTATCATTTTAGTGATGAGAGTTTGGCGTGCCAGTATCGATACAACATTGAATTTTGAAACAGATAGCACGATATATTAAATCTCATATTAAAAGGCTGGCAGATTAGTGTGTTTGTAACTGTATTATTGCTATGAGCACGTTTTCTTGTGCAGTGTAACGCCTAAGAAGTTGCGTTTAACGTAGTTGTCGGTCCACAGGTCAATCGTGGCTGACGCTCCACCGCTGCAAACAACATTGCACACTTCCTCCTTCATTTTATTTTTTATTTCAAGCGCGTCCTTTTGCACATTCCTTGAAAAAGTTGTGGCATCTGGAGGTCTGCAGGTCTTCCATATCGACGTGTGATGATAAAAATGATAAAAATGATGATTTTGATAAAAAATTTTGCCATTTTCAGAAAGCCCGATTCGTTAACGGCAGAAAATGGTCTGCAGTCTTCAACCACCCTTGCCATGCACTTTTCCATTGCCTCAAACTTGTCCTCTGCCGAAACTGTTTTTAAGATTGTCGACTTCTTAATTACCTTGCAGCATGGATGTCTCGTTAAATTAGAGGTTTGGCTGTTGGTGTACTTTAACACCAGACAACATGTACGGTAAACAAATCCAGCCAAAATAGACTCGTCTTCTGTTAAAATATCCGCGAGGACATTCCAAACAAGCTTCGTCCTTTCCTTCGGCCACTTAACGTATATGTGCCGTTTAAAATTTTTTCACGAATTTCGTTGTAAATTTCCATAATTGTTTATTTTATTTTTTTCTTGATGCAAACTTTTTTTCAATGACTTGCCGAATTTATTTTAGTGGTGTGAAACCGTGAAACAACCATAAAACATGACTTATCTTAGATAAACTTAAGCATCGATATTTGCCATCACTAGCACGTATAAACAGTAGATTATGTACACGTTACACTTGCTAGTCATTGTTATGAGCGAACTCGAACTCGTTCACACATTTACGAGTAGCTTCACACATTTTCTGTTCGGTTGTCGTTGTGAAAACAATTGTTCGTTTCGAGTTCATGTTTTAAGCGAGTGTCGACCGGTCTCTACTCGAAACTGTTTAATCACAAACGAGTTCGTTACAGTTCTCTGGTGTGGATACATATATTGTTTACAATAAGTTTGAGATATGCATAAGTGGTTTGGTGTAGATACAGATATTGTTTACAATAAGTTTGAGATATGGATAAGTGGATGTCTTACTATATACAGTGGATGCCGGTTATAACGATGCCGGCTATAACGATATTCCGCTTATAACGATACACACAAGAAGGTTTGGTTGGTTTTCATACAAACTTGTATGGAAGCACAATCGGCTATAACGATATCGCTTTTAACGATATGCCGCTTATAGCGAAGCACTTTTGAAAACATAAACCGCTTATAACGATCACAAGTAAGAACAAAAACAAAAGAATGAGCAAATTACAGCAGCGGTCGGCACAAAGAGAGCCAAAAAAAAATTATCAATTCTTTTGTGCAAGAGTAATTTCGTTTCGACACTCTTAAATACACTTCGTGCCAACTTCAGCCTATCTGTGTGAATTATCGTTATGTTTGCTTATGTGTGGAAAATCAAAAATAAAGCATTGGGTGCGTTCAGGGAACTCAGCGCTTAGTTAGCAGCTTCGTAGCCGTTTACTTCCCTGATGACGTCACATATTATGCACGTGTTGCATATTTGCCTCATTTACATGTTAAATGACTATGTTTTGGCTTTTAATACAATATAATAATAATAATCTAATAAGAGAAGCAGTTTTTACTTTATTATCATTCATTTTTGTTAAAAAAATTATTAAAAATTCATTACATGTGACGTTTCTAACAGCTGTTTATGCACAATGCATTATCTGTCTTTCTTGTATCATGCATGTATGTACATGACTTGCTTTATTTGTTTCGAGAGGCACGCGTTGCTTTAATTTGCAAGATGGCATCAAAACGAAAATGCTTCTCAATGGAAACTAAAAACATAATTTTACAGCGCTTAGAAGCAGGTGAAAAATCTATAAGTTTGGCGAACGAATTTGGTGTAAATCAGTCTACAATTTCTACGATCAAGGCCAACAAACAAAAGATAGAGGCGCAAGCTAATAATAATGAACTAAAATCCAAACGCGTTGGAATGAGCAAGCATGATGAAATAGATAAAGCACTTTTGCAGTGGTTAAAAATGCAGCGTAGTCGTGGAATTCCTATAAGTGGCCCGTTACTTCAGGAAAAAGCGAATGTTTTTACAAAGGAGTTCAAGATTGACAATTTTGTTTGTTCATCAAGTTGGATTCAGCGTTTCAAAGCAAGACACAATATTGTCGCCGGTAAAATAACCGGAGAGTCTATGTCAGTGAAACAATTTGATGTGGACGTGTGGAAATCAAACGTTTGGCCCAAATTACGTTCGCAATTCACTGACGATGAATTTTCAATGCTGATGAGACAGGATTATTCTTCAAATTAACACCGGATAGAACACTAAAATTCAAGGGCGAAAAATGCACTGGTGGAAAATTATCTAAAGAGAGAGTAACAGTTTTGGTTGCAGCAAATTTGAGTGGCAATTCTAAAAAAAAATTGTTGATAATCGGCAAGGCCAAAAACCCAAGATGTTTTAAAAATATTAAATCATTGCCTGTGGACTATGAAAGTAATCGCAAGGCTTGGATGACATCCGAAATTTTCACCAAGTGGGTACATGACTGGGATCGCAAGCTTCAGAAGGAGAACAAAAGATAATGCTTTTGGTTGATAATTGTCCTGCACATCCTACAATTGCTGGCTTAAAATGTATAACCCTTGTTTTTCTACCACCAAATACAACTTCGGTTTTGCAGCCAATGGACCAAGGAATAATTCGTGCATTAAAAGTAAACTATCGCAAAAATCTTGTACATATTACAAGTTATTAGTGGCTTCGATGAAAATAAAGATGTAAGCACCGTGTACCCAAATATAACAATACTGGATGCCATTTCAATGATTGACAATGCCTGGAACAAAGTTACAAAAACAACAATTGAAAATTGCTTTCGGCATGCAGGATTGGTCAAAAATGATTCAAATTGCTTAATCATTGCATCACCACTTTATAACGACGACGAAGATAATTTACCATTGTCAGTTTGGGCAAAAGCACTTGGAAATCAAATTCCAATTTCGCAAGAGGAACTGGAAGATTACGCTGAAATTGACGATGTTGTCGAAATATGTGAGGAACCGTGTGATAAAAAAATTGTTCAGAATATTATCGATGAAAACAAAGATTGTGATGACGACGTTGAAGACCATTTGGATGAAGAAGTGCCAGATGCCTCCGAAGCACTTAAAGCTGCTGAAGTGCTCAGCAAGTTTGTGTTGTTTAAATTAAATAATGATCGTCTGAACACAATAATGCACCAGCTAGGAAATGCTGTTCGCGACACGTTTTATAAGGAGAAAACTAATTTAAAGCAATCAAAAATTACAGATTTTATAATAGATGCCTAAAATACTTATATTCATATTTAAACAATCATAGAAAATAAAGCAAAAACAAGTAGTAAACAAATTATTAATAGTTAAAATATTGTTTTCTTTAATACCGGCTATAACGAATATCGGTTATAACGATCCTATATTGCCGGTCCCTTGAGTATCGTTATAACCGGCATCTACAGTATATATTTTTTTTATAATTAAGATGAATTTGCTGCTCGATGACGCATAAGCTTGTCGTTGCCGTATGTGGCACGCTGATGCTCCCTTTCACACATGTAGATTGTGTTTTGTTCGTTGGTAGCATGTGTATTCGCAGTCCTTGGGGCAGGTTTTCTTTAATGTTGGTATTTGCAGAACAGCTAGTAATGCTTCTTAAAATACCGGATTTTACTTCTCAACGTTGCTGTTGGCTGCACAGGCATTTCCGCGTTCGTTTCTCGTTCCGTGGCCGGTGCTGGTTGTCGCACAGGCTTTGTTAATTGGATAGTGTTAATAACATTGGATGTATACGCACGTCACAAAAGTTCAATCCGAATTTCAATTGTGCAGCAGTTTCGTTTCTCAACAAAATTTTTTTAAATTTTACTTCAATATATTTTGACAATCACTTTTCGTTGTATATATAGGTCGATTCGGCACTTATGTCACGGTCGCCATGTAGAAATTCTAAAAATGTTCGTTCTTTTGTTTTAATTAGAAGTGAGAGCAGTCTGCCCTCATCCAACTGTGTTCTTAATGTATTGTAGGCACCACTAGTTAAACGTTCACAATAAGCACGTCAGTGCTGTTCGGTTAAGGTTTTATGAATGTCTTTATTGAAATTGAATTATATTCTAAGCATATGGTTAACATTTATAAACTTATGCTGTTATCAGTTAACAGCTACAAAGAGAGGGAGAGAAATTATACTCATATATTTGGCAAAAGTGTGAGCGCAGCGTTTCCCATTGGTCAACGGTCTCACGCTGGCTTGGCCTTCTAAAGAGGCTTCATATTACTTACACGCGCATACCATATGTATGTATGTGTTTTGGTTTGCGCATACATATATATGTTTATGCTGAGCGTGTTTATGTTTGTACAAGGTGTTACAAGTTGTATTAAATATATGTTTTGAAAATACATTTATGAATGTACTACAGTATAATATAACCACTTTTGAACCGCGGTGAACAATTTAAGAAGCATTGGTAATAGGGCCTTAGGGCCAGTTTCTCAATGTCTGGTTAGCTAAACTAACAGATGGTTAGCTTAACTTACTGTTGGTTAGTCAAAATTGAGTTTTTCAATGTCTGGTTAGGTTTGTAAGTGATTAAAACTAACATGGGGCCTGAGTGTCGGCTAAAATTTTTTCTCTCGTTAAGTGCCTATATAAATATCGACGAAATCATCGTTAGGCAAACAGATGACTGTGGCTGACACTTGCATTGTCTTTATATTATTATTCAAGTAAAATGGCATCTGTAGGGGCCAGTTTCGTTAGCATACATATTTCGCATCTTTTTATTTTATTTTTAACTTTGTGTCTTAACATAGCCCTCTGTTGTCGCTTATGTTAACAGCGGCTACGCTCACGCAATATTTTAACAGCAATAGCCAAGAGAGAGAAACTGAACGAATGAGCATAGAATAGGAGAATGCAAGATCAAGCACCGTTATATCCTTTCAAAGTCTGGAAAGCAAAACTGCACCTAGGCCAATTTTCGCTTTGCACGCATACTCTGAGTCGAGATATAAAAGGCAGATCACGCGGCCGCATGTTTCTTTTTCTGCGAGTAAATTTATTCGAAACGCACGTTTGTCTAACCACAAAAAGACTCGTGTTGGTAAAGCCAAGTTTTATATATATATATATATATATATATATGAATTTTAGAGTTTAAATCAACGATGTTTGAGTAGATTTAATATTAAAGTCCGTCGCTAATCGACAAAAATGCGTTTGTACTATTATACTATTTGATGTGAAATAAATGAAGTCTTTGACAAGGGGTAACCACCAAAGCAGGAAAAGGCAAAAACCCACGCCACCCCCGACGAGCATAGCCCAGAGCAACGCTAGAAGAGCACGACCGCCGAATCTTCTGTACGCATTGTCCTTCAGACAGTGTGAGTTACGGTTGCCTGCGTCCCATCACAGTTGAACACTACATAAAATAAGTGGCGCCCAACGTGGGGCGAGGTAACAGTAAATACTTAAATATACCAACCCCTATGAGCCGATTCGAATACATTTAGTAGTCAGCACCTTTTTCATGCATATGAGATCCGTAGCCCCAAAGAACCGCCGCACCATTGCTCTATAGATCCATCCATTAATTTACTAATTTTGCATATTTTAGAATCCAACAATTTGTGTAGTTTGATATTAGGTTTTTGATTTTTAGAATCTCGTTTCTGAAATTGCGACTTCAAGCGAAGCTAACTTCAGTAGTAACCTTCAGATTATAGAATAACTAGATCGGGAATATAATTGTATTTGTACTGAACGATTGAGATCCTCGACACTATGAATATGCGATCGTAATTCGAGTGCTTTTGGATCAATCGACTAGTGCGTGATCATCGTTTACAACATTGCACGTAACCTGGAAAAACACCTTTGAATGTCCAGCGCGATGTATTAGGAATTGCAAGTTACTGGAGCTACTTCGGTACTTGACCAGTGCACGCAAACTGTGCAGAAGCAGGAACAGCAACCATTTAAATTCAGTTTTTAGCAGCAGTATAGAATCAAGTTAACAATCAAATAATATAACACGCATATAGTTTAAAGGTGACGGACAAAACTTATATCAAAACAAAAATAAATGTAGACTTATTTTTTAGAAATGTCACTTCGTCGTAGTACTTAAAATTGAGTAGGCATAACCAACAGGCAAGACACGTTGTGTGGTATTTGTCAGGAGGCCATAAGTGCGCTCAACCTTACCGCCGTGTCACCATGCAGACACGAATTTCACCGGCATTCCATATCCCAAAACTTGCAACAGTCTGACTGTTGTCCCACGTGTCAACAGCCATGCTCTATGCAACAATTACCTTCAGAAGGTAACAATATACACGCTGAGTTGCTAGTATCGCAACAGGAAAGAGATATTGAGACAGTTAAAGCAGGACTTAGTACTAGTAAGGCCGCATTTCGAGGTAGGAACAGAGGTAGAGGTAATAGGGCCGGTAATGCAAGCATTAGTAGAGGCATGAGTACCCGTTTACGGAATCGTAGCAACCGAGAAGAGATGAACAACAGCATAACTGACGATTCTGTGAGACCCTTAACCGCGGAAGAAATAAGTCATATGGTACAGGAAGCAATGCAGACTCAACAGCAACAGCAGGTACAGACTCTGGCAGTGATTAGAAACGCAATTCTTGCGAAATTAGTTAATAATCTAAATACTTTGTTACGCGCAAATCATACGTCATGAATTTCGTAATTAATGTTTGCAACTTTCGCTTAAATATCATCACATCAGCCGTAACTTCAACGGGCCCAGCGAAGGTACATCGATGGAAGGATTGTGAGTAAAGAAAAAAACATAAACTGTTTACTTTTCGTGAGTACAATTTGCACTAGCAAGAATATTGTGTTGGGTAATTAAGCGAATATCTGCGATTACTAAAAAAATTCGCGTATGAATTTCCGTATCAGTTTAATTGAAGCATATTTTGATTTTTGAGTAGAGTAATGCAATCCAAAAGGATCATGCTAAATATCTTAGTATGTTATTATTGAATTTTAGAGTTTAAATCAACGATATTTGAGTAGATTTAATATTGAAGTCCGTTGCTAATCGACAAAAATTCGTTTACTATTATTCTATTTGATGTGAAATAAATGAAGTCTTTGACAAGGGGTAACCACCAAATGTTTAATCAGTTACAAAGGTAGGGAGGGTAAAGAATAAGGGGACGACTAACACCTCAGCCACCCTAAAGGTTAACGCGACCATATACTGCTGCAGATATTTATACGTGGGTACAGCCCAGACACTCTTTTGAACCATTCCATTTAGATTTCCGATAGTGCACTTAATTCTTACTTTTTTGTGTCGAGTAGCGTCATGTTATGTTACTTGCTCTTATATTCCTCCTCAATCTGATACTAACATTTGCTCATCCCATCTGAGTGCCCTGCAACTTGTTTCGTCACTGTTGACAGATATGGATAATCTGATAGTGGTTGGTGATTTTAATCTGCCACATGTTGTATGGTCTGTGAATGACACATCTTCGGCGGTGTTACCAGTCACTTCTAATGATGTTATCGATGGCCTACTGGAGTTAGGCCTATCGCAAGTTAACAGGGTGCATAACTGTAGTGGTAGAATGTTGGACTTAATATTTGTTTCGGACTCCGATTGCAGTAATGCTAGTAGAATACCTTCTCTAGTGCTTCCGGAAGATACCTACCATCCAACCTTAGAGCTATCCATCGAAATTCTTAACCCTATTTCAGTATCTAAAAATATGTACTTTAAAACCCCGTTGCTTTCGTAAAACTAACTTTACTTAATTAAATTATCTTCTTTAACACACTAATTGGTCGCGCCTTTATTCTTGTAGTGATATAGAAACTGCCATAGCCATATTTTATACGACCTTGAATTCGCTTTTGGATATTTGTGTTCCCCTCACTTGTTCTTCAAGTGACCATAAAACACCTTGGTTTACGAGAGAACTATCGAAGTTGAAAAACGCAAAGACAAGATCATATAAAAATTTTAAAAATCGGGAGCTACTTTAGATATATCTTCGTATTTAGTAGCAAAATCTTGGTTTCTTTCTGTTAACAATTCTTGTTATAATAATTATCTTAATCGTTGTAGACTTATCTTTTCACGTGACCCTAAACAGTTTTATAAATTTGTTAACTCTAAACGTAAGACTTTTAGCTTGCCATCCTCAGTATACGTAGATGATACAAAAGCAAGTTCTGATCAGGCAGTAGCCGATCTATTTGCTGAGTATTTTCAATCAGTATACTCATCGAATACGTATAGTAGTAGTAATTCCTATCCTTTTCAAGTTTAAACGTCAAATTGCATATATGTCCCAGTAGTTACTGAGTCTATGCTCCTGAGTGAATTTAACTCTATTAAACCTGGCTACTTGCCTGGTCCTGATGGAGTGCCAGGTTGTATTCTTAGATACTGCGCGGATTCTCTTTGTGCGCCATTAAATAAATTATTTAACTTGTCTGTTGATTCAAACGTGTTCCCTGATATATGGAAAGAATCCTTTATAATTCCACTCCATAAAAATTCTTCAAAATCAAACGTTAAAAATTATAGGGGCATATCCAAGTTGTCTGCCGCACCAAAAGTCTTTGAAAAAATTATATATTCTCAACTGCAACACGGATTATATCGCCTTATCAACACGGTTTTGTTAGGCGTAAATCAAATACCACTAACCTTCTTGAATTCACTTCGCTTGTTATCAAAGGGTTTCAGGAAAAAATGCAAACTGACGTTGTTTACACCGATTTTAGTAGGGCATTTGATTCTGTAAGTCATTCTCTGTTGCTTCATAAATTAAATATTATTGGATTTCCATCAAAACTATTATTGTGGCTTTCGGAGTACTTGTGTGGCCGACACACAAAAAGTTGTTTTTAAATCGTCTGTATCTAAACCTATTTTTGTTACCTCTGGTGTTCCCCAGGGTAGTCACCTTGGACCTTTGCTATTTAATTTGTTTGTTTACGATCTTCCAGCAGTTATTACTAACTCTTTTGTGCATATGTTTGCTGATGATGTAAAGCTATGTTTCACCTATAATGACGATTCCCTGTGTAATTTATTACAGTCGGATTTGGGTGCTTTGTCAGCCTGGTGCCGTACTAACTTACTAAATTTAAATTGTTCAAAATGTAAAGTCATGTCTTTTTGTAGAAGTGCCCCTCATACTGCTCACTACTTGCTTGATGCTTCACCACTTGACCGCGTGTTTGAAATCAAAGATTCAGGCATTATTCTTGATCCTAAATTAAAGTTTGACGCTCATATTTCGTATATGGTGAATAAAGCCATTAATGTCCTTGGCTTCATCAAGCGGTGTTCGAAAGAGTTTAATGATCCGTACACCACTAAAACGCTTTATACATCCCTAGTTCGTCCCATCCTGGAGTATGGATCCTGTGTGTGGTCCCCACAATACTCGATTCACCAGGACAGAATTGAATCTGTGCAGAAGAAATTTCTTCCCCTGGAGTTGACTTACCCCCGTATTCTAGTAGACTCCTTTTTTTTTTTTTTTTTTTTTTTTGGTCTTATATATTGAATCTTTTCTAGTGAATTAGAAAACTAGCAATAAGTATACAAATCTTATAAATAAATCTTAGCTTACAGTTCATTTTTGTTTTTGACTGTATTCTGAGTGCGCGTCCCTTAAAAATCATCGCTGGGTTGGTAAGTCGTTACGACGAAGACGGGATCGGCTGCGCAGCCTTGTGAGACCTCTCGCGAGATGATTTGTGTGCGATGAGAGCTTGATAAGATATTTTACTTTTTGTTCCTCTATTTCCTCCTTGGCTGTTGAGATGTTTAAGTCTTTATGAATGTTTTCGTTTCGAACATACCACGGTGCCCCGGTAATGGTTCTCAATATTTTTGACTGGGCTCTCTGGACAATTTCAATGCTGCTGTTGCTAGCGTTCCCCCATAACTGGGAACCATAGGTCCAGATTGGTTTTAGAACAGAGTTGTAAAGCAGGACCTTGTAGTCCAAACTAATGGAAGAGCGAGCATTGATAAGCCAGTGGAGGCTATTGGCTTTCAGTTTGAGATGTGTTCTTTTAGCTTCAATGTGTCGCCGCCATGTTAGTCTTCTGTCTAAGTGTACGCCCAGATACGTTACATCGTTTGCTTTGGAAGTGTGGTGTTGTTTAACGTGAGCGGTGGACAATCTTGCCTGTTAAGGGTGAAAGTTACTTGCTTACATTTTTGTTCGTTTACCCTAATTCGCCAATCTGATAACCATTTTTCCACGTTGACCAGATGAAGGGCTAGTTGCGCTGTTGCTTGTATTGGGCATCTGGAGCGGCTGAGAATAGCTGTATCATCAGCAAAGGTAGATGTTGTCAATCGGCTGCTTATTGGGATGTCTGCTGTGAAAAGCACGTACAGTGTTGGTCCAAGTACGCTGCCCTGTGAAACACCAGCTTCGATACTGTGTTCTTCAGACATTGCAGTGTTACATCTTACTGCGAACTTCCTGTCGTATAGGTACGACTTAAGCAGCTTATGTGTGTTGTTTGGGAGCATTGCTTTGATCTTATGCATTAGACCTTCCAACCAAACTTTGTCGAATGCCTGAGCTACATCCAGAAATATTGCAGTGCAGTATTCTCTATTTTCGAACGCGCTTCGTATCTCTGATGTTATTCTGTTAACCTGCTCAATTGTTCCGTGCTTTTCACGAAAGCCAAATTGGTGTGACGGGATAATGTTATGAAGATTCAGGATTGGATTTATCCGGGACAGCAAACATTTTTCAAAAAGTTTTGATAGACACCTTAATAAGCTTATAGGTCTATACGACGTGGGAACTGTGTGATCTTTTCCAGGCTTTGGTATCATAATGATAATTGACTTTTTCCATCTTTCTGGATAGTGGCCAAGTTTGGTTATAGTATTGAAGAGCTGGGCAATTATGCAGATCGCACAGTAAGGAAGCTCAATAATCATCTTTGGGGTTATTTGGTCACCTCCTGGAGATTTTTTTGGGTTCAGTTGCTCTTTAATGATTCTAACGATTTCATTCGGGCGAAACTTGATTGGATCATCTTGAAGCTGAGAGCCGTTTGAAGAAGTCGGTAGTGCAAACGTATTTGTTGCAGGGTTAGGTTGGAACACTTTTTGGATATGAGTAGCAAATGTGTTTGCTCTTTCTTCATCGCTGCGAGCCCAGCCGCCTGCGAAGTTTCTTATAGGCATTACTGTTTCTGTTGGTGAGCTTAGAGTTGGGTGAGCTCTCCACAATGAGTTTTTCGTACTGGTGCTTGAAAATTGCTCGATGTAACGGCGTTGAGCGCGCTCGTCCTCGATTTTTAACGCTTTGGTGAGTTTACGTGTGGCGTCTTTTAGTTTTTGCTTTGCCGATGGCGATCTGTTCGATTGCCAATCACGTCGTAAGCGCTGCTTTCAAGAACGAGCTGTTCAATTTGTAGATTTGTTATCCTTTGGTTGTGTATTGTTTTTGTATTTGAGGCGTAGCGGCGCCACCTGCGGCGACGAAGACAGTCTCCAGAGTGTTAACAAAACTGTCAATGTCAGCTACATCAACGAGACGTGGCTTAAGCTCAATGTGTGAGCTTATATATTTTTGTATCTGAGCCAGTTAGTTTTATGTGAAGTTAACTTACCGGGTCGATTTATGTATTCAGGGTGTCGTTGCAGATTCATTAGGACTGGGGAGTGATCGGATGATAGATCCGAAAGGCACTCTGCACTTATCAGTCTACGCGAAATGTTTTTGGTAACTGCAAAGTCAATCAAATCGGGTAGTATGTTGGTCTGCCAGGAGAAACGTAGTCGAGCTTGTTGTTAGCTTTTATAATTGCATTGTAGAGCTGCTTTCCTTTTGGATTCACTAGACGAGATCCCCAGTGTGTGTGCTTGGCATTGTAGTCTCCTGCCGCTATAAAGCATTCTCCTAGTGAGTTAAAAAAGTCTATAAATTGGTCTTCAGATATGGTATAACACGGTTCCCACTGTCCAAATGTATTTTTAGAGATGTGGCCTGTAGAAAGTTTTCAGCAAACTCCTTATAGTAGTGGTGCTTGAGGCGGCTTCTGATCAAAATACCAGTTCCACCGTGTGCTTTACCATCGGGATGATTTGTACCATAGAATAAGTATCCACTTATGTTAAAGTTATATTTGTTTGTAAGGTGTGTTTCGGAAAGTAGCATTACGTCGATGTGCTTATCGAGTAGGAATTGAGCTAATTCAAGTTTATGCTGTGAGACGCCATTAGCGTTCCACGTAGATATTCGTATCTCAGCCATTGATTATTTTGACTGTTGTGAAACAAGCATTTGTATCAAGAGATTTGATTACGCATTAGTTCCTGCATAGTTGTTTTCATGAATGACATAAACTCGTTCATGCTCTGCTGCAGGGTACATACGAGTGCTTCGAGGTTACTTTGTTGCTGCTCCTGTGCAGCGTTTGTGCTCACTTGTTTTGGTTGTAAGTACGGTGTGTTAGAGGCAGGAAGAGCCAGCCCAGATCTTAGGGCGCTTGCATAAGTTGCGTTATTGATGAGAGCTCGGGGCCAAGTGAGGATCTGGCTGCAGATGAAAAGAAGACGTCTGGGTTGTGTTTCGATGGATGAAGGTAGTCGGTGCGTGTTGCGAGCGTGCAGTGGTACAGCGCTGATGGATACGATTTTTAAGTTCCTTGTAGACTTGGCAGCCTCTGTAGTTGGCTGTATGCTGGCCTTGGCAGTTGTTGCAGAATTTTTTGCTAGAGTCTTCTTTGCTTACTGGGCAACTTGCGGAGCTGTGCAGTTCCCCACAGTATACGCATACCGAGCGCAGTGTACAGTAGGCTTTTGTATGGCCGTACTCTTGGCAGTTCATACATTGTACCGGACCGTTTCGTTTGTGCGGTTCTTCTACGGTGATTCTTCGGTGAAGTAAAAGCTGAAGTTTGTATATTGAGTGCACCTCGTTTTTTTTTAAGCATCTTCGTTTCTGGTTCAAGTTCTATTTTAAAAAGTGGTTGCGGCATCCTATTCCTGTTTAAGATGTTTATGACGGTTTTTGCTCGAAATCCTTCTTCCTGCAGCGCCTGTTTTATTTCTTCTGGTGTTACATCAGGTTCTATGCCTTTTATTACGACCTGCAGGCCCTTGCAGCTTTTTAATTGATACGTATAATAATACATTTTTTCGTTTAGATACTCTGAGAACTCTGTAATTATCTTCCGACTTTGTCTGGACTTTAATTTCTTGAATTTTACCCTGTACGAGAGGGACTATGTAGAAACTATCTTTGCCTATGAGCTCGATAACTTTGTTAACAAAAGCACTGGAACTTTTCTCGCGTATATATATTGGGGGTGGCTTCGGCTTTTTCGTGACAACCCCCACGGCTTCAGAAGGCAGATCATCTGTGTTTTCTGCCAAGATGTGAAATCTATTGCTATTGTATGTAGTATCATTCGAGGGTATATTTAAATTGCTACGGGTCATTTTTGGTTTATTCGTAGAATTTTGCGGACTTAGCTTTCTTTTGATATAAATTTAGCGATCCTTACCAGTCTGCGTAGTCAACTTAACATTTTTGCTGTTTGCAGTTTGATTTGCTGACGGCGCAGCAGTCGTTGTGCTTGTTGAACGGGAAGTAGGTATCGGTGCAGTTGTGGTTGTAGTCGCTGTTGCGGTACCTAGAGAGGCCGCGGCACTTGCAGTCGTTGCTAAGAGAGACGGGGAGCACGAAAACTTTCGGTCGCGTGCTGTGTGCAATACTTCATTTGTCGGATTGGGTGTTGCCGACCGCGCGCGGTCGGATTGCGTTGTCTCGATAGATAACAGGGACGAAGACGGTGAGCAAAAACGTTCTCTGGCACGCGCTGTGTAAGAGAGTTCGATTTGCGGGTTGGGGGTAATTGGCCGCTCGGGCTGCTCTGAAACTACGGAAAAGTAAGCGTTGCTCAGCCGACGACGCTCGTCTTGCTCGCGTTGTCGCTGGGCACAATTCTCGCGTTGACTCATTGTCTTAAGCGATGTGAAGAATTTGTTAGTGCCTTTTCTTTTATATGTTATAATTTGTTAAAAAACAATTGTTTTGTTTGAATTGCAGATTTTTCACAAGCAATTTGTGCAGATACATTGCACTTAGCGTCTTTTCGCATAAAATATATATTTTATAAGCTTTTATATCACTGCACTTTTGCGTTTGGGAATTAATTAACTGGACCACGATGAGAAAACACGTCTGCATTCGACGACAGTTGCGTTATGAAAGTAGACTCCTTTTGATAAATGTTCCCTCCCTGTTAAACCGTAGAACTATGCATGGAGTATTATTTATTACTAACCTACTTAATGGTGAAATCGACTCATCAGTTCTTTTGAGTCGAATTACATTTAATGTCCCGGTTAGATCTTCACGTAACTTTTTACCCCTAAGCCTTGATCGTTGCTTCAGCAACTATTTAATTCATGAACCATTTCGTGTTATATGTTCTGACTATAACAAACTTTATTCTCTTGTCTCCTTGGAGGCCTCAACTCCAGTACAAAAAAATCGATCCATTTTGCTTTATCTAATCGTAACCACTAACTACTAATCTAACGCTGGTCTGATCGGGTTTTTCTGGGTGTTGGACTGCACAATTTTTTATACCCTTCACATGTGAATCAGGGTATATTGAGTTTGTCATGAATCTGTAACGCCTTAAAGGAATGATGGGAGACCCCATAAACTATATATCAAAATGATCAGGACGAGCTCAGGAATTGATTTCCGTCCGTCCGTCCGTCTGTCCGTCTGTCCGTCTGTCTGTTTCAACACGATTTCCGGCCAAACTGCTGAACCGATCTTGATGAAACTTTCACAGATTGCTTAGATCATGTCGGGTTTGTTCACTATGAAATTTCATCCCGATCGGAGCATTCTACGATATAGCCACCATATAAATTTACCATATCAACACGATTTCCGGCCAAACTGCTGAACCGATCTTGATGAAACTTTCACAGATTGCTTAGATCATGTCGGGTTGTTCACTATGAAATTTCATCCCGATCGGAGCATTCTACGACATAGCCACCATACAAATTGACCATATCGTACTGTTTCAACACGATTTCCGGCAAAACTGCTGAACCGATCTGGATGAAACTTTCACAGATTGCTTAGATCATGTCGGGTTTGTTCACTATGAAATTTCATCCCACTCGGACCATTCTTCAACATAGCCACCATACAAATTGACCATATCGTACTATCAATTGTTGTCTCTGTCGTGCACTTTCAAGTACCTATATGTCAAATTGTTGTTGTTGTCGCACACGAACAAGTAATGACGCTGAAGAGTAAAAATATTAGCGAAAAATTACCAACAACTGCACAGAAACATTATTAAGAGGGGGGAGCATTGATTTGGCTGTGTGAAGGGTATCATAGTCTTGGCATAGCCAAAATTAACTATGCGCCACTATGTTTTTTTATTGAATTTCCCAGAGCTTTAACTTTAACTTTTAATTATTTTTTTCAGATTTATATATTATTCTATATTTACTTAAATTAATTATTTTAATTTATTTTTAATTTAAATTAAATTTTGATTCATTTTAATGTCAGCTGCTCTTAGCTGACTATAAATAAATAAATAAATAAATATAGCAGGAAAAGGCAAAAACCCACGCCACCCCCGACGAGCATAGCACAGAGCAACGCTAGAAGTGCACGACCGCCGCCGAATCCTCTGTACGCATTGTCCTTCAGACAGTGTGAGCTACGGATGCCTTTGCAGGCATCCCTGTGTCCAATCACAGTTGAACACTACATAAAATAAGTGGCGCCCAACGTGGGGCGAGGTAACAGTAAATACTTAAATATACCAACCCCTATGAGCCGATTCGAATACATTTAGTAGTCAGCACCTTTTCATGCATATGAGATCCGTAGCCCCAAAGAACCGCCGCACCATTGCCCTATAGATCCATCCATTAATTTACTAATTTTGCATATTTTAGAATCCAACAATTTGTGTAGTTTGATATTAGGTTTTTGATTTTTAGAATCTCGTTTCTGAAATTGCGACTTCAAGCGAAGCTAACTTCAGTAGTAACCTTCAGATTATAGAATAACTAGATCAGGAATATAATTGTATTTGTACTGAACGATTGAGATCCTCGACACTATGAATATGCGTTCGTAATTCGAGTGCTTTTGGATCAATCGACTAGTGCGTGATCATCGTTTACAACATTGCACGTAACCTGGAAAAACACCTGTGAATGTCCAGCGCGATGTATTAGGAATTGCAAGTTACTGGAGCTACTTCGGTACTTTACCAGTGCATGCAAACTGTGCAGAAGCAGGAACAGCAACCATTTAAATTCAGTTTTTAGCAGCAGCATAGAATCAAGCTAACAATCAAATAATAAAACACGCATATAGTTTAAAGGTGACAGCCATGATGAGTTGTTAGTATCGCAACAAGAAAGATATATTGAGACAGTCAAAGCAGGACCTAGTACAAGTAAGGCCGCATTTCGAGGTAGGAACAGAGGTAGAGGTAATAGGGCCGGCAAGCATTAGTAGAGGCATGAGTACCCGATCACGGAATCATAGCAACCGAGAAGAGACGAACAACAGCATAACAAGTGTGCGAAATAGTTCTGACGATTCTGTGAGACCCTTAACCGCGGAAGAAATAACTCATATACTACAGGAAGCAATGCAGACTCAACAGCAACAGCTGGTACAGTCTCTGACAGCTTTTATTTAAAATCAGTTGTCTATATAGATTTAGGTAGCAACAGACCCCATTCAGCTAGCGAAACAGCTAGAGCCGCATCTGTTCAGCAACCTGCGCTTGAACAAAATCATGTTAACAGACTTTCGAGTTCAGACCAGAGTAGTTTTCCGATCAGCCAAGGTATAGGAAGACATCGTACTCGGGTTCAGCCTGAGAAAGTTCCTAATATCATACAAAGCTGGCACATCAAATTTGATGGAGCTAGAGACGGAGTACAGACTGTGAATTTTGTATAGAGGTCAAGCCTTGGCACAGCAGATCTGAACGGAGACAACCAGATCGTGTGTGATCATTTACATTTATTCCTTGTTGGCAAAGCTAACGAGTGGTTCTGGAAATTCCACCGCTCGTATAGACAGTTTACCTGGATTGAGTTTTGTAGAGAATTTAGAGAAAAGTTTAAGAATGTCGATACTGATATGGATACTTGGGAATCCATTAACAACAGGCGTCAAGATGATAAAGAACCCTTTGAAGAATATCAATTTGAAGTCGAAAGATTAGTAGCCCGTTTGAAAACTGAGATCTCTGAAGAAGCATTATTACATCTACTCATTCGCCTTTCGAAACCGATACTGAGATATGAGCTAATGCATTTGGGTATAAATACGTTAGCACGTTTAAGAGCAGAAATTCGTACACACGAACAGTTCGAAGTTTCAGCGCTACAGCGCAAACAAATTAAATATTGGAACTGCGATAAATTAGGACATCGTTTTGACGAGTGTTTTGAAACACGCAGTGTTTTCTGTTATTGTTGTGGTGCGAAAAACACCTACGCCCAAATGCCCGATTTGTAATCCGACGGAAAACCGTCAGAGGGATGCGTCAGCCAAAGTCTACCTGCCGCATCCGAAACAATAAGGTCCGATGCTAGTACACAGACCAATCTTTCTGCGGATTTGGATCTGAATGAACATAGAAATTGCACATAAGCAATATATAGCCCTGTTAGATTCTGGCGCTACAATAAGTTGCATTGGCAATACAGCAGCGCAGGAACTGAAAACGCATCCCCAATTCCGAGTGTGTTCAGGAAACATTGATACGGCTAATGGTACAAAATGCCCAGTAATAGGCAGGCTTCGTATTAATATTACATATCAAGGTTGTACAATGGCTATAACATTTATCGTAATTCCAGATTTGAAGCAATATCTTTACTTAGATAACATCGTAACTAAACCAGAGGTTGTGAACGAGCTTGATGTAGGTCGGGACGAAGATATTGAAGAGATGCCACAGAAGCATACCCTCTCCACGGCACAGGAGCAGAGATTACTTGCTGTCGTTTATAGTTTTCCATCCATATGAGAAAGAAGGTTTAGGGCGAACGCATGTGATAGAGCACAGCATTGACGTTGGTGATGCAAAGCCTGTCAAGCAAAGTCATTGGCATATTTCCCCCGCGAAGGAAAAAGAAATGTGCGCAGAGATTGAGAATATGTTAGCGTTAGGAGCTATTGAAGAGTCCAAGAGCTCTTTGAGTAGCAACTGTGTTCTTGTTAAAAGAGGAGAGAAAGTGCGATTATGTTTAGATTCGAGAGAAGTGAATAAGCTGACCCTGAAAGACGCTTATCCGTTACCTCACGTTGATGGCATTCTAAGCAGATTGCCGCCAGCATGGTTTATCACAGGTCTTGATATGTGTTGTGTCTTGATCTTGTTGGCACGCGGTGCGAAAGTGACCGTCGCTTTTATTAGTCTCGAAAAGATACCATCATCTTAAGTATACATTACATACTATCATTATATCGATAACAATTATCGATATCCAACACGCTCCCTCCAAGTTTGTATATATATATTGTGCTTATTGAAACTCCAAAATATTTTACAATTTAAGGTTACAATATTTCACTTTTTTAGTGTTGTTATCTTTCATTCATTTCATTTTTTTGTTTTTATCTTTGTTTCGAGGAGAACTGAGTTCACCTTTGCTATCACTTTTAACACTAATGATGAGCAACAATACTTTTGTGTGTTCGTTTAATTAAGGCTGACGGCAGAGTGGCCGCGATAAGCGATGCGATAATATTGAGCGACAATGCGCGAGAAAGCTCTGCATGCGTATTTACATGTAATCGCTTACGAGATGTCAGAGTGCAAGCGAAGCGAGAAGAGAGCCAAAGCGATATTTAAAGAGAGTTGCGAGAAAGCGATTCTGAATCGCTTTGTCGCGTGATATCGCTTTGGTAATGCGTGTGTTTTTGTTGCAAACTAAGCTTAAATAACCGTTGGTTTTGGTAAAATATGTTTTTTTTCGCCATTTAAGCTTAAGTTACTGTTTGTTTTTAATCTATTTATATTTTAATGTATTTGCTTTCAATTAAACTTGAACTGTCACAAAGAACAAAAGTGAAAATGAGCTCTGTAATAGACGTTGAACAGTTAATTTCGGAAATATTTTCGCGTTCGGTTCTGTGGGATCAAAAATCTAAAAATTACCACAACCGAGTGGTTGTAGAAAATAAGTGGAAGGAAATTGAAGAAATTTTGAAAATACCAAGTAAGTTGTGTCAATATTCATATTTTCAATATTTTATTTTAAAGCTTATGTGTACACATAAAACTGCAAAAGGCATCACGAACAAGTTGTCCACTTCTCAAACTTGTGGAATGAAATAACTCTTCGCTTCTTGTATTTTCATTGCTTGTGTGTGTGTCTTGATGGACATTGGGTTTTCCCTCAAGGTCAATAATTGTATTATGCAGAATACAAATTGCTTTTACAATTATATCGACAAAATCTGGATCGGTTTCAATTGGCTTCCAGAGCAAACGCCATTTAGATGTCATAATTCCAAAAGCACATTCAATGCACCTGCGAGCTCGAGAGAGTCGCATATTGAAATACTCTCTCTCAGCATTAATAGTGCGGCTTGAGTATGGCCTCAACAAAGTTTCCAATAGCGGATATGCTTCATCGCCTACAAGAACGTAGGGCATTTTAATGCTTGTACCGGGCAAGTTAGTGTCTGGAGGCATAAACTGTCGAGATTTAAGTTGGCAATAAAGCTCTGAGGCATTAAAAGTGCCGCCATCACTTTGTTTGCCATATCCTCCAACTTCAATCGCAATAAATTTACAGTTCGCATCAGCCACTCCTTGAAGTACCACAGAAAAAAATTTTTTGTAATTGTAGAACATAGATCCAGAATGAGGTGGACACTGAATACGAATGTGTTTTCCATCAATAGCCCCTGCACAATTTGGAAATTTCCACAATTCCCAAAACTTTTCAGCTATCTGGGTTATCATTTCTTTTGAAGGCTGTGGCATATGCTTTGGCTGCAACTCCTCCCAAAGTGCTTTGACCGTTTCCTTTACTATAACGGAGACTGTAGTCCTTCCAATTTTAAATGCATACGACAATGATGTAAAGGAAGCACCCGTTGCTAAATATCTGAAATTGGTTAATTTATGTTTCCTTATTAAATTTTTGTAATATCCTATAGGAGACTGTTTAAAAAAAAAATGGAAAAATCTTCGGGACCAGTTCCGAAACGAGATTAGGAAGAGGCCGACAGAGAAGTCTGGAGATTCTGCACCTGATGCAGGTGCATATACCTCGTGGCCTTATTTGAGTCTCTGTTTTTTTTAAAAGACCAAATGAAGCCCAGGCAAGCGTTTGGTAATTTGGAGGCCAGCTGCTCGAATAAAACCTTGAGCATTCCCGAGTGCGAAGACTCCTTAGACACAGTGTTGTCTCAAGACATGGCTGAGCTTTGTCAGTCCGATGAGGGACAGGATTTAAATATACCAAATAAAAAAATTAAATTAAGTATGTCTTCACAACTACTGTCGATTGAGAAGGAAAAACTAAAACTTCTAGAAAAGAAAGTCAATGCGCCAAAGGCCGACGATGACATGTCTTTTTTTGAGAGCCTGCTGCCATACCTAAATTCTATGGATATGCGAAAAAAAATGCAGTGCCGTATAGACATACAAAACGTGGTTCTTTCACATTTTGAAGATGCAAATGATGCAGAGAAAAAATAAAAATAATATTTAATATAATGAATAAAGTAAAATAAATGTTTACAATTTACCTTAAAGTTATTACAAGTTTTTCACACGGCGTTATGGGGTGAACAACAAAATTTGTCCAACACTTTTCCAGTTTGAAATGAATTTTATTCAAAATATAATCAAATGTACTGATAGACATTCGAGTATAGTTGAAAAATTTGTCCGGATACAGTCTTAAATTTAAAAATAAACTATTGAATTCTCCCTTCAAACGGTTTTGATTTAGTGGATGGATCCCGTTACTTTTTTTCGTGATAACATTAACCACTGCTGGTGACGCAAAAAATTCGTCATCTGAATCCATGGCGACTATGATTCCGACTAAAGTTAAAGCACTCGCAATGGTTCTCTCTTTGCTAAAAGCTTTCACTATGTCATGTTCTCGCTTTGAAGATCGCTGCGATAATTATCGCTTGTAGCATCGCATCGCTTATCGCGGCCACTCTGCCGTCAGCCTAAGACTTTATTACTTTTTTTACTCTGCTTAAGTGTGTGTCGATGTGCTAAGCGTTCGCTAATACGTTCAAACGAAGACTGGGTGGTTGACTTCACTGTCGAGAATATTTGTCTGTGCGGCGAAGCGCATTAGATCAATTAACATTTCTTAACATAGTTTTACAATAAGGCGAATTCAATGCGCCAAACGGCTTAATAACATTTTATGCATCCTGCTCCGAACATGCTCCCCCCGTTGAAGGAGTTTCTCTTTCAACCGATGTGGTCAGAAGGGGCAGGATGGCTAGCTTGGTTGCTGCTCTCTTGGCCAGCCCATTTGCGGTTCGAATTATGTCTACTCTAGGGAGGCCGTCCTCTCCATGTATCGTAGATTCGACTCTACCAAGACGCCATTTGAGGGACGGAAGGTTGTCATCTTTGAGCAGCACTAGATCACCTTGTTGTAGACCAGGATGCGGCATTCGCCACTTGCTGCGTTCTTGAAGCATTGACAGGTAATTGGTGCTCCATTTTCGCCAAAAGTTGTGACGCATCTGACAGACGCGCTGCCAGCGATTGAGGGAACCTTCTTTGAGGTGCGTGATGTCGGGTTCAGCGAATGTTGTGAAGCTTGAACCGATGAGGAAGTGACCAGGTGTGAGCACTTTCTGGTCATCAGGCTTGTCTGAAATGGCATAAAGAGGACGAGAATTGAGAATAGCGGATATTTCATATGCTAATGTTCGAAGTTCATCAATAAAGAGTACAGATAGGCCGACGACTCGGATAAAATGATGCTTTGCTGACTTTACAGCAGCCTCCCAGAGGCCTCCAAAGTGGGGCGAACGGGGGGGTATGAATTTCCAATCGCTGCCATTCCGAGTGCAGGTGTCAGAGGCTGCTCTATTGTGTGGGTCGCTTAAGAACAGATCTTTAAGTTCAGATAGTTCATTTTTGGATCCGACAAAACTTGTGGCGTTGTCCGACCATAGGATACGTGGTTTTCCTCGGAGGCTAATAAATCTCCTTAGAGCTGCAATGAACGCAGCAGTTGAAAGGTCCTGCAAGACTTCCAAATGCGTAGTACTGAAGCATACGAAAATCGCAATGTAGCACTTTATGGGCGCTTTGTTTCGAGATTCAGGTTTGTGGTAGAAGGGACCACAGTAGTCGATTCCAGTTGCATGAAAGGCTGGGTTTGGTTTTACACGATCCGCTGGTAATCTGCCCATTATTTGCTCGACGAAGCGTGGCTTAAGGCGATAGCATCTTAAGCACTTGTTAACAATGCTTGAAACCGTTTTGAGTCCCCCAATTGGCCAATAGTTCTGCCGCAATGAGGCGAGGAGGCTACTGGGCCCAGCGTGGAGAAATTCTTTGTGAAAGTGAGTAATTATAACTGTTATCACTGGATGCCCCTTAGGCAACAAGATGGGATGCATGGCGTCATAATCCAGCTGAGAGTTGTGCAGCCGACCGCCCACTCTTATTAATCCATTGGCGTCCACAAATGGGTTCAATGACAATAAGTTGCTCTTGGAAGACAGCATTTTCCTCTCAGCAAGCGTTGCGTAGTCAACTGGAAACGAGACTTCTTGGATGTTTTTCAGTAGAAGGAATGTGCCCATTCGCAGTTCGTCGACAGACAGAGTGCCAAGTGTCCGGGAGCCTCTGCCTCGACTGATCATTATAAATCTGTAAATATAAGCAAATACGCGTTGTAGGCTTCTAAATGTGTTTTGATATTTGCATTCGCTTGACATGTCCGTTTTTAAAGAGATCAGCAGTACGTTTCGCCGACGCTCGGGAAGATCGCTTGGTGATTCCATGCTAGCAGGCCAGTTTGAAGCTGGTTTTTGTAAAAATGATGGGCCATGGTACCACAATTTGTGATTCAATAGCTCCTTTGGAGTGCAGCCACGCGACAAGATATCAGCTGGATTAAGGAGCGTTGGAACATGCTGCCAACTCATCCCCTTTGTCTTCTCTTAAATTTGCGATACTCTGTTAGAAACAAAAACATTATATTCAGAAGCCGATCCGCGAATCCACGCGAATGCAATTGTGGAGTCCGACCAGCAGTAAACTTCACATTTAAAGGGTAGATCGCGAGAGATGCTAGCGACTAGTTAATAATAGTGCTGCGGATAGTTCTAATTTCGGGATCTCTGGACTTTGCGCATAGTAATTGCGATGTGATAGAGTCTTTAAAGTTGGATCGAAGGTAAACACATGCGCCATATGCCAACATGCTTGCATCACAGAACGCATGCATTTGATATGATGCTGTAGGGAGAATTATATATCGAGGGAATTTGAATGTACTGACGACTGATAGCTGGGAGATCAGGTTGCGCCATGCTAATTGAAGTTCGTCGGGTAAGATGTCGTCCCAGTTTAGGTTCTCTTTCCACAACGTTTGTATGAATATTTTTGCCTTCGTTATGATGGGTGAGATGAGACCCAATGGATCGTAAGTTCTGGCGACTGTTGACAGTACAGAGCGCTTGGAGGCAAGACCCTCAGGCAGATTTTTCTGAAGTGGAACAGAAAAATGTCTGAGTTCGGATTCCATGCCAGTCCCAGAGCCTAAGCGACGTCGGATCCATCGTTAAATTGCAATAATTTTTCCTTGTCAGCCTCGGGCTCACCACACAGTGCGGCTGATTCATTCGAGCACCATTTGCGAATAGGGAAATGCCCCATGGCTAGCAATTCCTTGATCTGGCGTCTAATTTCCACCACTTCCTCTATACTGTCCCCTCCAGATATCAAATCATCTACGTAGAAATCATCTACGTCTCTGCGGAGGATTTTGGAACCGATAGGGAATGCATTCTCTTCGTCCAGCGCCAGCTGGTGCATAGTGCGAATAGCCAGAAAGGCAGCTGGCTTTGTTCCATAAGTTACTGTATCCAGCTTGTACGTTTTGATTGAATCGGACTTGTCGTCACGCCAGAGAATAAGTTGAAGATATTCGTCAGGATGAAAGATTCTAACGCATCGGTACATTTTGCATATGTCACCGCATAGGGCGATCCTGAAAAAGCGAAAGTGAAGCAATGTTTTAAAGATTTTTGCCTGTATTGTAGGTCCCGCAAACAAAAGATCATTTAACGATAAGCCAGCCTTCCCTCTAAGCTGAGAAATCTGCGAAGCGCGCAATTATATGAGTTGCCGAGATTGCTGAGATCAGTTTTAACTGGCAGTTTGACTGAGTATTGCCCGCTGGGGACGCGCGTGTGCGATTGCTGAAAGAGAATTTCACAAGCCGCATCCTCTTCAGTAGCTGGAGGTGATGAGTCATAACAGCATTCTATCTCCCAGAAACGTTTGACAATTTCGTTCAGCGAGGTGTTAGATTCTTTACGATTTGCAGCCTTGCGAAGCGAGAGTAAGGATGTGCTTCTAGCGTTTGAGTGCGATATTCCTCCAGAGACTGTCCATCCAAGCTTGGTGTTTTGAAGAATTAACCCGCTGCCTGGTAAGCGCATTTTTCCTGTGCTAATTATGTCAAAGAATAAACTGGCTCCGATGAGCAAGTCTATGCGCTCAGACTTGTAGAATTTCGAATCAGCAAGAGCGATGTTGTTAGGTATGTTCAAGTTGTTTGTGTCGAGATCGTAATGAGGTTGATAGTCAGTGATAGTTCGCGTTACGACAGCTGCGAGAGACGCCCTATAGCCTTTATCTTGAGATTGGACAACGATGTCCACTGATTTGTTGGCATCTAACGACGATTCTCCAATGCCAGAAATACAGATGTGTGAACGACGACCCTGCAATTGGAGCTGGTTTACAAGACGTGTTGTCACAAATTGAGCTGTGATGCAGAATCCAGTATTGCTCTGCAAGGAATCATGTCCCCGTTGCGATTTTGAACAAAAACAATAGCAGTTGCGAGCAACACGTAATCATCAGGCATTTTATTCGAGGCTTGGGGTGGACTCATTGATGCAGAGCTTGAAAGCGAAGCTGATGCTGGTGTTATGCCCTGTGTATGCAATGCTGGAGTTGCGGTGTCTGATTGCATGTGTAGGAGGGAATGGTGCTTTTCGGAACAATGTCTACAATGACCAGATTTACATTGTTGAAGGACATGGCCTTTTTGAGGCAATTCAGGCACAGATGCATTTTCTTGATCTCTTATAGCGTAGGTAAGGAGAAAGATTCAAAAATCTAGTGCATTTGAAAATAAAGTGCTGCTTTGAGTCACAAAATGAACATTGTATACTTGAATTGGGTGTCGATGCCACCATAAGAGAGTTTTTATTCTATTTCTGTGATAACTTTCCCACCTGTCCGCTGTGTGTGTGAGTTACCGCAGCGTTTTCCAGGTTTTCCATTGTCCTGCATCTTCTCTCCAAAAACGATGACATTGCAGTCCATTGAGGCAGCTCGGAAGTTGTGAAGCTTTCTTCCCAGCGCTCCTGCGTACGTTGATCAAGTTTCTGTTTGACAATGTGGATCAGGAGTCCGTCCAGTATTTGATTCGGTGCAGCTAACGAATTTAGCGCCCGCAGATGAGAATTTAATTTATCACTGAGATTCCGCAAGCTGGCCGCAGATCCTTTTTCCACACCCATTAGCCCGAATATAGCCGTAACGTGTGCCTGAAAATGTAGCAATTTATTATCGAAGCGATTACAAAGTAGACTCAGAGCTGTATCATAATTATCCTCAGTTGGCTCCAAAGACCGTATTGTCTCTAAAGCGACGCCCTCCACACTGGATAGATGGTGCTAGAACTTTTCCACCTTGCTCAATTTTTACACTTTAATTGTTACGACAAACGCGTGTAAGTACAACGATATGAACTAATATGTGCGTTTGCCAGTAATGATCTGCCGGCGCGTATGTATGAACCAAAGAGAGCAACGATATGCACAAATGTATGTTTGTAGGGTAGTGTGAGGACCGAATATTCGCGCAAAGCAAAGAGTGCAACGATATGCAAAACTGTAAATGTACGTATGTATGCTCGATAATAGACGAAGACACACCCGCGAAAGCGAAGCAAGAGTACAACGATATGCTCCAACTGTTATGTATGCTTGTATGCTTAAACGCGCGCGACACAGAGTCAAGATTATGTACAACGATATGTACATATGCACGTTCACGTGTTTGCACCCGAATTGGTACAACCAGCAGTGAGAACGGTGAACTTAGCACATGTAACAGCAAAACGATAGATATATAAAAATAATAAGTAAAAAATAACGTCGGGGTCACCAATGTTTCGAGGAGAACTGAGTTCACCTTTGCTATCACTTTTAACACTAATGATGAGCAACAATACTTTTGTGTGTTCGTTTAATTAAGACTTTATTACTTTTTTTACTCTGCTTAAGTGTGTGTCGATGTGCTAAGCGTTCGCTAATACGTTCAAACGAAGACTGGGTGGTTGACTTCACTGTCGAGAATATTTGTCTGTGCGGCGAAGCGCATAGATCAATTAACATTTTCTTAACATGCGCCAAACGGCTTAATAAAATTTTATGCATCCTGCTCCGAACAATCTTCATTTTTCTAAGTACGGGTTAAATATTACTTCAAGACTCTACCATCCTTACGAGGTCTAAGACAACGTTTTGGTGTTTCTGCAACTTGAGTATTAACTGCAGTCGGATCCTCCACACTGCCAAGGTTGGGTGACTGATTTTGATTGTCTTTCATGCGTTCTCCTTCCTTATAGACTGTGATAGCATCACTATTTTCAGAGCCATTTGCTGGTCGCATCTGGTCCGCATGTCTCTAAATGGAGCGATTATTATGGGTAAACGAACATAAATACGTACGTGTGCTTAGTTTTCTGTCTACTTTTGCTGGTGACCAGCTAGACTGATTAGGATTGCTATAATCTTTAATAAAGATCTTTTGTCCTGCTCTGAATTCAATATCTCTATTTCCTTTGTGATTTAAAACACTTCGATTTTGTCTGTCAGTAATTATTTCTCTTGTGGTGGGCGGTTTGAGTAAATCAAATCTGGTCTTGATACCTCTTTTGAAGAAAATCTTCGAAGGCGTTTCACCTGTAGTGCAGTGTTTCGAGTTTCTGTAGTCTGCCAAAAATCTATTAACAACACTTCCTAACTTTTCTTTGGGAAATTTTTTAAACTCGCATACGTAGCTTTCTTTAAAATTTTTACAAATATTTCAGCTTGCCCATTAGTGGCTGGATGTCCGGGTGCAGTAAGAGTGTGCTTGATACCGTTCATTTGCATAAACTGCTTAAATTCACCCGAATGGAACTGTCGCCCATTGTTACTGACAAGGGTATTCACTAATTCATATCTACAGAATAATTCTCTCAACTTGCTTATTGTGAACTCAGAAGTAATGTGTTTTCTCACAAAAACCTCAGTCCATTTTGAATAAGAGTCTACCACGACAAATAAGTACTGGTTTTGAATGGGTCCAGCAAAGTCGACATGTATTCTTTTCCAAACTGATGTTTCAGGTTCCCATGGTATGAGAACACTCTTTTCAGGATCACTCTGTAACTCCTGACATTGAACACAATCTTGAATTAGGTTCTCAATATCCTTGTCTAGTCCTGGCCACCATATGTACGATCGAGCCAAAGACTTAGACTTTACAATACCTAAATGTGATAAGTGCAAATAGCTAAGAACTTATTGTTGCCATTTTTTTGGTATGATTATCCTGTATCCCCACATAATACATCCATACTCTACAGAGAGTTCATTTTCTTTGTTCTTGTAAGGCTTAAATTCATCACCCTTTAAAAATTGAAGCGTGTTATCCTCAATTGCCTTAGCTACCTTTGATAATATGGGGTCGCGTCTAGTTTGAGTTGCTATATGTTTGAAATGTAATCTTAGGTGATTTTGTTCTTCCAATAAATTAATGTAACTTATCTCTTCTTTGCCCGAATTAGCATAACTCTCATTAGTCTGTGGCATCCTTGATAAACTATCTGCTTCATTGCAGTTGCCTTTTACATACTCAACCCGATAATCAAATCCCGATAGAATCAACGCCCATCTCTGTACTCTGGCTGAAGCCATCAAAGGCAATCCTTTTGCTTCCCCGAATACACTGATAAGTGGCTTGTGATCAGTTCTGAGTAGGAATTTATTTCCTAACAGATACTGTTTTAGTTTTGTTACACAAAAAACTATTGCTAAAGCTTCCTTTTCTATTGTGCTATATCTTTTCTCTGTGTCTTGTAACGCCCTTGAAACAAACGCAATCGGTTTTGACATGCCGTTTTCATATTTGTGTGCTAGTATTCCAGCCACTGCATTGTTACAAGCATCGGTAGTTAACACTATTTCTAATTTTGGATTAAAATGGACTAATACATTGTACGAAGCGATATCTTTCTTTATAATCTCGTATGCAGTTTTGCATTCTTCGTTCCATGAAAACTTGTTGTCTTTCTTTAAAAGATTATATAAGGGTGTCATTTTCTCTGCGAACTGATCAATAAATTTCGAATAATAATTGACCATTGCAATGAAAGCTCTAACTTCTGTAATATTACGTGGCGTGGGAGCATTTATGATGCATGAAATACGCTCATTATTCTTTCTTAAACCATTTTTGTCTATTGTAAATCCAAGATATGAGATTTCGTTTTTGAAAAATTCACACTTATGTTTGTTGAGCTTTAGTCCTGCTTCCTGAAGTTTCGATAATACAGACTTCAGTGAACTTAAATGAGATCTCATGTCTGGACCTGTGACAAATTACAAATTGAATGCCTCGCAATAAGTTTTCAATCGTCTTTTGAAATATGGCAGCAGCAATTTTTATGCCAAATGGTAACCGTTTTACCTTCAAGGTGCCAATGTGTGTGCTCCATGTACACAACAGTTGCGATTGTTCATCAAGTATTAACTGATTTTACGCTTGAGACAGGTCAAGCTTTGTAAATAATTGTCCTCCTTCCAGTGATGTGAAAATCTCATCAATTCTTGGTAAGGGATATTTGAAATCTACTACAAACTTATTTATTGTTACTTTATAGTCAGCGCAAACTTTAATGTCACCATTAGTTTTCATGACTGGAACTAGTGGTGTACCCCACTCTGAGTTATCAACAAATTCAAGCATACCTTGTCTAATTAATTATCTAAGTTTCTCCTCGACCTTTGATTTCCATGCTAATGGTAGCGGTCTCGGTTTGCAAAAGATTGGCTTTGCTTCACAGCAGAGTTTAAGAGATACCTTATTTCCGTTGAATGCTCCTAGGCAGTCTGTAAATACAGGCGAATACTCTTGTTTAATCTGCTCGATTATTGTGATATGGCTATTAACCCCAGTAATACTGTTCACTTGACACAGTTCAAATCCGAATGTTCGTAAAAACGATCTACCTAACAACGGAGGATTATCAGTGTTGGTCAGAACAACAGTAACAGATTTCGATAGGCCACGAAACGTGATTATGGCGTCAAACTCACCCAATACACGTATACGATCTCCACTGAAGTTGACATGTGATACATGGCATTTTCTTAATTTTTGCGCCTTTAGAGTCCGTTCTGCGCAATACTGTAGTAGGGCGACTGCCCTCAGCCCAGCTGTTAAGCGATCCTATCGAGTTAGCATTTAAGTATAGATATCGATCTTAGATGTTAAGAGCAACACTGCATGATAATGTAACGTAACATAACTTTAACATCAAGCGAGCTATGTTAGTTTAGTTGGTATTCTGCATGTAAAGCGAACAGACGATAATAAAGAAATATATATATATTAACACGGCATTCTACAATTCAGAAGTGGGATCAAACTTTTCGCCATGGATGATATTAACTTAAACAATTTCAAAGTCATTCAACTAAAGAAGTGGCTGTCGTTGTTAAAACTACCAACGAAAGGTACCAAAGCAGAATTGGTTTCGCGATTGAGCCAAATTTCGCCTGATCGACGTGGATGTGCACCGGAGCTGGACACTGACGGGGAGCCCGAAGACGCTGCAGACATTCAAGGCAATCTGTCCGTCATGGAATATGAAAACGTCGATGTCGGCGGTGGAGAGATCGAGGGTGAGAGCGGTGGCGCGGGCGGCGGCAACATTGGACAGGGCAGCGCTGGCATCGCGGAGGGTGGTATATCAACTCGACATGGTAGAGAAGATGAACTTATGCATATGATTTAGCAGCTGCAAGCTGAAAAAGAAGCGTGCAAAAGTATCATTGACGAGTGGCGGCAAATGCAGCAAAATCGCGGGACCAGCATCGAGGTTGGCGGCATAAGCTGTGGCGTCGGTGGCAACACTGTTGCTTTAGAATATGGCAACGCTAATAGTGAAGATGGCGGCGGTGGAGTTAGTTGCGATATTATGCCAGTAGAGGGCGCTGGCAACATACCAGTAGATGGCGCTTACAATGTTAGCAGTAGTGTAATTAATCGCAACGCGGGTGTCACAGCTGAAATCAATAACTTTGCCGCAAATGCAGTCGTGGAGCAGCCGAGAATAATAGAAAGCAACTTTTCAGCTAAATTGTTGGCTTTAGCAAAGGAAGCTACAATAGACTTCAATGGTGGCACAGGCGTCCAAAATTGGATCATTCAAATAAAGAATATTGGGCAGATATATAATCTGGACGAAGTGTGTCTACGCATGCTACTGATCGCCAAATTAAAGGGAGATGCACAGCGCTGGGTACAGGCGAATCCGACGCGCATGTTGCAACCATTTAATAGCTTGTGCGAGCAGCTTGTCATGGCATATGGAAGCAAAGCTACAAAATCGGACATGAGGCGAACATTTCAGGAGCGGACATGGCGATTGGAGGAAACATTCATCGCATATTATGAGGAGAAGATGTTGTTAGCGCAAGAAATCAACGTTGACGTAGAAGAATTGCTGGAACAATTAATAGAAGGGATACCAGCGAAAAATATGCGTGACCAAGCACGTATCCAGTGTTTCTCCAGTCCAGAAAAACTTTTGAAGGCTTTTGCAAATATAAGTCTGCAAGAGAAAGAGCTGGTGAAGGAGGACACGAATTTGGTTATGAGGCGACGAGATGTCAATAATATGGTGCGATGCTACAACTGCAACGCAAGAGGCCATATAGCAAAGGATTGCAGAAAACCAAAGCGCGATGCTGGATCGTGTTATAAATGCGGAAAAATGGGGCATTATATTGCGCAATGCCCACAACACAGCGGAGAGATGCCAAACAAATTTGTAAGGTGTTTTAAATTATTTCTTAATGCATGTCCTAAATTATTTTTGGTTACAGAATGCCTCATAGACTCTGGTAGTGCAGTTTCATTGATAAAAAAATCATTTGTTTCTGAAAACATTATTAAATATTCAGTATATAAATCCTATTTCGGCATAAATAAAAGCCGTCTTGAAGTTTATGGAAAAATCTTTTGTTATGTTATAAAAAAATCAATAAAAGTAAATTTTGAGTTAATTGTGGTGTCTGCAGAGTCTATAAGTCATAATGTTGTAGTTGGGCGGGACTTTATGAATGCTTGTTGTTTGGATATTGATACATCTCTCGTAAATGTGATTGTTGCGGAAAATACTGAAAAGTCGGTAATTAAGCAAACTGAAAATGTAAGAAAGGATGAAGTGAATATAGGCGATAATGTGCAGCATTTGTACGAAAATAGAGGAAGTTTTATGAGCAGTTCATTATGTGAGGATACGGTGATGTTAGATGAAAGTGCGATTCTAAATAAAGTCAAATGCAGAGATAATGGGTTAGGTAAAGAGGATAGTGTTATGAGTTATGTGTCGGGTGATGAGAATAGTGTTATGGGTAATTTGTTAGTTAAAGAGCATGGTGTTATGAATAATGTGTTAAGTGAAAAAGATAGGGGTATGGAACAACAATTAGATGAAAACCTTGGCGTAGGGCAAGGTAATTTAAATGAGGAATTGGACACAAGTTTTGAGAAAGATATGCTATGCATTAATGTGGTTGAAGAAGGAATTGAATATAGTTTAGGGAAAAAGGTGGATCACCGAACTAGATTTAAATTTGATAGAATGTTTAAGAAAGTGTATGTTGAAGCAGAAAGGCCAAGCGAGCCATTAACAAAGTATGAAATGAAATTATGTGTAGAAAAGTCAAAAGCGTTTAGTTGTGCACCAAGGAGACTATCCTACACCGAAAAAGAAAAGTTACAAAAAATGTTAGATGCATTTTTAGAAGAAGGAATTATAAGGCACAGTGATTCAGAATATGCTTCACCAATTGTCTTGGTGAAAAAGAAAACGGGAGACTTGCGATTATGCATTGACTATAGGAAATTGAATAAAGTATTAGTTAAGGATAACTATCCGTTACCTCTGATTGACGATTATTAGATAAATTAGTTAATAAGAATGTGTTTTCAAAACTAGATTTGAAGAATGGATATTTTCATGTGAAAATTAGCGAAGAGTCTTTTAAATATACATCTTTTGTCACACCGCTGGGACAGTTCGAGTTTATGAGAATGCCTATGGGATTAAAGAATTCACCAGCAGTGTTTCAAAGGTTTATCAATAAAATATTTGCCGATTTAATAAAAGAAGATAAAGTGATAGTGTATATGGATGACATAATGGTGGCAAGTACGGATATAGAAGATCATTTAAAAACATTGAGTGAAGTATTAAGGAGATTGGTTCAGAATAAATTAGAGCTACGACTTGACAAGTGTGAATTTATGCAGGATAGTATTAAATATTTAGGATTTTGTATTACGAATGAAGGTATTAGAGCGGACGACAAGGGATTAGAAGCAGTAAAGAATTTTCCAATACCGGACAAAACACAAACTGTGCAGAGATTTTTGGGGTTATGTTCATATTTAGAAGATTTATTAAAGATTTTTCAATCATTGCGAAGCCATTATATGATTTATTAAAGAAAGATAAACAGTTTGTATTTGGGGAAATCGAATTAGAATGTTTTAATCTTATGAAGGAAAAACTTATGCAATCACCTGTAATAGCGATTTATGATCATAGGGATGAAGTTGAGTTACATTGTGATGCTAGTGCAATGGGTTTTGGTGCAGTGTTGATGCAAAAGAAAAAAGATGGCAAGATGCATCCTATATTTATTTTTCAAAAAGGACGTCTGAGACTGAGGCAAGATACCATAGTTTTGAGCTCGAAGCGTTGGCGATTATATATGCGCTGCGTAGGTTTAGGATTTATTTGCAAGGAAGAAAATTTAGGATTATAACTGACTGTAATTCGTTAGCGTTAACGCTTAACAAGGTAGAATTAAATCCTAGAATAGCGCGGTGGGCATTAGAGTTGCAAAATTATGAATATGAATTAATTCATAGAGCAGGGGACAAAATGAAGCATGTCGATGCTCTGAGTCGGAGAACAAATATTATGATAATAGAAACAAATAGTTTCGAAGATAATTTAGTTATATGTCAGGCGAAAGATCCAAAGATAACAGACATTAAAAATTATTAGAGAAGAGTGAACATAAATGGTTTGAAATGAGGAATGGTATTGTGTATAGGAAAGCGGAGAATAATAGATTGTTATTTTATGTGCCGGAGGATATGGAAGAAAGTGTAATGCATAAATACCACAATGAGCTCGGACATATAGGAAGAGATAAAATGATTGATACTATTACAAAGAGTTATTGGTTTGCAAACATGAAGGAAAAAAGTACAAATCATATTGAAAATTGTTTAAAATGTGTGGCTTTTTCGCCTAAGTCAGGAAAGCAAGAAAGATTTCTAAGGAGTATACCTAAAGGCGATAAACCAATTGAGTTATTACATATTGATCATTATGGAACAGTAGCAGCAGGAAGAGCGAATAAGCATATTTTAGTGATAGTTGATGGATTCACAAAATTTGTCAGGTTGTATACAACAAAAACAACATCAGCAAAAGAAGTAATAAATCACTAGAGGATTATTTTAGAGCGTACAGCAGACCCAAATGCATAATATCTGATAGAGGTAGTTGTTATACGTCAAATGAATTTGAGGTATTTTTAGAGGAGTGTAATATTAAACACATAAAAATAGCAACAGGATCGCCGCAAGCTAATGGACAGGTAGAAAGAATAAATAGGACGTTAGGACCGATGATTGCAAAATTGATAGATATAGAAAAAGGTATTCATTGGGATTCCACGATACAGCGAGTTGAATATGCAATTAACAATACTATTAATAGGAGCATTAAGCATTGTCCGAGTATAATGTTGTTTGGAGTAGAGCAGAAGGGAGAAATTGTAGATGAATTAAGGGAACGATTAGAAGAGGAAAATAAACCAAGTAAAAGTAGAAACTTGGAAGAGATTAGAAAGGAAGCTGAAGAGAATCAGAAAAAAGCACAGCTTTTAATGAAAAATATTATGATAAGAGTAAGAAGAAACCAAGCGAATATAGAGTAGGCGATTTTATCATGATAAAGAATTTTGATAGTACGGTTGGAGTATCCAAGAAGTTAATACCAAGAAACAAGGGGCCCTACGTCATTGATAAAGTTTTAAGAAATGATAGATTTTTAATTAAGGATGTGGAAGGTTTTCAGATTGGGCGCAATCCGTATCAAGGAGTGTGGAGCATCCAAAACATAAGGCATTGGGTAAAGAGAAATAAAAAATGAAATTTGTAAATGGAAATCATACATGAGTGCAATTTGCTAATACACTAAGCGTTACATTAAGTCATTATCTTTTAAAATTTTATAAGTTATGTCATACTTAAAAGTCTACTGAATTAATTTAACTAATGGATAGGATATTAGAAATAAAAGTAGTGAAATGTTGTAACTGTTTGGGATCAGGAGATCCAGTTGTCAGGATTGGCCGAGTTGTAGTAGGGCGACTGCCCTCAGCCCAGCTGTTAAGCGATCCTATCGAGTTAGCTGTTAAGTATAGATATCGATATTAGATGTTAAGAGCAACACTGCATGATAATGTAACGTAACATAACTTAACATCAAGCGAGCTATGTTAGTTTAGTTGGTATTCTGCATGTAAAGCGAACAGACGATAATAAAGAATTATATATATTAACACGGCATTCTACAATACCTATATTGAAAATGTGCTCATTATATAATGTGGTTAGTTGTTGTTGACCTGATACATAATTTACATTATTATTTACTTTATTACTTTTTTTGCTTCTACACACCGAAGCTAAATGTCCTATCTTATGACAATTATGACATTCGCTGTCTCTATACTTGCATGACGCTGACACATGATTACGCCATCCACAATGACTGCAGGGCTTATTCGTCCTCTTGCGTTGCCTCTCAGTTCCAGACTCCGGGTTGTGTCTATGTCGACCTTGCTTAACCAAATTGACCATGTTCGTTTTTTCGTCCATCGAAGAGTTGATTTTCGCTGTGTTTCTGGTCTCCACCATCATTGCCTTACGTAGCGCCTTCGTTAATGAAATTGTTTCATCTTCTTCACATAGCCTTTCAAATATGTGTGTTGACATGCCCACTATGAATTTGTCCAATACGCATGCATTTAGGTTAGGTCCGAACTTGCAGGTTACGGCGAGCTGCTTAACTCTAGCAAACCAATCAGCTACGGACTCATCGCAATTTGTATTTGCTTGATAGAATCGTCTGCGTTCATGAAAAATTATCACTGATGGTGTAAAGTGTGTTTGCAACATCTCACACAGCTCTGCATATGTACGCGATGAAGGCAACGTGGGATCACAGAGGTTATGTAACACTCTGTACGCTTCATCCCCTACCGATCTTAGTAGTATAGCTCGTTGCATTTTCTCTGTAGAGCAATCAATCTCGTGGAAGTGTATCTCTAGGCGCTCCTTCCATAAGTTCCAGTCAACTTGACCTGGTACAAATTCTGAGACTCCCGCTGTCCGCATGTATGTGCCATGTGCTGCACTCGTCACATTTGACGCTGCTGCTTCGCCTTCCTCTTTTGGTGGCATATCTACGCCTCTAGGTGCACTATATACGTATTTATCTTTTATTTTGTGTATTTACACGTTGTTGCAGTTTGTATAACTTATTAAGTTTTTGTTTTTTTATTTTATTACTTTTTTTTTTTCTTCGTCGCCAATATGTTGTGTCTTGATCTTGTTGGCACGCGGTGCGAGAGTGACCGTCGCTTTTATCATCTTAAGTATACATTACATACTATCATTATATCGATAACAATGATCGATATCCAACAATATGAAACATGCTTTCTGGCCAATCCCACTGGAAGAAAGTCTAGACCATATACCGCGTTTACGATACCAAACAGACCGTTACATCAGTATAAGGTAATGCCTTTCGGTTTGTGTAACGCAGCGCAGACTGTTGGAGCAGAATAATTATATTGCCATTAAGTTAGGAGTTAGCATAGCATAAGTTAGTTTAAGAGTAAATTTGAAGTCGCTCTTAAGCTACGTAAGCTTTTAGGCCGATCGGCAATCTGCCGACGGCGAATTTGTGTTGCGTGTGGCCGTCTGTGGCTCACGTAATTGTTTAGGCTAAGCTACTAACAAATTGTCATTTCACCCTTCGAAGAAATAACCGCGTCTCATTATTTCGTTTGTTTGTTCTATGAATCTAAAAAATATTAGATTTTTCATTGGCGCCCGAGCAGGGACTTCGGTTTATTTTTCATTTGTTTGTTTGTTTCGCGTTGGTGGCTCAGGGTTCGCGTGTGTTGAAACATCAACACAAATACTTCTTGGATTTGCAGCTTTTGCCATTTTGGACTGTGCCATTTTCGACGCTGCATAATTTGGATTTTGCTGCCTTGCCCCTTTGGACTTTGCCATCTTGGACGCTGCATAATCAGGATTGTCCATGGATAATAAAGGAAGAACACTTTCTATTGAATCGCTAGAAAGTCTCCAGGTATTCCGTGCCAAAAATTGAGCTTACAAATTGTTTACTTCATTGGTCGCCACAGTCGACAAAAATATCACAAGTTAGTGACACTTATATGTATGTACATACGTTCATACACGTAGAAACAGCTCAATTTCTGGCACTTTGTGTATTTGATTTAAATAAACAAAGCGGCAACATGTTTACATACATACATAAAAGTGAATAAATAAAATTGAATAAAGAAACAAAATTAAGGTTTCAAACGGTGGTCTATTTTTTGCGTTTCATATAGTTCGTGTGTTTGTGCAACTGCAAAGAGTCTTTTTGTTTTCGCTTCTCAACTAATCGCTACGTAACAATAAATGAATATACATTAAAACATATGTTTGCACTAGCATATTCACACAAACTTTGCTAAACATTTTTGTGCATAACCTCTGATTGTTCGCTCGTTCGTTAACCTATCTTCGTTCTTTGCTTGCGCTTGCATTATTTTATACATTAGCTTGTGCGCTCGCGCCAAATTTTGCCGCTTGTTCTTTTCATTCCCGCTTTGCTTGCGGGTAAAGCTTGGCTTGATCGCCTGTTCGTCTTGTGCGCGCTCGCTCCAAATTCTCTCTTTACTTTGTTCATCCCCCGCACCCCGCATATTTTATAGCTGTACCCACAAAGTGGCCACAACAACCACTTGACTTGCTTATTCTTAGTCGCTTGGACCGTTTTCGTTTGTTTGTTCACATATCGCCAAGAGTGCGTGTGTGTGTTCAGTAAGCAAGCTTGACGTTTTATCACAAAGTGTGCCGAACTTTTTTCTGCGTTTGTTAAAGGTTGTTTTTAGTCAGCTTAAATATGTCTGAATCAGCTAAATTGTCACTCGAAAAGCCAGCAGCATCTAAGTTTAATGTTAAGTTGACATTATGTTTGCAGAAGTTTGATAACGTTAGTGCTGACATTGCTCGCATGCAAACAGCCTTTTAATTAAAAAAAAATCTCATACGACAAAACAGAGTTAGCATGTCGATTAGAATTATTAGAAGGGTATGTTGAAAAAGCTATGAATTTACAGGCAGAGCTGGACAGTTTAAATCCAGCTAACGCAAGCAGAGGGCCGTTAGAGGATTTGTGTGTCATAACAAAAGCGTTGTTTACGAATGCGATTAAGCCATGATTCGACACACAGGTACAACATGACTGCTCAATGAATTCGAGCCAGCGATCTCAGCTGCCGAAAAAATTTACCAAAATTTATTGGTAAACATTCGGAGTTTAGAAATTTTATGTGCATTTTCGAGAGTCTCGTGGATGACGATGCGTCATTAACAAACGTTGAAAAATGTAACCATTTAGTTTCTTGTTTGTCAGATGAAGCATTGGGTGTAGTTAAGCCATATCAGCTAACAGATTGTAACTACCCTAAGGCCCTTGCTAGTCTAAAGTCAGTTTACGACAATAAATGCCTTATATTTTTTGATACAGTTGCTCAATTGTTTGATTTAAACTCGAATGCCAAAAGATGTGTCTCAACTGTTTGACCGTGGGACACATAGTTTCGAGCTGCAAGGCGTCGAAGTGTTGTGTGTGTTCAAAGCCTCATCACTCTTTGCTTCATAGGTATAACACACCAGTACAAAGTGAGGCAGCTGCACTTCAAGCCTCAACTTCAGAGGCATACGTTGGTCACATGCGTAATGCAGATCAAGTCGTTCTTGCTACCGCCGTCGTAAATATAAAAGAAAGATTCGTACAGTTGCATCCAGCACGAGTGTTGCTGGATAGTGGCTTGGAGATAAATTTGATGTCTGAGAGCATGGCCCAGAGGCTACGGCTTAAACGCGAGCCAACTTCCCTTGCTTTCTCAATGTTAGGTGGGGCAACCACTAATAGCAACAATAAGGTTTGTGCATCAGTTCAATCTCGTTTGAATTCCCACACGTTTTCCGCTGAGTGCTGGGTACTGAAATCGATATCCACATCTCAGCCTGGATAAGCTCTATCCATATTTTATAGAAAATTCCAAAAAATATTAAGTTTGCAGATCCCGAGTTCTATAAGCCAGCGATGGTAGATGTGCTATAGGGAGCGGATTTGTTTTATGGATTATTGTGCGTTGGGCAAATAAAACTACATTCCGAGCTGCCCATCATGCAAGAAACATTTCTCGGCTTGATTGTAGCGGGCAAATATACTGGACAAATGCCTCGGCACCAGTATAGTAATAGTGCAGTAGCTCAAGTTTCTATCTGTTCTCTCGACTCTTTAGGCAATCGTTTTTGGGAATTGGATCAATGTCCAATCGAGTCGAAGGCTGTCCGCCAAACAGCTGAACAGCAGGCCTGTGAATTGCACTTCACAAAAACTGTGCAACGGTTAACTAGCGGTCGCTTTCAAGTTAAGCTTCCCTTTAAGACCGATCCCAAGGTTCTTGGCCTGTCCTTTCAAACTGCTGAAAGGCGTTTTTTGCAACTTGAGCGCAAATTTTCAAAGGATAAAACCCTTAAAAATATGTATCATGAAAGAATATTTGGATTTGCGACATATGTCCATACTGAAGTCTGCTCCTCGAGAACAGCAGTACTACATTCCTTATCAATGCGTTCTGCGCCCGGAGAGTACCCCAACCAAGCTTCGATTTGTTTCTGATGCTCCTAGAAAAACATCAACAGCAGTTTCGCTCAACGAAACACTAATGGTGGGGCCAACTATACAGAGGGAGTTGTATTCAACGTTGGTCAACTTTCGGTTGAACATATATGCCGTAACTGCCGATGTTTCAAAAATGTATAGGCACATAAATATTTCTGAGGAAGACAGAAACTTTTAACTTGTCTTGTGGAGAGAAAATACATCGCAAGGTCTACAGGCATACAGGTTGAATACTGTTACATATGGTACAGCGTCAGCACCCTTCTGGCTGTACGTTGTTTGTTTGAATTGGCAAATATATACACACAATCACACCCCATTGGCGCTGATGTGATTAAAAATTGTTTTTATGTTGACGGTATGCTGGCAGGTGTAGACAGTTTAAAAGAACTGGACACCATTTGGAGCCAGGTCGGTGACATATTGCACGCAGGAGGATTTGCACTGGCCAGGTGGGCTTCCAATTGCCAGAACTGGTCAGGTAAAAGGAACGCCAGTGAAGAAATGAGTATTAATTTTAATGAGCAAAGCTCAGTTAGGACGTTTGTCCATAGCCTCTCGCTTGTTGGACTCTCTAGGCTTGTTGTGTCCATTTGTCAATACGACAAAAATGTTGTTAGCAAAGTCGGTAGTATTAGCTCCAATATTGCAATCGTTAAATCCATTTATCCACGAAGTTGAGGAAAATGGTATTAAATTTGAATTATATCGAGTAGGAGGGCGTATGCTACACGGCCATATCTCACATGATGCTAAATTCCCTTTGTTGCTACCAAAGATTTCTGAATTCTTCAGCACCTTATTCAGGCATTTGCACCTTAGGCACTTCCATGCTGGTGCAAAAGTTCTGATTTGATTGTTAAGGCAGCCTAATTATGTAAGCTACAGAGTGAGAGGTAGACCACTTTAAAAAAAAACGCAGCTCCAAGCTTCTCGTGGCAGACAGCAGCGACCAGAACGATGGAGAGGTGACGATGCCAGGGCATTTGCTCATCAGCGAGCTTTTGCCGGGGCTGCTCACAGGATCCACCCCCGAGGAGCCAAAAAACGAGCGCGTACCCGCATACTGGAAGCGGTGGCGACGGTTTTGGTGCGCAAACTGCACTGTTGGCGCAATTGGTCCAGGGATTACCTGCTCAATCTGCTGCAGCGAGCCCAGTGGAGCAAAGGCGAGGCCAATCTGGTGCACGACGACAGCACCCCCCCGCAATGATGGATCACCGGGCGCGTGAATCGCGCAATCGCAGTCGAGGACGGCAAAGTGCGGGTGGCCGAAATTAGGACTCCGGCCGGCGTCATTAAACGACCGGTACACAGGCTGGCACCACTTCCTTTAGATGGATGTTGAAGACCGGAGCTCGTCAACGGGGCCGGAATGTTGGAGCAGAATAATTATATTGCCATTAAGTTAGGGTTAACATAGCATAAGTTAGTTTAAGAGTAAATTTGAAGTCGCTCTTAAGCTGTGTAAGCTTTTAGGCCGATCGGCAATCTGCCGACGGCGAATTTGTGTTGCGTGTGGCCGTCTGTGGCTCACGTAATTGTTTAGGCTAAGCTACTAATGAATTGTCATTTCAGCCTTGAAGCCACCACACAATTATAACCGCGTCTCATTATTTCATTTGTTTGTTTTATAAATATTAAAAAATATTTAATTTTCACAGACTTTAGTGAGACTAATGGATCAAGTGATACCAGCCAGTCTACGAACGAGAGTATTTGTCTATTTTGACGACCTCTTGATCTTATCTGACGATTTTCATTCGCACATGCAATTGCTAGAAGAAGTAGCTATGTATATGCGTAAGGCCAACTAGACAATTAATATTGGCAAGTCAAAGTTTTGTATGAAAGAAATAAAGTATTTAGGTTACATTATCGGAGAAGGGGAATTTAAAGTCGATCCAAATAAAGTAGCCATACATGATTTTCCAGCACCGTGCAGTGTAAAACAAGTAAGGAGTTTCCTGGGGCTCTCCGGTTGGTACAGACGCTTTGTGGAAAATTTCGCTACTATTACCCTTCCGTTGACAGATCTTTTGAAAAAGAATAAAACATTCAATTGGAATAAGGAGGCAGACGCAGCATTTTGGTTGTTAAAGTCGAAATTAACATCTTCACCAATCTTGCAAACTCCAAATTTCGCGAAACCGTTTGTGTTGTTGTGCGATGTAGGTCTTAACGGTCTCGGTTGTGTCCTAGCACAAGAGAACGATGACGGCATCGAGTTGCCCATTGCTTACATGTCTGAACAATTGTCGAAGGCACAACGTAACTATTCAGTTACAGAGCTCGAATGTTTGGCAGTCATCAGGGGCATAAAGAAATTTAGAGCCTACATTGAACGGCAGGAATTTGTTGTAGTCACAGATCACGCATCACTGCAGTGGCTTATGAAGCAAAAAGATTTATCTGGACGTTTAGCACGCTGGTCGATACGATTACAAGGATTCTCTTTCGAAATTAAGCATCGTAGTGGTTCCCAAAATATTGTAGCTGACTCCTTGTCTCGTAAGAATTATCGGACGATGGACCGATCATCGATTTATTGTCGAACGAATTTAAATCGCCAGAATATGTAGACTTGATAAACAGAATCCACGAAACCCAGAATATATTACCTGATATTAAGATAGTCGATGATTCTGTTTACAAGCGAATCGAGCACTCCAAAGGTGACGCTCTGCAAGAAGCAGAATCGTGGAAACTTTGGGTTCCAGAAAATATGAGAACAGAAGTTATGATTCGTGCGCACAATCCCTCTGACTCAGCTCACTTAGGCATGGGAAAAATGGTGGAGAAGCTAAAGCAATATCTATTTTGGCCAGGTATGGTCACACAGATTCGAAGATATATATCTAATTTTTCTATGTGTAAGTCAACTAAGAGCCCAAATATCGTTCTTAGACTGCCCATGGGGAAACCGGTCACTTCAGGTAGACCATTCCAGAAATTGTATATGGATCTGTTGGGACCCTATCCAAGATCGAAGAATGGCAACATAGGTCTTTTGATTATTGTCGATCATAACACGAAATTTCACTTTTTGCATCCGTTAAAAAAGTTCACGAGCAATCGCATCTGTGATTTTCTGGAGAATTATGTGTTTTATACGTTCGGAGTCCCTTAGTCAATTCTAACGCACAACGGTTCACAATTCAGATCAGGATATTTTAAAGCTTTTCTGACCCGTTTCGGCGTTACACAGGTGTGTAAAGCAGTATACTCTCCGCAAGCCAATGCTAGTGAACGCTTGAACCGATCTGTTTTAGCAGCCATTCGCGCATACATTGGCTCGGATCATACAAACTGGGATCGAAACCTAAACGAGATCAGTGCTTCATTACGTTCTAGTTTACACCGTAGCACACGATTTTCTCCGTATTACTTATGTTTTGGACAAAATATGATCGTGAACGGCAAGGACTATGAGCTCCTTAGAAAATCAAAACTGTTGGCAAATGACACCATGCTTAGCACATCTGAGTCATTGCAATTGGCACGCGCCGAAGCTAAAAGCAACATTGCACTAGCTCATGACGCTAACGCTAGAACATATAATTTGCGTAGTCGTTCACTGCAACTGATAGTTTGAAAATGTAGTTCATGTTCGCAGCTTTGCTCAAAGTAATGCAAGCAAGAAATTTTGCAGCATATTAGCTCCAGTTTTCGTCGAAGCCAGCGTTATAAGGAAAGTGAGTTCAGCGTACTACGAGTTAGCGAATGAACGGGGTAAATCTATTGGCGAATATCATCTGAAAGGTATTAAATGCTAAAGTCGAGAACAGTATTCTGACCCTTTTTCAGACAATAATTTTCGAGATGAGACTCTCGTCTCATTATCTGCGCTGTAGGGGACAGTTTCGTTGGCATACATATTTCGCATCTTTGTATTTTGTTTAACTTTGTGTCTTAAAATAGTCCTCTGTTGTGGCTTATGTTAACAGCGGCTACGCTCACGCAAAACTTTAAACAGCAATAGCCAAGAGAGAGACACCGAACGAATGAGCATTGAATAGGCGAATGCAAGATCAGGCACCGTTATATCCTTCCAAAGTCTGGAAAGCAAAACTGCACGTAGCCCAATTCTCGCTTTGCACGCATACTCTGAGTCGAGATATAAAAGGCAGATCACGCGGCCGCATGATTCTTTTTCTGCGAGCAAATTTGTTCGAAACGCACGTTGTCTAACCACAAAAAGACTCGTGTTGGTAAAGCCAAGATTTATATATATAAGCAAAGTATATTGCGATCGCCTCTCGCTAAAAACCTTTGAGAATATCGGCCGACCCGCCGCATCAATTTGAGTGCAGCGTGAGCAGCAAAGATTGAGCAAGTGAAAAAGGCAACAAAAACAGCAGAAGCAGCTAATTGTCGCCGGCCGGTCAGTGCAAGGCTCTTTCGCGCTTTTCTTCCAAAAAGCCACACCGGTCGGCAAGCCAAGACATCTCGTACACAACCTGTTTGCTAGAAGTTTCGGAGTAATTCCGACGACGAATCAAAGAGCTATAAAATTTAGTGGAATCGTTCACATGTGTGTTGAGTAGTTTGAATTCTTAAGGAAGATTTTGAGCGTAATGCAGTGATTAGAAACGCAATTCTTGCGAAATTAATTAATAATCTAAATACTTTGTTACGCGCAAATCATACGTCATGAATTTGTAAGAAGTGTTTGCCACTTTCGCTTAAATATATTTTGTTGTTCCATACAGTGAGAAAACATCAAAACATCAGCCGTTACTTCAACGGGCCCAGCGAAGGTACATCGATGGAAGGATTGTGAGTAAAGAAAAAACATGAACTGTTTACTTTTCGTGAGTACAATTTGCATTAGCAAGAATATTGTGTTGGGTATTTAAGCGAATATCTGCGATTACTAAAAAATGCGCGTATGAATTTCCGTACCAGTTTATTTGCAGCATAATTGATTTTTGAGTAGAGTAATGCAATCCATAAGGATTATGCTAAACATCTTAGTATGTTATTATTGAATTTAGAGTTTAAATCAACGATGTTTGAGTAGATTTAATATCGAAGTCCGTCGCTAATCGACAAGAATGCGTTTACTATTATGCTATTTGATGTGAAATAAATGAAGTCGTAGACAAGGGGTAACCACCAAATGTTTAATCAGTTACCAAGGTAGGGAGGGTAAAGAATAAGGGGGCGACTAACACCTCAGCCACCCTCAAGGTTAACGCGACCATATACTGCTGCAGATTTTTATACGAGGGTACAGCCCAGACACTCTTTTGAACCATTTCATTTTAGAATCCAACAATTTGTGTAGTTTGATATTAGGTTTTTGATTTTTAGAATCTCGTTTCTGAAATTGCGACTTCAATTCGACTGCTAATGGATAGTTTTGACGATTCTGTGAGACCCTTAACCGCGGAAGATATAACTCATATACTACAGGAAGCAATGCAGACTCAACAGCAACAGCTGGTACGGTCTCTGACAGCTTTTATTCAAAATCAGTTGTCTATATAGATTTAGGTAGCAACAGACCCCATTCAGCTAGCGAAACAGCTAGAGCCGCATCTGTTCAGCAACCTGCGCTTGAACAAAATCATGTTAACAGACTTTCGAGTTCAGACCAGAGTAGTTTTCCGATCAGCCAAGATAAAGGAAGATCTCGAACTCGGGTTCAGCCTGAGAAAGTTCCTAATATCATACAAAGCTGGCACATCAAATTTGATGGAGCTAGAGACGGAGTACAGACTGAAGAGTTTTTGTATAGAGGTCAAGCCTTGGCGCAGCAGATCTGAACGGAGACAACCAGATCGTGTGTGATCATTTACATTTATTCCTTGTTGGCAAAGCTAACGAGTGGTTCTGGAAATTCCACCGCTCGTATAGACAGTTTACCTGGATTGAGTTTTGTAGAGAATTTAGAGAAAAGTTTAAGAATGTCGATACTGATATGGATACTTGGGAATGCATTAACAACAGGCGTCAAGATGATAAAGAACCCTTTGAAGAATATCAATTTGAAGTCGAAAGATTAGTAGCCCGTTTGAAAACTGAGATCTCTGAAGAAGCATTATTACATCTACTCATTCGCCTCTCGAAACCGGTACTGAGATATGAGCTAATGCATTTGGGTATAAATACGTGAGCACGTTTAAGAGCAGAAATTCGTACACACGAACAGTTCGAAGTTTCAGCGCTACAGCGCAAACAAATTAAATATTGGAACTGCGATAAATTAGGACATCGTTTTGACGAGTGTTTTGAAACACGCAGTGTTTTCTGTTATTGTTGTGGTGCGAAAAACACCTACAAGCCCAAATGCCCGATTTGTAATCCGACGGAAAACCGTCAGAGGGATGCGTCATCCAAAGTCTACCTGCCGCATCCGAAACAATAAGGTCCGATGCTAGTACACAGACCAATATTTCTGCGGATTTTGATCTGAATGAACATAGAAATTGCACATAAGCAATATATAGCCCTGTTAGATTCTGGCGCTACAATAAGTTGCATTGGCAATACAGCAGCGCAGGAACTGAAAACGCATCCCAATTCCGAGTGTGTTCAGGAAACATTGATACGGCTAACGGTACAAAATGCCCAGTAATAGGCAGGCTTCGTATTAATATTACATATCAAGGTTGTACAATGGCTATAACATTTATCGTAATTCCAGATTTGAAGCAATATCTTTACTTAGATAACATCGTAACTAAACCAGAGGTTGTGAACGAGCTTGATGTAGGTCGGGACGAAGATATTGAAGAGATGCCACAGAAGCATACCCTCTCCACGGCACAGGAGCAGAGATTACTTGCTGTCGTTAATAGTTTTCCATCCATATGAGAAAGAAGGTTTAGGGCGAACGCATGTGATAGAGCACAGCATTGACGTTGGTGATGCAAAGCCTGTCAAGCAACGTCATTGGCATATTTCCCCCGCGAAGGAAAAAGAAATGTGCGCAGAGATTGAGAATATGTAAGCGTTAGGAGCTATTGAAGAGTCCAAGAGCCCTTGGAGTAGCAACTGTGTTCTTGTTAAAAGAGGAGAGAAAGTGCGATTATGTTTAGATTCGAGAGAAGTGAATAAGCTGACCCTGAAAGACGCTTATCCGTTACCTCACGTTGATGGCATTCTAAGCAGATTGCCGCCAGCATGGTTTATCACAGGTCTTGATATGTGTTGTGTCTTGATCTTGTTGGCACGCGGTGCGAAAGTGACCGTCGCTTTTATTAGTCTCGAAAAGATACCATCATCTTAAGTATACATTACATACTATCATTATATCGATAACCAATTATCGATATCCAACACGCTCCCTCCAAGTTTGTATATATATTGTGCTTATTGAAACTCCAAAATATTTTACAATTTAAGGTTACAATATTTCACTTTTTTAGTGTTGTTATCTTTCATTCATTTCATTTTTTTGTTTTCATCTTCATTTTTCTAAGTACGGGTTAAATATTACTTTCTGCTTTCTACTTCTTACGTTTCTGCAACTTGAGTATTAACTGCAGTCGGATCCTCCACACTGCCAAGTTTGGGTGACTGATTTTGATTGTCTTTCATGCGTTCTCCTTCCTCATAGACTGTGATAGCATCACTTATTTCAGAGCCATTTGCTGGTCGCATCTGGTCCGCATGTCTCTAAATGGAGCGATTATTATGGGTAAACGAACATAAATACGTACGTGTGCTTAGTTTTCTGTCTACTTTTGCTGGTGACCAGCTAGACTGATTAGGATTGCTATAATCTTTAATAAAGATCTTTTGTCCTGCTCTGAATTCAATATCTCTATTTCCTTTGTGATTTAAAACACTTCGATTTTGTCTGTCAGTAATTATTTCTCTTGTGGTGGGCGGTTTGAGTAAATCAAATCTGGTCTTGATACCTCTTTTGAAGAAAATCTTCGAAGGCGTTTCACCTGTAGTGCAGTGTTTCGAGTTTCTGTAGTCTGCCAAAAATCTATTAACAACACTTTCTAACTTTTCATTGGGAAATTTTTTAAACTCGCATACGTAGCTTTCTTTAAAATTTTTACAAATATTTCAGCTTGCCCATTAGTGGCTGGATGTCCGGGTGCAGTAAGAGTGTGCTTGATACCGTTCATTTGCATAAACTGCTTAAATTCACCCGAATGGAACTGTCGCCCATTGTCACTGACAAGAGTATTCACTAATCCATATCTACAGAATAATTCTCTCAACTTGCTTATTGTGAACTCAGAAGTAATGTGTTTTGTCACAAAAACCTCAGTTTATTTTGAATAAGAGTCTACCACGACAAATAAGTACTGGTTTTGAATGGGTCCAGCAAAGTCGACATGTATTCTATTCCAAACTGATGTTTCAGGTTCCCATGGTATGAGAACACTCTTTTTAGGATCACTCTGTAACTCCTGACATTGAACACAATCTTGAATTAGGTTCTCAATATCCTTGTCTAGTCCTGGCCACCATATGTACGATCGAGCCAAAGACTTAGACTTTACAATACCTAAATTGATAAGTGCAAATAGCTAAGAACTTATTGTTGCCATTTTTTTGGTATGATTATCCTGTATCCCCACATAATACATCCATACTCTACAGAGAGTTCATTTTCTTTGTTCTTGTAAGGCTTAAATTCATCACCCTTTAAAAATTGAAGCGTGTTATCCTCAATTGCCTTAGCTACCTTTGATAATATGGGGTCGCGTCTAGTTTGAGTTGCTATACGTTTGAAATGTAATCTTAGGTGATTTTGTTCTTCCAATAAATTAATGTAACTTATCTCGTCTTTGCCCGAATTAGCATTACTCTCATTAGTCTGTGGCAACCTTGATAAACTATCTGCTTCATTGCAGTTGCGTTTTACATACTCAACCCGATAATCAAATCCCGATAGAATCAACGCCCATCTCTGTACTCTAACTGAAGCCATCAAAGGCAATCCTTTTGCTTCCCCGAATACACTGATAAGTGGCTTGTGATCAGTTCTGAGTAGGAATTTATTTCCTAACAGATACTGTTTTAGTTTTGTTACACAAAAAACTATTGCTAAAGCTTCCTTTTCTATTGTGCTATATCTTTTCTCTGTGTCTTGTAACGCCCTTGAAACAAACGCAATCGGTTTTGACATGCCGTTTTCATATTTGTGTGCTAGTATTCCAGCCACTGCATTGTTACAAGCATCGGTAGTTAACACTATTTCTAATTTTGGATTAAAATGGACTAATACATTGTACGAAGCGATATCTTTCTTATAATCTCGTATGCAGTTTTGCATTCTTCGTTCCATGAAAACTTGTTGTCTTTCTTTAAAAGATTATAGAGGGGTGTCATTTTCTCTGCGAACTGATCAATAAATTTCGAATAATAATTGACCATTGCAATGAAAGCTCTAACTTCTGTAATATTACGTGGCGTGGGAGCATTTATGATGCATGAAATACGCTCATTATTCTTTCTTAAACCATTTTTGTCTATTGTAAATCCAAGATATGAGATTTCGTTTTTGAAAAATTCACACTTATGTTTGTTGAGCTTTAGTCCTGCTTCCTGAAGTTTCGATAATACAGACTTCAGTGAACTTAAATGAGATCTCATCTCTGGACCTGTGACTGTGATGTCATCTTGATATACTATTACAAATGGAATGCCTCGCAATAAGTTTTCAATCGTCTTTTGAAATATGGCAGCAGCAATTTTATGCCAAATGGTAACCGTTTTACCTTCAAGGTGCCAATGTGTGTGCTCCGTGTACACAACAGTTGCGATTGTTCATCAAGTATTAACTGATTGTACGCTTGAGACAGGTCAAGCTTTATAAATAATTGTCCTCCTTCCAGTGATGTGAAAATCTCATCAATTCTTGGTAAGGGATATTTGAAATCTACTACAAACTTATTTATTGTTACTTTATAGTCATCGCAAACTTTAATGTCACCATTAGTTTCATGACTGGAACTAGTGGTGTACCCCACTCTGAGTTATCAACAAATTCAAGCATACCTTGTCTAATTAATTCTCTAAGTTTCTCCTCGACCTTTGATTTCCATGCTAATGGTAGCGGTCTCGGTTTGCAAAAGATTGGCTTTGCTTCACAGCAGAGTTTAAGAGATACCTTATTTCCGTTGAATGCTCCTAGGCAGTCTGTAAATACAGACGAATACTCTTGTTTAATCTGCTCGATTATTGTGATATGGCTATTAACCCCAGTCATACTGTTCACTTGACACAGTTCAAATCCGAATGTTCGTAAAAACGATCTACCTAACAACGGAGGATTATCAGTGTTGGTCAGAACAACAGTAACAGATTTCGATAGGCCACGAAACGTGATTATGGCGTCAAACTCACCCAATACACGTATACGATCTCCACTGAAGTTGACATATGATACATGGCATTTTCTTAATTTTTGCGCCTTTAGAGTCCGTTCTGCGCAATACTGTAGTAGGGCGACTGCCCTCAGCCCAGCTGTTAAGCGATCCTATCGAGTTAGCTGTTAAGTATAGATATCGATCTTAGATGTTAAGAGCAACACTGCATGATAATGTAACGTAACATAACTTTAACATCAAGCGAGCTATGTTAGTTTAGTTGGTATTCTGCATGTAAAGCGAACAGACGATAATAAAGAAATATGTATATTAACACGGCATTCTACTATTCAGAAGTGGGATCAAACTTTTCGCCATGGATGATATTAACTTAAACAATTTCAAAGTCATTCAACTAAAGAAGTGGCTGTCGTTGTTAAAACTACCAACGAAAGGTACCAAAGCAGAATTGGTTTCGCGATTGAGCCAAATTTCGCCTGATCGACGTGGATGTGCACCGGAGCTGGACACTGACGGGGAGCCCGAAGACGCTGCAGACATTCAAGGCAATCTGTCCGTCATGGAATATGAAAACGTCGATGTCGGCGGTGGAGAGATCGAGGGTGAGAGCGGTGGCGCGGGCGGCGGCAACATTGGACAGGGCAGCGCTGGCATCGCGGAGGGCGGTATATCAACTCGACATGGTAGAGAAGATGATCTTATGCATATGATTTAGCAGCTGCAAGCTGAAAAAGAAGCGTGCAAAAGTATCATTGACGAGTGGCGGCATATGCAGCAAAATCGCGGGACCGGCATCGAGGTTGGCGGCATAAGCTGTGGCGTCGGTGGCAACACTGTTGCTTTAGAATATGGCAACGCTAATAGTGAAGATGGCGGCGGTGGAGTTAGTTGCGATATTATGCCAGTAGAGGGCGCTGGCAACATACCAGTAGATGGCGCTTACAATGTTAGCAGTAGTGTAATTATTCGCAACGCGGGTGTCACAGCTGAAATCAATAACTTTGCCGCAAATGCAGTCGTGGAGCAGCCGAGAATAATAGAAAGCAACTTTTCAGCTAAATTGTTGGCTTTAGCAAAGGAAGCTACAATAGACTTCAATGGTGGCACAGGCGTCCAAAATTGGATCATTCAAATAAAGAATATTGGGCAGATATATAATCTGGACGAAGTGTGTCTACGCATGCTACTGATCGCCAAATTAAAGGGAGATGCACAGCGCTGGGTACAGGCGAATCCGACGCGCATGTTGCAACCATTTAATAGCTTGTGCGAGCAGCTTGTCATGGCATATGGAAGCAAAGCTACAAAATCGGACATGAGGCGAACATTTCAGGAGCGGACATGGCGATTGGAGGAAACATTCATCGCATATTATGAGGAGAAGATGTTGTTAGCGCAAGAAATCAACGTTGACGTAGAAGAATTGCTGGAAAAATTAATAGAAGGGATAACAGCGAAAAATATGCGTGACCAAGCACGTATCCAGTGTTTCTCCAGTCCAGAAAAACTTTTGAAGGCTTTTGCAAATATAAGTCTGCAAGAGAAAGAGCTGGTGAAGGAGGACACGAATTTGGTTATGAGGCGACGAGATGTCAATAATATGGTGCGATGCTACAACTGCAACGCAAGAGGCCATATAGCAAAGGATTGCAGAAAACCAAAGCGCGATGCTGGATCGTGTTATAAATGCGGAAAAATGGGGCATTATATTGCGCAATGCCCACAACACAGCGGAGAGATGCCAAACAAATTTGTAAGGTGTTTTAAAATATTTCTTAATGCATGTCCTAAATTATTTTTGGTTACAGAATGCCTCATAGACTCTGGTAGTGCAGTTTCATTGATAAAAAAATCATTTGTTTCTGAAAACATTATTAAATATCCAGTATATAAATCCTATTTCGGCATAAATAAAAGCCGTCTTGAAGTTTATGGAAAAATCTTTTGTTATGTTATAAAAAAATCAATAAAAGTAAATTTTGAGTTAATTGTGGTGTCTGCAGAGTCTATAAGTCATAATGTTGTAGTTGGGCGGGACTTTATGAATGCTTGTGGTTTGGATATTGATACATCTCTCGTAAATGTGATTGTTGCGGAAAATACTGAAAAGTCGGTAATTAAGCAAACTGAAAATGTAAGAAAGGATGAAGTGAATATAGGCGATAATGTGCAGCATTTGTACGAAAATAGAGGAAGTTTTTGAGCAGTTCATTATGTGAGGATACGGTGATGTTAGATGAAAGTGCGATTCTAAATAAAGTCAAATGCAGAGATAATGGGTTAGGTAAAGAGGATAGTGTCATGAGTTATGTGTCGGGTGATGAGAATAGTGTTATGGGTAGTTTGTTAGTTAAAGAGCATGGTGTTATGAATAATGTGTTAAGTGAAAAAGATAGGGGTATGGAACAACAATTAGATGAAAACCTTGGCGTAGGGCAAGGTAATTTAAATGAGGAATTGGATACAAGTTTGAGAAAGATATGCTATGCATTAATGTGGTTGAAGAAGGAATTGAATATAGTTTAGGGAAAAATGTGGATCACCGAACTAGATTTAAATTTGATAGAATGTTTAAGAAAGTGTATGTTGAAGCAGAAAGGCCAAGCGAGCCATTAACAAAGTATGAAATGAAATTATGTGTAGAAAAGTCAAAAGCGTTTAGTTGTGCACCAAGGAGACTATCCTACACCGAAAAAGAAAAGTTACAAAAAATGTTAGATGCATATTTAGAAGAAGGAATTATAAGGCACAGTGATTCAGAATATGCTTCACCAATTGTCTTGGTGAAAAAGAAAACGGGAGACTTGCGATTATGCATTGACTATAGGAAATTGAATAAAGTATTAGTTAAGGATAACTATCCGTTACCTCTGATTGACGATTTATTAGATAAATTAGTTAATAAGAATGTGTTTTCAAAACTAGATTTGAAGAATGGATATTTTCATGTGAAAATTAGCGAAGAGTCTTTTAAATATACATCTTTTGTCACACCGCTGGGACAGTCGAGTTTATGAGAATGCCTATGGGATTAAAGAATTCACCAGCAGTGTTTCAAAGGTTTATCAATAAAATATTTGCCGATTTAATAAAAGAAGATAACGTGATAGTGTATATGGATGACATAATGGTGGCAAGTACGGATATAGAAGATCATTTAAAAACATTGAGTGAAGTATTAAGGAGATTGGTTCAGAATAAATTAGAGCTACGACTTGACAAGTGTGAATTTATGCAGGATAGTATTAAATATTTAGGATTTTGTATTACGAATGAAGGTATTAGAGCGGACGACAAGGGATTAGAAGCAGTAAAGAATTTCCAATAGAGTTGCAAAATTATGAATATGAATTAATTCATAGAGCAGGGGACAAAATGAAGCATGTCGATGCTCTGAGTCGGAGCACAAATATTATGATAATAGAAACAAATAGTTTCGAAGATAATTTAGTTATATGTCAGGCGAAAGATCCAAGATAACAGACATTAAAAATTATTAGAGAAGAGTGAACATAAATGGTTTGAAATGAGGAATGGTATTGTGTATAGGAAAGCGGAGAATAATAGATTGTTATTTTATGTGCCGGAGGATATGGAAGAAAGTGTAATGCATAAATACCACAATGAGCTCGGACATATAGGAAGAGATAAAATGATTGATACTATTACAAAGAGTTATTGGTTTGCAAACATGAAGGAAAAAAGTACAAATCATATTGAAATTGTTTAAAATGTGTGGCTTTTCGCCTAAGTCAGGAAAGCAAGAAGGATTTCTAAGGAGTATACCTAAAGGCGATAAACCATTGAGTTATTACATATTGATCATTATGGACCAGTAGCAGCAGGAAGAGCGAATAAGCATATTTTAGTGATAGTTGATGGATTCACAAAATTTGTCAGGTTGTATACAACAAAAACCAACATCAGCAAAAGAAGTAATAAAATCACTAGAGGATTATTTTAAAGCGTACAGCAGACCCAAATGCATAATATCTGATAGAGGTAGTTGTTATACGTCAAATGAATTTGAGGTATTTTTAGAGGAGTGTAATATTAAACACATAAAAATAGCAACAGGATCGCCGCAAGCTAATGGACAGGTAGAAAGAATAAATAGGACGTTAGGACCGATGATTGCAAAATTGATAGATATAGAAAAAGGTATTCATTGGGATTCCACGATACAGCGAGTTGAATATGCAATTAACAATACTATTAATAGGAGCATTAAGCATTGTCCGAGTATAATGTTGTTTGGAGTAGAGCAGAAGGGAGAAATTGTAGATGAATTAAGGGAACGATTAGAAGAGGAAAATAAACCAAGTAAAAGTAGAAACTTGGAAGAGATTAGAAAGGAAGCTGAAGAGAATCAGAAAAAAGCACAGCTTTTTAATGAAAAATATTATGATAAGAGTAAGAAGAAACCAAGCGAATATAGAGTAGGCGATTTTATCATGATAAAGAATTTTGATAGTACGGTTGGAGTATCCAAGAAGTTAATACCAAGAAACAAGGGGCCCTACGTCATTGATAAAGTTTAAGAAATGATAGATTTTTAATTAAGGATGTGGAAGGTTTTCAGATTGGGCGCAATCCGTATCAAGGAGTGTGGAGTATCCAAAACATAAGGCATTGGGTAAAGAGAAATAAAAAATGAAATTTGTAAATGGAAATCATACATGAGTGCAATTTGCTAATACACTAAGCGTTACATTAAGTCATTATCTTTTAAAATTTTATAAGTTATGTCATACTTAAAAGTCTACTGAATTAATTTAACTAATGGATAGGATATTAGAAATAAAAGTAGTGAAATGTTGTAACTGTTTGGGATCAGGAGATCCAGTTGTCAGGATTGGCCGAGTTGTAGTAGGGCGACTGCCCTCAGCCCAGCTGTTAAGCGATCCTATCGAGTTAGCTGTTAAGTATAGATATCGATCTTAGATGTTAAGAGCAACACTGCATGATAATGTAACGTAACATAACTTTAACATCAAGCGAGCTATGTTAGTTTAGTTGGTATTCTGCATGTAAAGCGAACAGACGATAATAAAGAATTATATATATTAACACGGCATTCTACAATACCTATATTGAAAATGTGCTCATTATATAATGTGTTTAGTTGTTGTTGAACTGATACATAATTACATTATTATTACTTTATTACTTTTTTTTTGCTTCTACACACCGAAGCTAAATGTCCTATTTTATGACAATTATGACATTCGCTGTCTCTATACTTGCATGACGCTGACACATGATTACGCCATCCACAATGACTGCAGGGCTTATTCGTCCTCTTGCGTTGCCTCTCAGTTCCAGACTCCGGGTTGTGTCTATGTCGACCTTGCTTAACCAAATTGACCATGTTCGTTTTTTCGTCCATCGAAGAGTTGATTTTCGCTGTGTTTCTGGTCTCCACCATCATTGCCTTACGTAGCGCCTTCGTTAATGAAATTGTTTCATCTTCTTCACATAGCCTTTCAAATATGTGTGTTGACATGCCCACTATGAATTTGTCCAATACGCATGCATTTAGGTTAGGTCCGAACTTGCAGGTTACGGCGAGCTGCTTAACTCTAGCAAACCAATCAGCTACGGACTCATCGCAATTTTATTTGCTTGATAGAATCGTCTGCGTTCATGAAAAATTATCACTGATGGTGTAAAGTGTGTTTGCAACATCTCACACAGCTCTGCATATGTACGCGATGAAGGCAACGTGGGATCACAGAGGTTATGTAACACTCGTACGCTTCATCCCCTACCGATCTTAGTAGTATAGCTCGTTGCATTTTCTCTGTAGAGCAATCAATCTCGTGGAAGTGTATCTCTAGGCGCTCCTTCCATAAGTTCCAGTCAACTTGACCTGGTACAAATTCTGAGACTCCCGCTGTCCGCATGTATGTGCCATGTGCTGCCTCTTTTGGTGGCATATCTACGCCTCTAGGTGCACTATATACGTATTTATCTTTTATTTTGTGTATTACACGTTGTTGCAGTTTGTATAACTTATTAAGTTTTTTGTTTTTTATTTTATTACTTTTTTTTTTTTCTTCGTCGCCAATACGTTGTGTCTTGATCTTGTTGGCACGCGGTGCGAGAGTGACCGTCGCTTTTATCATCTTAAGTATACATTACATACTATCATTATATCGATAACAATGATCGATATCCAACAATATGAAACATGCTTTCTGGCCAATCCCACTGGAAGAAAGTCTAGACCATATACCGCGTTTACGATACCAAACAGACCGTTATATCAGTATAAGGTAATGCCTTTCGGTTTGTGTAACGCAGCGCAGACTGTTGGAGCAGAATAATATATTGCCATTAAGTTAGGAGTTAGCATAGCATAAGTTAGTTTAAGAGTAAATTTGAAGTCGCTCTTAAGCTACGTAAGCTTTTAGGCCGATCGGCAATCTGCCGACGGCGAATTTGTGTTGCGTGTGGCCGTCTGTGGCTCACTTAATTGTTTAGGCTAAGCTACTAACAAATTGTCATTTCACCCTTGAAGCCACCACACAATTATACTCGCTATTCGAAGAAATAACCGCGTCTCATTATTTCGTTTGTTTGTTCTATAAATCTAAAAAATATTAGATTTTTATTGGCGCCCGAGCAGGGACTTCGGTTATTTTTCATTTGTTTGTTTGTTTCGCGTTGGTGGCTCAGGGTTCGCGTGTGTTGAAAAATCAACACAAATACTTTTTGGATTTGCTGCTTTTGCCATTTTGGACTGTGCCATTTTCGACGCTGCATAATTTGGATTTTGCTGCCTAGCCCCTTTGGACTTTGCCATCTTGGACGCTGCATAATCAGGATTGTCCATGGATAATAAAGGAAGAACACTTTCTATTGAATCGCTAGAAAGTCTCCAGGTATTCCGTGTCAAAAATGAGCTTACAAATTTTTTACTTCATTGGTCGCCACAGTCGACAAAAATATCACAAGTTAGTGACACTTATATGTATGTACATACGTTCATACACGTAGAAACAGCTCAATTTCTGGCACTTTGTGTATTTGATTTAAATAAACAAAGCGGCAACATGTTTACATACATACATAAAAGTGAATAAATAAAAATTGAATAAAAGAAACAAAATTAAGGTTTCAAACGGTGGTCTATTTATTGCGTTTCATATAGTTCGTGTGTTTGTGCAACTGCAAAGAGTCTTTTTGTTTTCGCTTCTCAACTAATCGCTACGTAACAATAAATGAACATACATTAAAACATATGTTTGCACTCGCACATACACAAACTTTGTTAAACATTTTGTGCATTAACCTCTGATTGTTCGCTCGTTCGTTAACCTTTCTTCGCTCTTTGCTTGCGCTTGCATTATTTTATACATTAGCTTGTGCGCTCGCGCCAAATTTTGCCGCTTGTTCTTTTCATTCCCGCTTTGCTTGCGGGTAAAGCTTGGCTTGATCGCCTGTTCGTCTTGTGCGCGCTCGCTCCAAATTCTCTCTTTACTTTGTTCATCCCCCGCACCCCGCATATTTATAGCTGTACCCACAAGTGGCCACAGCAACCGCTTGACTTGCTTATTCTCAGTCGCTTGGACCGTTTTCGTTTGTTTGTTCACATATCGCCAAGAGTGCGTGTGTGTGTTCAGTAAGAAAGCTTGACGTTTCATCACAAAGTGTGCCGAACTTTTTTCTGCGTTTGTTAAAGGTTGTTTTTAGTCAGCTTAAATATGTCTGAATCAGCTAAACTGTCACTCGAAAAGCCAGCAGCATCTAAGTTTAATGTTAGGTTGACATTATGTTTGCAGAAGTTTGATAAAGTTGGTGCTGACATTGCTCGCATGCAAACAGCCTTTTAATTAAAAAAAAATCTCATCCGACAAAACAGAGTTAGCATGTCGGTTAGAATTATTAGAAGGGTATGTTGAAAAAGCTATGAATTTACAGGCAGAGCTGGACTGTTTAAATCCAGCTAACGCAAGCAGAGGGCCGTTAGAGGATTTGTGTGTCATAACAAAAGCGTTGTTAATGAATGCGATTAAGCCACGATTCGACACACAGGTACAAACAACATGACTGCTCAATGAATTCGAGCCAGCGTTCTCAGCTGCCGAAAAATTTACCAAAATTTAGTGGTAAACATTCGGAGTTTAGAAATTTTATGTGCATTTTCGAGAGTCTCGTGGATGACGATGCGTCATTAACAAACGTTGAAAAATGTAACCATTTAGTTTCTTGTTTGTCAGATGAAGCATTGGGTGTAGTTAAGCCATATCAGCTAACAGATTGTAACTACCCTAAGGCCCTTGCTAGTCTAAAGTCAGTTTACGACAATAAATGCCTTATATTTTTTGATACAGTTGCTCAATTGTTTGATTTAAACTCGAATGCCAAAAGATGTGTCTCAACTGTTTGACCGTGGGACACATAGTTTCGAGCTGCAAGGCGTCGAAGTGTTGTGTGTGTTCAAAGCCTCATCACTCTTTGCTTCATAGGTATAACACACCAGTACAAAGTGAGGCAGCTGCACTTCAAGCCTCAACTTCAGAGGCATACGTTGGTCACATGCGTAATGCAGATCAAGTCGTTCTTGCTACCGCCGTCGTAAATATAAAAGAAAGATTCGGACAGTTGCATCCAGCACGAGTGTTGCTGGATAGTGGCTTGGATATAAATTTGATGTCTGAGAGCATGGCCCAGAGGCTACGGCTTAAACGCGAGCCAACTTCCCTTGCTTTCTCAATGTTAGGTGGGGCAACCACTAATAGCAACAATAAGGTTTGTGCATCAGTTCAATCTCGTTTGAATTCCCACACGTTTTCCGCTGAGTGCTGGGTACTGAAATCGATATCCACATCTCAGCCTGGATAAGCTCTATCCATATTTTATAGAAAATTCCAAAAAATATTAAGTTTGCAGATCCCGAGTTCTATAAGCCAGCGATGGTAGATGTGCTATAGGGAGCGGATTTGTTTTATGGATTATTGTGCGTTGGGCAAATAAAACTTCATTCCGAGCTGCCCATCATGCAAGAAACATTTCTCGGCTTGATTGTAGCGGGCAAATATACTGGACAAATGCCTCGGCACCAGTATAGTAATAGTGCAGTAGCTCAAGTTTCTATCTGTTCTCTCGACTCTTTAGGCAATCGTTTTTGGGAATTGGATCATGTCCAATCGAGTCGAAGGCTGTCCGCCAAACAGCTGAACAGCAGGCCTGTGAATTGCACTTCACAAAAACTGTGCAACGGTTAACTAGCGGTCGCTTTCAAGTTAAGCTTCCCTTTAAGACCGATCCCAAGGTTCTTGGCCTGTCCTTTCAAACTGCTGAAAGGCGTTTTTTGCAACTTGAGCGCAAATTTTCAAAGGATAAAACCCTTAAAAATATGTATCATGACTTCATGAAAGAATATTTGAATTTGCGACATATGTCCATACTGAAGTCTGCTCCTCGAGAACAGCAGTACTACATTCCTTATCAATGCGTTCTGCGCCCTGAGAGTACCCCAACCAAGCTTCGATTTGTTTCTGATGCTCCTAGAAAAACATCAACAGCAGTTTCGCTCAACGAAACACTAATGGTGGGGCCAACTATACAGAGGGAGTTGTATTCAACGTTGGTCAACTTTCGGTTGAACATATATGCCGTAACTGCCGATGTTTCAAAAATGTATAGGCACATAAATATTTCTGAGGAAGACAGAAACTTTTAACTTGTCTTGTGGAGAGAAAATACATCGCAAGGTCTACAGGCATACAGGTTGAATACTGTAACATATGGTACAGCGTCAGCACCCTTTCTGGCTGTACGTTGTTTGTTTGAATTGGCAAATATATACACACAATCACACCCCATTGGCGCTGATGTGATTAAAAATTTTTTTTATGTTGACGGAATGCTGGCAGGGGTAGACAGTTTAAAAGAACTGGACACCATTTGGAGCCAGGTCGGTGACATATTGCACGCAGGAGGATTTGCACTGGCCAGGTGGGCTTCCAATTGCCAGAACTGGTCAGGTAAAAGGAACGCCAGCGAGGAAATGAGTATTAATTTTAATGAGCAAAGCATAAGTTAGTTTAAGAGTAAATTTGAAGTAGCTCTTAAGCTACGTAAGCTTTTAGGCCGATCGGCAATCTGCCGACGGCGAATTTGTGTTGCGTGTGGCCGTCTGTGGCTCACGTAATTGTTTAGGCTAAGCTACTAACAAATTGTCATTTCACCCTTGAAGCCACCACACAATTATACTCGCTATTCGAAGAAATAACCGCGTCTCATTATTTCGTTTGTTTGTTCTATAAATCTAAAAAATATTAGATTTTTCATTGGCGCCCGAGCAGGGACTTCGGTTTATTTTTCATTTGTTTGTTTGTTTCGCGTTGGTGGCTCAGGGTTCGCGTGTGTTGAAAAATCAACACAAATACTTTTTGGATTTGCTGCTTTTGCCATTTTGGACTGTGCCATTTTCGACGCTGCATAATTTGGATTTTGCTGCCTTGCCCCTTTGGACTTTGCCATCTTGGACTCTGCATAATCAGGATTGTCCATGGATAATAAAGGAAGAACACTTTCTATTGAATCGCTAGAAAGTCTCCAGGTATTCCGTGCCAAAAATTGAGCTTACAAATTTTTCACTTTATTGGTCGCCACAGTCGACAAAAATATCACAAGTTAGTGACACTTATATGTATGTACATACGTTCATACACGTAGAAACAGCTCAACTTCTGGCATTTTGGGTATTTGATTTAAATAAACAAAGCGGCAACATGTTTACATACATACATAAAAGTGAATAAATAAAATTGAATAAAAGAAACAATATTAAGGTTTTAAACGGTGGTCTATTTATTGCGTTTCATATAGTTCGTGTGTTGTGCAACTGCAAAGAGTCTTTTTGTTTTCGCTTCTCAACTAATCGCTACGTAACAATAAATGAACATACATTAAAACATATGTTTGCACTCGCACATACACACAACTTTGTTAAACATTTTTGTGCATTAACCTCTGATTGTTCGCTCGTTCGTTAACCTTTCTTCGCTCTTTGCTTGCGCTTGCATTTATTTTATACATTAGCTTGTGCGCTCGCGCCAAATTTTGCCGCTTGTTCTTTTCATTCCCGCTTTGCTTGCGGGTAAAGCTTGGCTTGATCGCCTGTTCGTCTTGTGCGCGCTCGCTCCAAATTCTCTCTTTACTTTGTTCATCCCCCGCACCCGGCATATTTTATAGCTGTACCCACAAAGTGGCCACAGCAACCGCTTGACTTGCTTATTCTCAGTCGCTTGCACCGTTTTCGTTTGTTTGTTCACATATCGCCAAGAGTGCGTGTGTGTGTTCAGTAAGAAAGCTTGACGTTTCATCACAAAGTGTGCCGAACTTTTTTCTGCGTTTGTTAAAGGTTGTTTTTAGTCAGCTTAAATATGTCTGAATCAGCTAAACTGTCACTCGAAAAGCCAGCAGCATCTAAGTTTAATGTTAAGTTGACATTATGTTTGCAGAAGTTTGATAAAGTTAGTGCTGACATTGCTCGCATGCAAAAAGCCTTTTAATTAAAAAAAATCTCATCCGACAAAACAGAGTTAGCATGTCGATTAGAATTATTAGAAGGGTATGTTGAAAAAGCTATGAATTTACGGCAGAGCTGGACAGTTTAAATCCAGCTAACGCAAGCAGAGGGCCGTTAGAGGATTTGTGTGTCATAACAAAAGCGTTGTTTATGAATGCGATTAAGCCACGATTCGACACGCAGGTACAACATGACTGCTCAATGAATTCGAGCCAGCGATCTCAGCTGCCGAAAAAATTTACCAAAATTTATTGGTAAACATTCGGAGTTTAGAAATTTTATGTGCCTTTTCGAGAGTCTCGTGGATGACGATGCGTCATTAACAAACGTTGAAAAATGTAACCATTTAGTTTCTTGTTTGTCAGATGAAGCATTGGGTGTAGTTAAGCCATATCAGCTAACAGATTGTAACTACCCTAAGGCCCTTGCTAGTCTAAAGTCAGTTTACGACAATAAATGCCTTATATTTTTGATACAGTTGCTCAATTGTTTGATTTAAACTCGAATGCCAAAAGATGTGTCTCAACTGTTTGACCGTGGGACACATAGTTTCGAGCTGCAAGGCGTCGAAGTGTTGTGTGTGTTCAAAGCCTCATCACTCTTTGCTTCATAGGTATAACACACCAGTACAAAGTGAGGCAGCTGCACTTCAAGCCTCAACTTCAGAGGCATACGTTAGTCACATGCGTAATGCAGATCAAGTCGTTCTTGCTACCGCCGTCGTAAATATAAAAGAAAGATTCGGACAGTTGCATTCAGCACGAGTGTTGCTGGATAGTGGCTTGGAGATAAATTTGATGTCTGAGAGCATGGCCCAGAGGCTACGGCTTAAACGCGAGCCAACTTCCCTTGCTTTCTCAATGTTAGGTGGGGCAACCACTAATAGCAACAATAAGGTTTGTGCATCAGTTCAATCTCGTTTGAATTCCCACGCGTTTTCCGCTGAGTGCTGGGTACTGAAATCGATATCCACATCTCAGCCTGGATAAGCTCTATCCATATTATATAGAAAATTCCAAAAAATATTAAGTTTGCAGATCCCGAGTTCTATAAGCCAGCGATGGTAGATGTGCTATAGGGAGCGGATTTGTTTTATGGATTATTGTGCGTTGGGCAAATAAAACTACATTCCGAGCTGCCCATCATGCAAGAAACATTTCTCGGCTTGATTGCCTTGGCACCAGTATAGTAATAGTGAAGTAGCTCAAGTTTCTATCTGTTCTCTCGACTCTTTAGGCAATCGTTTTTGGGAATTGGATCAATGTCCAATCGAGTCGAAGGCTGTCCGCCAAACAGCTGAACAGCAGGCCTGTGAATTGCACTTCACAAAAACTGTGCAACGGTTAACTAGCGGTCGCTTTCAAGTTAAGCTTCCCTTTAAGACCGATCCCAAGGTTCTTGGCCTGTCCTTTCAAACTGCTGAAAGGCGTTTTTTGCAACTTGAGCGCAAATTTTCAAAGGATAAAACCCTTAAAAATATGTGGAATTCATGAAAGAATTTTTGGATTTGCGACATATGTCCATACTGAAGTCTGCTCCTCGAGAACAGCAGTACTACATTCCTTATCAATGCGTTCTGCGCCCTGAGAGTACCCCAACCAAGCTTCGATTTGTTTCTGATGCTCCTAGAAAAACATCAACAGCAGTTTCGCTCAACGAAACACTAATGGTGGGGCCAACTATACAGAGGGAGTTGTATTCAACGTTGGTCAACTTTCGGTTGAACATATATGCCGTAACTGCCGATGTTTCAAAAACGTATAGGCACATAAATATTTCTGAGGAAGACAAAAACTTTTAACTTGTCTTGTGGAGAGAAAATACATCGCAAGGTCTACAGGCATACAGGTTGAATACTGTTACATATGGTACAGCGTCAGCACCCTTTCTGGCTGTACGTTGTTTGTTTGAATTGGCAAATATATACACACAATCACACCCCATTGGCGCTGATGTGATTAAAAATTGTTTTTATGTTGACGGTATGCTGGCAGGTGTAGACAGTTTAAAAAAACTGGACACCATTTGGAGCCAGGTCGCTGACATATTGCACGCAGAAGGATTTGCACTGGCCAGGTGGGCTTCCAATTGCCAGAACTGGTCAGGTGAAAGGAACGCCAGTGAAGAAATGAGTATTAATTTTAATGAGCAAAGCTCAGTTAGGACGTTTGTCCATAGCCTCTCGCTTGTTGGACTCTCTAGGCTTGTTGTGTGCATTTGTCACTATGGAAAAAATGTTGTTAACAAAGTCGGTAGTATTAGCTCCAATATTGCAATCGTTAAATCCATTTATCCACGAAGTTGAGGAAAATGGTATTAAATTTGAATTATATCGAGTAGGAGGGCGTATGCTACACGGCCATATCTCACATGATGCTAAATTCCCTTTGTTGCTACCAAAGATTTCTGAATTCTTCAGCACCTTATTCAGGCATTTGCACCTTACGCACTTCGATGCTGGTGCAAAAGTTCTGATTTGATTGTTAGGCAGCCTAATTATGTAGCTACAGAGTGAGAGGTAGACCACTTTTAAAAAAAACGCAGCTCCAGGCTTCTCGTGGCAGACAGCAGCGACCAGAACGATGGAGAGGTGACGATGCCAGGGCATTTGCTCATCGGCCAGCTTTTGCCGGGGCTGCTCACAGGATCCACGCCCGAGGAGCCAAAAAACGAGCGCGTACCCGCATACTGGAAGCGGTGGCGACGGTTTTTGGTGCGCAAACTGCACTGTTGGCGCAATTGGTCCAGGGATTACCTGCTCAATCTGCTGCAGCGAGCCCAGTGGAGCAAAGGCGAGGCCAATCTGGTGCACGACGACAGCACCCCCCCGCAATGATGGATCACCGGGCGCGTGAATCGCGCAATCGCAGTCGAGGACGGCAAAGTGCGGGTGGCCGGAATTAGGACTCCGGCCGGCGTCATTAAACGACCGGTACACAGGCTGGCACCACTTCCTTTAGATGGATGTTGAAGACCGGAGCTCGTCAACGGGGCCGGAATGTTGGAGCAGAATAATTATATTGCCATTAAGTTAGGAGTTAACATAGCATAAGTTAGTTTAAGAGTAAATTTGAAGTCGCTCTTAAGCTGTGTAAGCTTTTAGGCCGATCGGCAATCTGCCGACGGCGAATTTGTGTTGCGTGTGGCCGTCTGTGGCTCACTTAATTGTTTAGGCTAAGCTACTAATGAATTGTCATTCACCCTTGAAGCCACCACACAATTATAACCGCGTCTCATTATTTCATTTGTTTGTTTTATAAATTTTAAAAAATATTTAATTTTCACAGACTTTAGTGAGACTAATGGATCAAGTGATACCAGCCAGTCTACGAACGAGAGTATTTGTCTATTTGACGACCTCTTGATCTTATCTGACGATTTTCATTCGCACATGCAATTGCTAGAAAAAGTAGCTATGTATATGCGGAAGGCCAACTTGACAATTAATATTGGCAAGTCAAAGTTTTGTGTGAAAGAAATTAAGTATTTAGGTTACATTATCGGAGAAGGGGAATTTAAAGTCGATCCAAATAAAGTAGCAGCCATACATGATTTTCCAGCACCGTGCAGTGTAAAACAAGTATGGAGTTTCCTGGGGCTCTCCGGTTGGTACAGACGCTTTGTGGAAAATTTCGCTACTATTACCCTTCCGTTGACAGATCTTTTGAAAAAGAATAAAACATTCAATTGGAATAAGGAGGCAGACGCAGCATTTTGGTTGTTAAAGTCGAAATTAACATCTTCACCAATCTTGCAAACTCCAAATTTCGCGAAACCGTTTGTGTTGTTGTGCGATGTAGGTCTTTACGGTCTCGGTTGGGTCCTAGCACAAGAGAACGATGACGGCATCGAGTTGCCCATTGCTTACATATCTGAACAATTGTCGAAGGCACAACGTAACTATTCAGTTACAGAGCTCGAATGTTTGGCAGTCATCAGGGGCATAAATAAATTTAGAGCCTACATTGAAGGGCAGGAATTTGTTGTAGTCACAGATCACGCATCACTGCAGTGGCGTATGAAGCAAAAAGATTATCTGGACGTTTAGCACGCTGGGTCGATAAGATTACAATGATTCTCTTTCGAAATTAAGCATCGTAGTGGTTCCCAAAATGTTGTAGCTGACTCCTTGTCTCGTAAGAATTATCGGACGATGGACCGATCATCGATTTATTGTCGAACGAATTTAAATCGCCAGAATATGTAGACTTGATAAACAGAATCCACGAAACCCAGAATATATTACCTGATATTAAGATAGTCGATGATTCTGTTTACAAGCGAATCGAGCACTCCAAAGGTGACGCTCTGCAAGAAGCAGAATCGTGTAAACTTTGGGTTCCAGAAAATATGAGAACAGAAGTTATGATTCGTGCGCACAATCCCTCTGACTCAGCTCACTTAGGCATGGGAAAAATGGTGGAGAAGCTAAAGCAATATCTATTTTGGCCAGGTATGGTCACACAGATATGATCCAATCGATGAGCTGCCAACCACAAGGATGGACCAGGTATGTGACTGTGATGTTGAATCGTGGATCATACTCCATGCCACCAGCCATGCCGGAAGTTTAGACTCCACGAACACTGGATGCAGGCGACATTGTGATGTCCAGGTAAGTGACGAATTTTGTGTGTTTGAGAAAAATTAATAAATAATTAATACTTGCTCTTATTCCGTTCTTTCTTTCACACATCGTGAACGGCAAGGACTATGAGCTCCTTAGAAATCAAACTGTTGGCAAATGACACCATGCTTAGCACATCTGAGTCATTGCAATTGGCACGCGCCGAAGCTAAAAGCAACATTGCACTAGCTCATGACGCTAACGCTAGAACATATAATTTGCGTAGTTGTTCAATGCAACTGATAGTTTGAAAATGTAGTTCATGTTCGCAGCTTTGCTCAAAGTAATGCAAGCAAGAAATTTTGCAGCATATTAGCTCCAGTTTCGTCGAAGCCAGCGTTATAAGGAAAGTGAGTTCAGCGTACTACGAGTTAGCGAATGAACGGGGTAAATCTATTGGCGAATATCATCTGAAAGGTATTAAATGCTAAAGTCGAGAACAGTATTCTGACCCTTTTTCAGACAATAATTTTCGAGATGAGACTCTCGTCTCATTATCTGCGTTGTAGGGGACAGTTTCGTTAGCATACATATTTCGCATCTTTGTATTTTGTTTAACTTTGTGTCTTAAAATAGTCCTCTGTTGTGGCTTATGTTAACAGCGGCTACGCTCACGCAAAACTTTAAACAGCAATAGCCAAGAGAGAGACACCGAACGAATGAGCATTGAATAGGCGAATGCAAGATCAGGCACCGTTATATCCTTCCAAAGTCTGGAAAGCAAAACTGCACGTAGCCCAATTCTCGCTTTGCACGCATACTCTGAGTCGAGATATAAAAGGCAGATCACGCGGCCGCATGATTCTTTTTCTGCGAGCAAATTTGTTCGAAACGCACGTTTGTCTAACCACAAAAAGACTCGTGTTGGTAAAGCCAAGATTTATATATATAAGCAAAGTATATTGCGATCGCCTCTCGCTAAAAACCTTTGAGAATATCGGCCCGGCAAATATACATATTTAGCCGACCCGCCGCATCAATTTGAGTGCAGCGTGAGCAGCAAAGATTGAGCAAGTGAAAAAGGCAACAAAAACAGCAGAAGCAGCTAATTGTCGCCGGCCGGTCAGTGCATAGCGCTTTCGCGCTTTTCTTCCAAAAAGCCACACCGGTCGGCAAGCCAAGACATCTCGTACACAACCTGTTGCTAGAAGTTTCGGAGTAATTCCGACGACGAATCAAAGAGCTATAGAATTTAGTGGAATCGTTCACAGTGTGTTGAGTGATTTCACCCGCAAGTATCAGAATAGTTTGAATTCTTAAGGAAGATTTTGAGCGTAATGCAGTGATTAGAAACGCAATTCTTGCGAAATTAATTAATAATCTAAACACTTTGTTACGCGCAAATCATACGTCATGAATTTGTAAGAAGTGTTTGCCACTTTCGCTTAAATATATTTGTTGTTCCATACAGTGAGAAAACATCAAAACATCAGCCGTAACTTCAACGGGCCCAGCGAAGGTACATCGATGGAAGGATTGTGAGTAAAGAAAAAACATGAACTGTTTACTTTTCGTGAGTACAATTTGCATTAGCAAGAATATTGTGTTGGGTATTTAAGCGAATATCTGCGATTACTAAAATATGCGCGAATGAATTTCCGTACCAGTTTATTTGCAGCATAATTGATTTTTGAGTAGAGTAATGCAATCCATAAGGATTATGCTAAACATCTTAGTATGTTATTATTGAATTTTAGAGTTTAAATCAACGATGTTTGAGTAGATTTAATATCGAAGTCCGTCGCTAATCGACAAGAATGCGTTTACTATTATGCTATTTGATGTGAAATAAATGAAGTCGTAGACAAGGGGTAACCACCAAATGTTTAATCAGTTACCAAGGTAGGGAGGGTAAAGAATAAGGGGGCGACTAACACCTCAGCCACCCTCAAGGTTAACGCGACCATATACTGCTGCAGATTTTTATACGAGGGTACAGCCCAGACACTCTTTTGAACCATTTCATTTTAGAATCCAACAATTTGTGTAGTTTGATATTAGGTTTTTGATTTTTAGAATCTCGTTTCTGAAATTGCGACTTCAATTCGACTGCTAATGGATTGGTCGACCAAAGCGAAGCTTACTTCAGTAGTAACCTTCAGATTATAGAATAACTAGATCAGGAATATAATTTTATTTGTACTGAACGATTGAGATCCTCGACACTATGAATATGCGATCGTTATTCGAGTGCTTTTGGATCAATCGACTAGTGCGTGATCATCGTTTACAACATTGCACGTAACCTGGAAAAACACCTGTGAATGTCCAGCGCGATGTATTAGGAATTGCAAGTTACTGGAGCTACTTCGGTACTTTACCAGTGCATGCAAACTGTGCAGAAGCAGGAACAGCAACCATTTAAATTCAGTTTTTAGCAGCAGCATAGAATCAAGCTAACAATCAATAATAAAACACGCATATAGTTGAAAGGTGACAGCCATGCTGAGTTGTTAGTATCGCAACAAGAAAGATATATTGTCAGACAGTCAAAGCAGGACCTAGTACTAGTAAGGCCGCATTTCGAGGTAGGAACAGAGGTAGAGGTAATAGGGCCGGCAAGCATTAGTAGAGGCATGAGTACCCGATCACGGAATCGTAGCAACCGAGAAGAGATGAACAACAGCATAACAAGTGTGCGAAATAGTTCTGACGATTCTGTGAGACCCTTAACCGCGGGAAGAAATAACTCATATACTACAGGAAGCAATGCAGACTAAACAGCAACAGCTGGTACAGTCTCTGACAGCTTTTATTCAAAATCAGTTGTCTATATAGATTTAGGTAGCAACAGACCCCATTCAGCTAGCGAAACAGCTAGAGCCGCATCTGTTCAGCAACCTGCGCTTGAACAAAATCATGTTAACAGACTTTCGAGTTCAGACCAGAGTAGTTTTCCGATCAGCCAAGGTATAGGAAGACATCGTACATGGGTTCAGCCTGAGAAAGTTCCTAATATCATACAAAGCTGGCACATCAAATTTGATGGAGCTAGAGACGGAGTACAGACTGAAGAGTTTTTGTATAGAGGTCAAGCCTTGGCGCAGCAGATCTGAACGGAGACAACCAGATCGTGTGTGATCATTTACATTTATTCCTTGTTGGCAAAGCTAACGAGTGGTTCTGGAAATTCCACCGCTCGTATAGACAGTTTACCTGGATTGAGTTTTGTAGAGAATTTAGAGAAAAGTTTAAGAATGTCGATACTGATATGGATACTTGGGAATGCATTAACAACAGGCGTCAAGATGATAAAGAACCCTTTGAAAAATATCAATTTGAAGTCGAAAGATTAGTAGCCCGTTTGAAAACTGAGATCTCTGAAGAAGCATTAATACATCTACTCATTCGCCTTTCGAAACCGGTACTGAGATATGAGCTAATGCATTTGGGTATAAATACGTTAGCACGTTTAAGAGCAGAAATTCGTACACACGAACAGTTCGAAGTTTCAGCGCTACAGCGCAAACAAATTAAATATTGGAACTGCGATAAATTAGGGACATCGTTTTGACGAGTGTTTTGAAACACGCAGTGTTTTCTGTTATGGTTGTGGTGCGGAAAAACCCTACGCCCAAATGCCCGATTTGTAATCCGACGGAAAACCGTCAGAGGGATGCGTCATCCAAAGTCTACCTGCCGCATCCGAAACAATAAGGTCCGATGCTAGTACACAGACCAATCTTTCTGCGGATTTTGATCTGAATGAACATAGAAATTGCACATAAGCAATATATAGCCCTGTTAGATTCTGGCGCTACAATAAGTTGCATTGGCAATACAGCAGCGCAGGAACTGAAAACGCATCCCCAATTCCGAGTGTGTTCAGGAAACATTGATACGGCTAACGGTACAAAATGCCCAGTAATAGGCAGGCTTCGTATTAATATTACATATCAAGGTTTTACAATGGCTATAACATTTATCGAAATTCCAGATTTGAAGCAATATCTTTACTTAGATAACATCGTAACTAAACCAGAGGTTGTGAACGAGCTTGATGTAGGTCGGGACGAAGATATTGAAGAGATGCCACAGAAGCATACCCTCTCCACGGCACAGGAGCAGAGATTACTTGCTGTCGTTAATAGTTTTCCATCCATATGAGAAAGAAGGTTTAGGGCGAACGCATGTGATAGAGCACAGCATTGACGTTGGTAATGCAAAGCCTGTCAAGCAACGTCATTGGCATATTTCCCCCGCGAAGGAAAAAGAAATGTGCGCAGAGATTGAGAATATGTTAGCGTTAGGAGCTATTGAAGAGTCCAAGAGCCCTTGGAGTAGCAACTGTGTTCTTGTTAAAAGAGGAGAGAAAGTGCGATTATGTTTAGATTCGAGAGAAGTGAATAAGCTGACCCTGAAAGACGCTTATCCGTTATGGCATTCTAAGCAGATTGCCGCCAGCACGGTTTATCACAGGTCTTGATATGTGTTGTGTCTTGATCTTGTTGGCACGCGGTGCGAGAGTGACCGTCGCTTTTATTAGTCTCGAAAAGATACCATCATCTTAAGTATACATTACATACTATCATTATATCGATAACAATTATCGATATCCAACACGCTCCCTCCAAGTTTGTACATATATATATATATATTGTGCTTATTGAAACTCCAAAATATTTTACAATTTAAGGTGCAAGGGAATGTGTTTACAATATTTCACTTTTTAGTGTTGTTATCTTTCATTCATTTCATTTTTTTGTTTTTATCTTCATTTTTCTAAGTACGGGTTAAATATTACTTTCTGCTTTCTACTTCTTACGTTTCTGCAACTTGAGTATTAACTGCAGTCGGATCCTCCACACTGCCAAGTGGGTGACTGATTTTGATTGTCTTTCATGCGTTCTCCTTCCTCATAGACTGTGATAGCATCACTTATTTCAGAGCCATTTGCTGGTCGCATCTGGTCCGCATGTCTCTTAATGGAGCGATTATTATGGGTAAACGAACATAATACGTGCGTGTGCTTAGTTTTCTGTCTACTTTTGCTGGTGACCAGCTAGACTGATTAGGATTGCTATAATCTTTAATAAAGATCTTTTGTCCTGCTCTGAATTCAATATCTCTATTTCCTTTGTGATTTAAAACACTTCGATTTTGTCTGTCAGTAATTATTTCTCTTGTGGTGGGCGGTTTGAGTAAATCAAATCTGGTCTTGATACCTCTTTTGAAGAAAATCTTCGAAGGCGTTTCCACCTGTAGTGCAGTGTTTCGAGTTTCTGTAGTTCCTGCCAAAAATCTATTAACAACACTTTCTAACTTTTCATTGGGAAATTTTTAAACTCGCATACGTAGTTTTCTTTAAAATTTTTACAAATATTTCAGCTTGCCCATTAGTGGCTGGATGTCCGGGTGCAGTAAGAGTGTGCTTGATACCGTTCATTTGCATAAACTGCTTAAATTCACCCGAATGGAACTGTCGCCCATTGTCACTGACAAGAGTATTCACTAATCCATATCTACAGAATAATTCTCTCAACTTGCTTATTGTGAACTCAGAAGTAATGTGTTTTGTCACAAAAACCTCAGTCCATTTTGAATAAGAGTCTACCACGATAAATAAGTACTGGTTTTGAATGGGTCCAGCAAAGTCGACATGTATTCTTTTCCAAACTGATGTTTCAGGTTCCCATGGTATGAGAACACTCTTTTCAGGATCACTCTGTAACTGCTGACATTGAACACAATCTTGAATTAGGTTCTCAATATCCTTGTCTAGTCCTGGCCACCATATGTACGATCGAGCCAAAGACTTAGACTTTACAATACCTAAATGTGATAAGTGCAAATAGCTAAGAACTTATTGTTGCCATTTTTTTGGTATGATATCCTGTATCCCCACATAATACATCCATACTCTACAGAGAGTTCATTTTCTTTGTTCTTGTAAGGCTTAAATTCATCACCCTTTAAAAATTGAAGCGTGTTATCCTCAATTGCCTTAGCTACCTTTGATAATATGGGGTCGCGTCTAGTTTGAGTTGCTATACGTTTGAAATGTAATCTTGGGTGATTTTGTTCTTCCAATAAATTATGTAACTTATCTCGTCTTTGCCCGAATTAGCATAACTCTCATTAGTCTGTGGCATCCTTGATAAACTATCTGCTTCATTGCAGTTGCCTTTTACATACTCAACCCGATAATCAAATCCCGATAGAATCAACGCCCATCTCTGTACTCTGGCTGAAGCCATCAAAGGCAATCCTCTTGCTTCCCCGAATACACTGATAAGTGGCTTATTAATTTTTATTTATTATTTATTTATTCATGTACGATTCTTAGTGCTACAGTATCGCTACTATAAATTTATGCACTAATCACTAAGTGTCAACATTCTTGAAATCAAACTTAAGCTGTACATTTAATTCTTAAGGAATAATTTTAACATGATTTATTATTTTATTTTATTAAATTAATTATACGATTATTACATTTAAGTTTTTAAGTTTTAATTACCAAAATGTGCTTTTAACTTATTATTAAATTGATGTGCGCTGGAGATGGATTTTGAATCTGACGGCAGGTATTCCATAGCCGAACAGCGTAGATGTAAAATTGCCTATCGGAGCATGCTAGCTTGGTTCTCATACAAGTAAGGTTAAGGACTCGGGGTGATGTAGCGAATTTAAGTTGATCAAACAAGTACTCAGGCTTTTTCGTGTAAATTACTTTATGTAAGAAGAGGAGAACTCTGACATTTATTAAAGACAACAGGTCTAGGCCAAATAGTTGCTTAGCAAAGCTAGTTATATGGTCGCCCCTTTTCAGACCAAACACATATCGAGCTATACTATTAAATGCAACTTGGAGTTTGTTGTAGCTGCTTGCATCACACTTTGCAAAAATCTCTATTCCATAAAATAGTACTGGTATAGCTAGCGCCTTTGCTATCATCGACCTGATCTCTATAGTTAAAAATTGTTGGGTTAAGGACAGTTGTCTAAGAACACCGTAGCATTTACCCACTACTTTATTTATATGGTCGCTCCATGATAGTGTCCTGTTAAATGTTATTCCTAGGTTTTCGGCTTTATCTACATAACTTATTTCTACATTGTCAATACTAAGCTTAATAAAACTGTCAATATTCAGGTACTTTTTGTGTATCACTATACACTTAGACTTTGACGGGCTGATACACAGACCATTACGAGACGCCCATTTACTGACACATAACAAATCATCGTTACAGATACGGATACATTCATTGATTAGACTTACAGGACGACTGACATACATTTGGACATCATCAGCATATAAGTGAACATTACAGTTTGACAATACACTAGGCAGGTCATTTATATATATCGTGAAGAGGAGAGGTCCCAAAATAGATCCTTGTGGGACACCACGAGAGACTGATAAAAGATCAGAGATTTTGTTATGGGCAACAACGGCTTGTCTGCGATTACATAAATATGTGGACAATAATTTGGTTGCGGTTTGACTAAAATTATACATCCTTCTTAGCTTCGTCAGTAATATATCGTGGTTAACCGTGTCGAATGCTTTACTAAAGTCAAGGAGTGTCAAGAAAGTAACTTCACTATTGTCCATGTGGTGTCGAATGTCTTCGATAACTTTTACTAGCGCCGTTGTACAGCTTCTACCCATTCGGAACCCAGATTGCTTTTGATTGAGAAGTCTATTTGCATTTAGGAAGAAATTTATTTGCGAAGCCAGTATGTGTTCGAAAATTTTTGAAATGTAAGGCAGTATTGATATGGCCTAAAATCTTGATTTACCTTAGGGATAGGCAATACTTTGGCAACTTTCCATTGGTCAGGAAAATGGATGTTGTGATCGCTGTGTTAAAAATATGAGTAACGTGACCAATTATAAGTGGTAGAATTATTTTTATAAATTTCGGATCTATGTGATCCAAGCCAGTAGCATTGGATTTTATTTTTCCAATAGACTGCAAAACATCACATTGGTTGACAATACTAAAATCAAAACTATTACTACAGTTACTAAGAGACTGGGAGCACACATACGGATTACACACTGTTACCGGAACATTAAGGTTTACAAATTTGTTGTTTAGAACATTAACATCTACATTACTATCTAAAACAGAAGTCACCTTACCAATCCCCATTCTTTTTATATCTTTCCAAATGCTACTGGTGGTCAGCGCATTCTTAAATTTTGAGTTAAAATAGAGGCTTTTGGCTCTGCTGATCATTTGGTTTACACTACGTCTATGTAACTTAAATGTAGTGTACAGTCTATCAGTCTTGTAACGTTTCCATCTTTCGTAGGCCTCGTCCCTAATTTGTATGGCAAACTTGATGTCATTATTAAACCATGACTTAATTTTAGGCCTAACTTTTTTAGACCTAAGTGGTACATATTTATTGTACAGGTAACCGATACTATGTTGCACATGACTAATTTGGGTGTCGACTGAGGGAAATGAGTAAATTAAATTTAAATTTACCGAAGAGCCTTGGCACTCTTCGTAAAGGCTAGTGTAGTCTATATTTTTGAAGTCACGATACGTCACGGTTTGGTCATTGTAATTGGGAGAGATGTTGTAGGCTAGAAAAATAAGGTCATGCTTGGAAAACGAAGGAACAGAAAATTGGTCAAACGATATGACACGTTCACAATTATTAACAAAAATAAGTCTAATAAGGTATTCGATGTAGCTGTATAGTGTGTCGGTGTGGAGGAGTTAACAAGCATTAAGCCAAGTGACTCCATTTCATTCGAAAGATGTTTCTCCTTAATTATATTACTATTAAAGTCCCCAGTCAGTATGATGTCAGTATAAGTCAGTGATAAATGAGCAATTATGTCAATTATGCTGGAGTATTCAGTATGTCTATTGGGTCGATACAAGCAGCCAATAAGCATTTTGTATCACAATTCGTATGTAGAAGTTCAATGAAAAGATATTCAATTAAGCTATCGTTTAACTGCTTGAGGACGACTTTGCATTTCAGTTTTTGATTCACAAATATTGCAACTCCTCCAGCATGACCAACACGATCAGAACGATACACACTATAACCACTACATTCAATTGACAAATCACCAAGATCAGGGACAAACCATGTTTCAGACACGCAAATAACATCAACATTGGAATTTACAAACAATATCGAAACTCCTCTATCTTATTAACTAAGCTCTGAGCATTAATGTGACATATCTTCAGCCCATCCTTCTTGCATAAGACCCTAACCATCGCATGGCTGTTCGTTATGGAATTGTTATTTCCTAACGGAGTTGAGTTGAAAGGAATAAACATCATCAAGCGCACATCTGTTAATCTAATTTTAAATCTAAAGCACATTTAAACACAAGTAGAAGAGAAAACACTTAACAATACAGATAAAAGAGAAAGAGAATTATATATGAAGCTTACATTACTAAGAGCGAAAAAGATCGGGTCATTTACAGTTGAGCTTTCGGCTTGCAGTCGAGAGAGTTTTTGTTTGCTGTCAATGCAAATAATTTCATCCGACTCTCTTATCTTCACGTGCACGAGCGCACGACGACAGAAAACTGCTGTAAGCGTCTTGCTTCTCTTCATTTGCATCGCCTGTTTAAATATTTGGTAATTATCTTTTGTGAGCTGTTCGTTGAGGTAAATGGGAACATTAGCATTAGCACGTGTGTCAGCGATAAGCTGTTGAAAATCGTTCGCAACTGCTCACCCTCAACATACGGCACTCCATGCAGTCTCAAGTCATTGGCCACACTAGTACTCGCCTGTGCAGCCGACATTGCCTCAAGTTCCGATACTTGTGCCTTTAAAGCCTGAACATCTACGGACTCCAGTTCTAACTTCTGTACCCGCTGCAGCAATCCCTTCAGATCCGCATTCATGCTATCCAGCCTCTCGTGGAGCACATGTAAAATGCGTTCCTCGTTCTCACCCATCTTGGCTGTGATCATGTTCGCCTGCTCCTCAAAGCGCTCATTTATGAGATTGATGATAGCTGCAGAATCCTTGAGCATGCTGGGCTTTAGCTCCGCCGTAGAGTTTTCACGTACTCGCTTTGCTGTCGGTGCCATTTGAGTGTGTTTTGTTGAGTGTTTGTTTGAGAGTTTGTTGAGTGTAAAACAGCAGCTGTGTGCAGTTATTGTTGTTGAAAACAGCAGCCTAAAGAGTTTTGGCGATAGCTACACTGTTGTTTGTTGTTGCTTGTTTCGTTAGCTTTGCCCGCGCTTGAACAATTATAAATACTAATATTGCGATTTTTGCGCAAAAAAAATTAGAATTATAAAATCTATTTAGCTTTTTGTGTTTATTTAGTATTTTTATGAACCAATACTCGGCAAAACACTCTGATTTAATTACTTTTTTGCGGAGCTCAATTTGAACGCGACTTAGTGCAACGAAAGTTCTTCTTCTTGATGGCTTGTGATCAGTTCTGAGTAGGAATTTATTTCCTAACAGATACTGTTTTAGTTTTGTTACACAAAAAACTATTGCTAAAGCTTCCTTTTCTATTGTGCTATATCTTTTCTCTGTGTCTTGTAACGCCCTTGAAACAAACGCAATCGGTTTTGACATGCCGTTTTCATATTTGTGCTTGTGTTGCGATTGTTCATCAAGTATTAACTGATTGTACGCTTGAGACAGGTCAAGCTTTGTAAATAATTGTCCTCCTTCCAGTGATGTGAAAATCTCATCAATTCTTGGTAAGGGATATTTGAAATCTACTACAAACTTATTTATTGTTACTTTATAGTCAGCGCAAACTTTAATGTCAGCATTAGTTTTCATGACTGGAACTAGTGGTGTACCCCACTCTGAGTTATCAACAAATTCAAGCATACCTTGTCTAATTATTCTCTAAGTTTCTCCTCGACCTTTGATTTCCATGCTAATGGTAGCGGTCTCGGTTTGCAAAAGATTGGCTTTGCTTCACAGCAGAGTTTAAGAGATACCTTATTTCCGTTGAATGCTCCTAGGCAGTCTGTAAATACAGACGAATACTCTTGTTTAATCTGCTCGATTATTGTGATATGGCTATTAACCCCAGTAATACTGTTCACTTGACACAGTTCAAATCCGAATGTTCGTAAAAACGATCTACCTAACAACGGAGGATTATCAGTGTTGTTCAGAACAACAGTAACAGATTTCGATAGGCCACGAAACGTGATTATGGCGTCAAACTCACCCAATACACGTATACGATCTCCACTGAAGTTGACATATGATACATGGCATTTTCTTAATTTTTGCGCCTTTAATCGCACAAACAGACTATTAGAAATGAGATTGCATGGTGCTCCTGTGTCGCATGTTGCATTAATCTCCAAACCTTGAATACCAACCAGCAGTGTGTAGAGTCCGTCCTGCGCAATACCTATATTGAAAATGTGCTCATTATATAATGTGGTTAGTTGTTGTTGACCTGATACATAATTTACATTATTATTTACTTTATTACTTTTTTTTGCTTCTACACACGAAGCTAAATGTCCTATCTTATGACAATTATGACATTCGCTGTCTCTATACTTGCATGACGCTGACACATGATTACGCCATCCACAATGACTGCAGAGCTTATTCGTCCTCTTGCGTTGCCTCTCTATTCCAGACTCCGGGTTGTGTCTATGTCGACCTTGCTTAACCAAATTGACCATGTCCGTTTTTTTCGTCCATCGAAGAGTTGATTTTCGCTGTGTTTCTGGTCTCCACCATCATTGCCTTACGTAGCGCCTTCGTTAATGAAATTGTTTCATCTTCTTCACATAGCCTTTCAAATATGTGTGTTGACATGCCCACTATGAATTTGTCCAATACGCATGCATTTAGGTTAGGTCCGAACTTGCAGGTTACGGCGAGCTGCTTAACTCTAGCAAACCAATCAGCTACGGACTCATCGCAATTTTTATTTGCTTGATAGAATCGTCTGCGTTCATGAAAAATTATCACTGATGGTGTAAAGTGTGTTTGCAACATCTCACACAGCTCTGCATATGTACGCGATGAAGGCAACGTGGGATCACAGAGGTTATGTAACACTCTGTACGCTTCATTCCCTACCGATCTTAGTAGTATAGCTCGTTGCATTTTCTCTGTAGAGCAATCAATCTCGTGGAAGTGTATCTCTAGGCGCTCCTTCCATAAGTTCCAGTCAACTTCACCTGGTACAAATTCTGAGACTCCCGCTGTCCGCATGTATGTGCCATGTGCTGCACTCGTCACATTTGACGCTGCTGCTTCGCCTTCCTCTTTGGTGGCATATCTACGCCTCTAGGTGCACTATATACGTATTATCTTATATTTCGTGTATTTACACGTTGTTGCAATTTGTATAACGTATTAAGTTTTTTGTTTTTTTATTTATTACTTTTTTTTTTCTTCGTCGCCAATATGTTGTGTCTTGATCTTGTTGGCACGCGGTGCGAGAGTGACCGTCGCTTTTATCATCTTAAGTATACATTACATACTATCATTATATCGATAACAATGATCGATATCCAACAATATGAAACATGCTTTCTGGCCAATCCCACTGGAAGAAAGTCTAGACCATATACCGCGTTTACGATACCAAACAGACCGTTATATCAGTATAAGGTAATGCCTTTCGGTTTGTGTAACGCAGCGCAGACTGTTGGAGCAGAATAATTATATTGCCATTAAGTTAGGAGTTAGCATAGCATAAGTTAGTTTAAGAGTAAATTTGAAGTCGCTCTTAAGCTACGTAAGCTTTTAGGCCGATCGGCAATCTGCCGACGGCGAATTTGTGTTGCGTGTGGCCGTCTGTGGCTCACGTAATTGTTTAGGCTAAGCTACTAACAATTGTCATTTCACCCTTGAAGCCACCACACAATTATACTCGCTATTCGAAGAAATAACCGCGTCTCATTATTTCGTTTGTTTGTTCTATAAATCTAAAAAATATTAGATTTTTCATTGGCGCCCGAGCAGGGACTTCGGTTTATTTTCATTTGTTTGTTTATTTCGCGTTGGTGGCTCAGGGTTCGCGTGTGTTGAAAAATCAACACAAATACTTTTTGGATTTGCTGCTTTTGCCATTTTGGACTGTGCCATTTTCGACGCTGCATAATTTGGATTTTGCTGCCTAGCCCCTTTGGACTTTGCCATCTTGGACTCTGCATAATCAGGATTGTCCATGGATAATAAAGGAAGAACACTTTCTATTGAATCGCTAGAAAGTCTCCAGGTATTCCGTGCCAAAAATGAGCTTACAAATTTTTTACTTCATTGGTCGCCACAGTCGACAAAAATATCACAAGTTAGTGACACTTATATGTATGTACATACGTTCATACACGTAGAAACAGCTCAACTTCTGGCATTTTGGGTATTTGATTTAAATAAACAAAGCGGCAACATGTTTACATACATACATAAAGTGAATAAATAAAATTTGAATAAAAGAAACAATATTAAGGTTTTAAACGGTGGTCTATTTATTGCGTTTCATATAGTTCGTGTGTTTGTGCAACTGCAAAGAGTCTTTTTGTTTTCGCTTCTCAACTAATCGCTGCGTAACAATAATGAACATACATTAAAACATATGTTTGCAACTCGCACATACACACAACTTTGTTAAACATTTTGTGCATTAACCTCTGATTGTTCGCTCGTTCGTTAACCTTTCTTCGCTCTTTGCTTGCGCTTGCATTTATTTTATACATTAGCTTGTCTATGCGTGCGCTCGCGCCAAATTTTGCCGCTTGTTCTTTCATTCCCGCTTTGCTTGCGGGTAAAGCTTGGCTTGATCGCCTGTTCGTCTTGTGCGCGCTCGCTCCAAATTCTCTCTTTACTTTGTTCATCCCCCGCACCCCGCATATTTTATAGCTGTACCCACAAAGTGGCCACAGCAACCGCTTGACTTGCTTATTCTCAGTCGCTTGGACCGTTTCGTTTGTTTGTTCACATATCGCCAGAGTGCGTGTGTGTGTTCAGTAAGAAAGCTTGACGTTTCATCACAAAGTGTGCCGAACTTTTTTCTGCGTTTGTTAAAGGTTGTTTTTAGTCAGCTTAAATATGTCTGAATCAGCTAAACTGTCACTCGAAAAGCCAGCAGCATCTAAGTTTAATGTTAAGTTGACATTATGTTTGCAGAAGTTTGATAAAGTTAGTGCTGACATTGCTCGCATGCAAAAAGCCTTTTAATTAAAAAAAATCTCATACGACAAAACAGAGTTAGCATGTCGATTAGAATTATTAGAAGGGTATGTTGAAAAAGCTATGAATTTACGGCAGAGCTGGACAGTTTAAATCCAGCTAACGCAAGCAGAGGGCCGTTAGAGGATTGTGTGTCATAACAAAAGCGTTGTTTATGAATGCGATTAAGCCACGATCGACACGCAGGTACAACATGACTGCTCAATGAATTCGAGCCAGCGATCTCAGCTGCCGAAAAAATTTACCAAATTTATTGGTAAACAGTCGGAGTTTAGAAATTTATGTGCCTTTTCGAGAGTCTCGTGGATGACGATGCGTCATTAACAAACGTTGAAAAATGTAACCATTTAGTTTCTTGTTTGTCAGATGAGCATTGGGTGTAGTTAAGCCATATCAGCTAACAGAGTTGTAACTACCCTAAGGCCCTTGCTAGTCTAAAGTCAGTTTACGACAATAATGCCTTATATTTTTTGATATAGTTGCTCAATTGTTTGATTTAAACTCGAATGGCAAAAGATGTGTCTGAACTGTTTGACCGTGGGACACATAGTTTCGAGCTGCAAGGCGTCGAAGTGTTGTGTGTTTTCAAAGCCTCATCACTCTTTGCTTCATAGGTATAACACACCAGTACAAAGTGAGGCAGCTGCACTTCAAGCCTCAACTTCAGAGGCATGCGTTGGTCACATGCGTAATGCAGATCAAGTCGTTCTTGCTACCGCCGTCGTAAATATAAAAGAAAGATTTGGACAGTTGCATCCAGCACGAGTGTTGCTGGATAGTGGCTTGGAGATAAATTTGATGTCTGAGAGCATGGCCCAGAGGCTACGGCTTAAACGCGAGCCAACTTCCCTTGCTTTCTCAATGTTAGGTGGGGCAACCACTAATAGCAACAATAAGGTTTGTGCATCAGTTCAATCTCGTTTGAATCCCACACGTTTTCCGCTGAGTGCTGGGTACTGAAATCGATATCCACATCTCAGCCTGGATAAGCTCTATCCATATTATATAGAAAATTCCAAAAAATATTAAGTTTGCAGATCCCGAGTTCTATAAGCCAGCAAAGGTAGATGTGCTATTGGGAGTGGATTTGTTTTATGGATTATTGTGCGTTGGGCAAATAAAACTACATTCCGAGCTGCCCATCATGCAGAAACATTTCTCGGCTTGATTGTAGCGGGCAATATACTGGACAAATGCCTCGGCACCAGTATAGTAATAGTGCAGTAGCTCAAGTTCTATCTGTTCTCTCGACTCTTTAGGCAATCGTTTTGGGAATTGGATCAATGTCCAATCGAGTCGAAGGCTGTCCGCCAAACAGCTGAACAGCAGGCCTGTGAATTGCACTTCACAAAAACTGTGCAACGGTTAACTAGCGGTCGCTTTCAAGTTAAGCTTCCCTTTAAGACCGATCCCAAGGTTCTTGGCCTGTCCTTTCAAACTGCTGAAATACATTTTTTGCAACTTGAGCGCAATTTTCAAAGGATAAAACCCTTAAAAATATGTATCATGACTTCATGAAAGAATATTTGGATTTGGGACATATGTCCATACAGAAGTATGCTCCTCGAGAACAGCAGTACTACATTCCTTATCAATGCGTTCTGCGACCTGAGAGTACCCCAACCAAGCTTCGATTTGTTTACACGGCCATATCTCACATGATGCTAAATTCCCTTTGTTGCTACCAAAGATTTCTGAATTCTTCAGCACCTTATTCAGGCATTTGCACCTTAGGCACTTCCATGCTGGTGCAAAAGTTCTGATTTGATTGTTAAGGCAGCCTAATTATGTAAGCTACAGAGTGAGAGGTAGACCACCTAAAAAAAACGTAGCTCCAGGCTTCTCGTGGCAGACAGCAGCGACCAGAACGATGGAGAGGGACGATGCCAGGGCATTTGCTCATCGGCCAGCTTTTGCCGGGGCTGCTCACAGGATCCACGCCCGAGGAGCCAAAAAACGAGCACGTACCCGCATACTGGAAGCGGTGGCGACGGTTTTTGGTGCACAAACTGCACTGTTGGCGCAATTGGTCCAGGGATTACCTGCTCAATCTGCTGCAGCGAGCCCAGTGGAGCAAAGGCGAGGCCAATCTGGTCGAAGGGGCGGTCGCACTGGTGCACGACGACAGCACCCCCCCGCAATGATGGATCACCGGGCGCGTGAATCGCGCAATCGCAGTCGAGGACTGCAAAGTGCGGGTGGCCGAAATTAGGACTCCGGCCGGCGTCATTAAACGACCGGTACACAGGTTGACACCACTTCCTTTAGATGGATGTTGAAGACCGGAGCTCGTCAACGGGGCCGGAATGTTGGAGCAGAATAATTATATTGCCATTAGGTTAGGAGTTAACATAGCATAAGTTAGTTTAAGAGTAAATTTGAAGTCGCTCTTAAGCTGTGTAAGCTTTTAGGCCGATCGGCAATCACTTAATTGTTTAGGCTAAGCTACTAATGAATTGTCATTTCACCCTTGAAGCCACCACACAATTATAACCTCGTCTCATTATTTCATTTGTTTGTTTTATAAATTTTAAAAAATATTTAATTTTTCACAGACTTTAGTGAGACTAATGGATCAAGTGATACCAGCCAGTCTACGAACGAGAGTATTTGTCTATTTTGACGACCTCTTGATCTTATCTGACGATTTTCATTCGCACATGCAATTGCTAGAAGAAGTAGCTATGTATATGCGTAAGGCCAACTTGACAATTAATATTGGCAAGTCAAAGTTTTGTATGAAAGAAATTAAGTATTTAGGTTAAATTATCGGAGAAGGGGAATTTAAAGTCGATCCAAATAAAGTAGCAGCCATACATGATTTTCCAGCACCGTGCAGTGTAAAACAAGAAAGGAGTTTCCTGGGGCTCTCCGGTTGGTACAGACGCTTTGTGGAAAATTTCGCTACTATTACCCTTCCGTTGACAGATCTTTTGAAAAAGAATAAACATTCAATTGGAATAAGGAGGCAGACGCAGCATTTTGGTTGTTAAAGTCGAAATTAACATCTTCACCAATCTTGCAAACTCCAAATTTCGCGAAAACCGTTTGTGTTGTTGTGCGATGTAGGTCTTTACGGTCTCGGTTGTGTCCTAGCACAAGAGAACGATGACGGCATCGAGTTGCCCATTGCTTACATGTCTGAACAATTGTCGAAGGCACAACGTAACTATTCAGTTACAGAGCTCGAATGTTTGGCAGTCATCAGGGGCATAAAGAAATTTAGAGCCTACATTGAAGGGCAGGAATTTGTTGTAGTCACAGATCACGCATCACTGCAGTGGCTTATGAAGCAAAAAGATTTATCTGGACGTTTAGCACGCTGGTCGATACGATTACAAGGATTCTCTTTCGAAATTAAGCATCGTAGTGGTTCCCAAAATATTGTAGCTGACTCCTTGTCTCGTAAGAATTATCGGACGATGGACCGATCATCGATTTATTGTCGAACGAATTTAAATCGCCAGAATATGTAGACTTGATAAACAGAATCCACGAAACCCAGAATATATTACCTGATATTAAGATAGTCGATGTTTACAAGCGAATCGAGCACTCCAAAGGTGACGCTCTGCAAGAAGCAGAATCGTGGAAACTTTGGGTTCCAGAAAATATGAGAACAGAAGTTATGATTCGTGCGCACAATCCCTCTGACTCAGCTCACTTAGGCATGGGAAAAATGGTGGAGAAGCTAAAGCAATATCTATTTTGGCCAGGTATGGTCACACAGATTCGCAGATATATATCTAATTATACTCGATACCGAAGGTAACTAGTTATACTCGATACCGAAGGTAACTAGTATATTGGTTTTGTGCAATGTCCGTCATGGTGTCTGTCCGTCTGTCCGTCTGTCCGTCCGTATGTATGCAAGTTTTTTCCACACCCTTCAAGCTAGAGACTTGAATTTTTCCAATTCTCTTTATCTATGGGATAGTAAATTAAAGTGTCAAGATGGGGGTTCTACGATAACTGGGGGGCTGGCAAATCGATAAATTCGATAACTCAAAACCGATAAATCCACATATTTCGCACATCCTTACAGCTAGAACTACCAAATTTGGTAAGAAGATAGCTACTAGCAACCCCCAAAAAACTGCATCAATAATTTTGGAGCCACGCCCTCCCATTCCGCCCCCAGCCCCCCCGAATTTAAAGTCTAAAAAGCATATATCTCCCTCAGTTTTTGAGCTATAGCCACCAAATTTGGTGCCAAGATAGGTGATGATGACCCCCTAAAAACTGCATCAAAAGTTTGGATGCCACGCCCACCGACACTGCCCTAGCTACCCCCATCCACCCCAACGCTTCGTCAAAAACGGGAATGCGTGTATCTTCCAGAGTTGTGGAGCTAGAGCTTCCAAATTTGGTGGGAAGATAGCTAGTAGCGATCCCCAAAAAACTGCATCAAAGTTTTGGAGCCGCGCCCACCCATTCCGACCCCAGCCCCCCCGCATTTTGAAATCAGAAATGGCTATATCTCCCAAAGTTTTTGAGCTAGAGCCACCAAATTTGGTGCCAAGATAGGTGATGATGACCCCCTTAAAACTGCATCAAAAGTTTGGATGCCACGCCCACCGATCCTACCCTAGCCGCCCCATCCACCCCAACGCTTCGTCAAAGACGGGAATGCGTGTATCTTCCAGAGTTGTGGATCTAGAGCCACCAAATTTGGTAGGAAGATAGCTGGCAGTGACCCTCAAAAATCTGCATCAAAGTTTTTGGAGCCAAGCCCACCCATTCCGCCCCCCTTTCCCCACTATTAACAAACTTTCAGCTAGAGTCACCAAATTTGGTATGAAGGTAGCATTTGACATTCCACAAGGATCTGCAGCAAAAATTTGGATGCCACGCCCAACCATACCGCCCCCAGCCCCCCCTTTCCCCACTTTATACAAACTTTGAGCTAGAGTCACCAAATTTGGTATGAAGGTAGCATTTGACATTCCACAAGGATCTGCAGCAAAAATTTGGATGCCACGCCCAACCATACCGCCCCCAGCCCCCCTTTCCCCACTTTATACAAACTTTGAGCTAGAGTCACCAAATTTGGTATGAAGGTAGCATTTGACATTCCACAAGGATCTGCAGCAAAAATTTGGATGCCACGCCCAACCATACCGCCCCCAGCCCCCCTTTCCCCACTTATACAAACTTTGAGCTAGAGTCACCAAACTTGGTATGAAGGTAGCATTTGACATTCCACAAGGATCTGCAGCAAAAATTTGGATGCCACGCCCAACCATACCGCCCCCAGTCCCCCTTTCCCCACTTTATACAAACTTTGAGCTAGAGTCACCAAATTTGGTATGAAGGTAGCATTTGACATTCCACAAGGATCTGCAGCAAAAATTTGGATGCCACGCCCAACCATACCGCCCCCAGCCCCCCTTTCCCCACTTTATACAAACTTCGAGCTAGAGTTAACAAATTCGGTATGAAGATAGCAATTGACATCCCACATAGATCTGCGCAAAAATTTGAATGCCACGCCCAACCATACCGCCCCCAGCCCCCCTTTCCCCACTTTATACAAACTTCGAGCTAGAGTCACCAAATTTGGTATGAAGATAGCAATTGACATCCCACATGGATGGGCATCAAAATTTTTAATACTGGTATCGAGTATACCGCAGTCGGTTGCGTCCGACTGCAACGTTTCCACTTGTTTTTCTATGTGTAAGTCAACTAAGAGCCCAAATATCGTTCTTAGACTGCCCATGGGGAACCGGTCACTTCAGATAGACCATTCCAGAAATTGTATATGGATCTGTTGGGACCCTATCCAAGATCGAAGAATGGCAACATAGGTCTTTTGATTATTGTCGATCATAACACGAAATTTCACTTTTTGCATCCGTTAAAAAAGTTCACGAGCAATCGCATCTGTGATTTTCTGGAGAATTATGTGTTTTATACGTTCGGAGTCCCTTAGTCAATTCTAACGGACAACGGTTCACAATTCAGATCAGGATATTTTAAAGCTTTTCTGACCCGTTTCGGGCGTTACACAGGTGTGTACAGCAGTATACTCTCCGCAAGCCAATGCTAGTGAACGCTTGAACCGATCTGTTTTAGCAGCCATTCGCGCATACATTGGCTCGGATCATACAAACTGGGATCGAAACCTAAACGAGATCAGTGCTTCATTACGTTCTAGTTTACACCGTAGCACACGATTTTCTCCGTATTACTTATGTTTTGGACAAAATATGGTCGTGAACGGCAAGGACTATGAGCTCCTTAGAAAATCAAAACTGTTGGCAAATGACACCATGCTTAGCACATCTGAGTCATTGCAATTGGCACGCGCCGAAGCTAAAAGCACATTGCACTAGCTCATGACGCTAACGCTAGAACATATAATTTGCGTAGTCGTTCAATGCAACTGATAGTTTGAAAATGTAGTTCATGTTCGCAGCTTTGCTCAAAGTATGCAAGCAAGAAATTTTGCAGCAAATTAGCTCCAGTTTTCGTCGAAGCCAGCGTTATAAGGAAAGTGAGTTCAGCGTACTACGAGTTAGCGAATGAACGGGGGACAGTTCGTTAGCATACATATTTCGCATCTTTGTATTTTGTTTAACTTTGTGTCTTAAAATAGTCCTCTGTTGTGGCTTATGTTAACAGCGGCTACGCTCACGCAAAACTTTAAACAGCAATAGCCAAGAGAGAGACACCGAACGAATGAGCATAGAATAGGCGAATGCAAGATCAGGCACCGTTATATCCTTCCAAAGTCTTGAAAACAAACTGCACGTAGCCCAATTCTCGCTTTGCACGCATACTCTGAGTAGAGATATAAAAGGCAGATCACGCGGCCGCATGATTCTTTTCTGCGAGCAAATTTGTTCGAAACGCACGTTTGTCTAACCACAAAAAGACTCGTGTTGGTAAAGCCAAGTTTTATATATATAAGCAAAGTATATTGCGATCGCCTCTCGCTAAAAACCTTTGAGAATATCGGCCCGGCAAATATACATATTTAGCCGACCCGCCGCATCAATTTGAGTGCAGCGTGAGCAGCAAAGATTGAGCAAGTGAAAAAGGCAACAAAAACATCAGAAGCAGCTAATTGTCGCCGGCCGGTCAGTGCATCGCGCTTTCGCGCTTTTCTTCCAAAAGCCACACCGGTCGGCAAGCCAAGACATCTCGTACACAACCTGTTTGCTAGAAGTTTCGGAGTAATTCCGACGACGAATCAAAGAGCTATAGAATTTAGTGGAATCGTTCACATGTGTGTTGAGTGATTTTCACCCGCAAGTATCAGAATATGTTTGAATTCTTAAGGAAGATTTTGAGCGTAATGCAGTGATTAGAAACGCAATTCTTGCGAAATTAATTAATAATCTAAACACTTTGTTACGCGCAAATCATACGTCATGAATTTGTAAGAAGTGTTTGCCACTTTCGCTTAAATATATTTTGTTGTTCCATACAGTGAGAAAACATCAAAACATCAGCCGTAACTTCAACGGGCCCAGCGAAGGTACATCGATGGAAGGATTGTGAGTAAAGAAAAACATGAACTGTTTACTTTTCGTGAGTACAATTTGCATTAGCAAGAATATTGTGTTGGGTATTTAAGCGAATATCTGCGATTACTAAAAAATGCGCGTATGAATTTCCGTATCAGTTTATTTGAAGCATATTTTGATTTGGAGTAGAGTAATGCAATCCAAAAGGATCATGCTAAATAGCTTAGTATGTTATTATTGAATTTTAGAGTATAAATCAACGATGTTTGAGTAGATTTAATATTGAAGTCCGTCGCTAATCGACAGAAATGCGTTTACTATTATTCTATTTGATGTGAAATAAATGAAGTCTTTGACAAGGGGTAACCACCAAATGTTTAATCAGTTACAAAGGTAGGGAGGGTAAAGAATAAGGGGGCGACTAACACCTCAGCCACCCTCAAGGTTAACGCGACCATATACTGCTGCAGATTTTTATACGAGGGTACAGCCCAGACACTCTTTGAACCATTCCTTTTAGATTTCGAGTAGCGTCATATAGCAGGAAAAGGCAAAAACCCACGCCACCCCCGACGAGCATAGCACAGTGCAACGCTAGAAGTGCACGACCGCCAAATCCTCTGTACGCATTGTCCTTCAGACAGTGTGAGCTACGGATGCCTTTGCAGGCTACCCTGTGTCCCATCACAGTTGAACACTACACATCGCAGCAAAGAATTTTTTGCATACACGAAATGTGGCCGCTTTTTGTTCTCAACTGAGCTCATTAAACTTGTTTGATTACTCATTTCCATTTGTATACCCTTAACCCATAATATGGGTAAATAAGGGTATAATGGTGTTGTGCAAAAGTATGTAACAGGCAGAAGGAAGCATCTCCGATCCCATAAAGTATATATATTCTTGACCAGCATCAACAGCCGAGACGATATAGCCATGTCCGTCTGTCCGTCTGTCTGTCCTGTAACAAAAAATATCGAATTTGGAAAATCTAAAAATGAGGGTTGAAGTAATGGGTAATGATAGAACTTTTCTGAAAATTTCGTGCAAATCGGTTGAGAAACACCGGAGATATCGAACTTAATCGATTGAAGCTATGTCAGTATACCAAAGTCTTACATAAATTTAATTTATTTATTGCAACTGGGTTCAGGGTATCTTCTAGTCGGGCTCTCCCGACTTACTTGTTTTAATTGTTATTTTTGAGTTGATAGAAGAATTTGGCAGCCACAAAACAATACATACCAAACAAAACCGCTGTTTTGCTCGAAAAGGGTTGCAGCACCATCAATGCGATAGTATCATATCAATTCAACTTAACTATACATTGAGAAAACCAAATTGGCCTATCGCGATCGTTAAATTTATCTGGTCGTTAGCTAATTCTTACTTTAACCAGACATTGAGAAACTGGCCCTTAGTATAACAGGGACAACAACAGAGCCAAAAGACACAGACAGCGAAATGATCAGCAGCAGCAGCATGGCACGAGCCGAATGGCGCCGACAGCAAGATCACCAGCATCAGCGAAATGGCACGAGCCCGAAGACACAGACAGCAAAATCATCAGCAGCAGAACGACGGAGCATAGCGGCCCACAGACAGAGAGAGAGACTGAGCATAGCAGCAGCGGCAGCGACATGGCGCGAGCCACGCTATGACGACGGCGCCGAAGCTGAAGCCAAAACTTTTAAGCGAACGCGTGGGCAGCTGTGATGCCAACTCTTCCGGGCAATAAAATGCTAAAGCAACCTTCCAAACCTGCTAGAAACGGCTAGATCAAATTAAAAAATAGCCAGAAAAAAGCCATTTTAGTCTTGAACATATTTGAATTTATTGTTATTTAAAAACTGAAAGACAATTATCGAGCTCAATGAAATCGAGATTCTCCTCAGCAGCAATACCAATCATATTAAAGTACTTTTGAGGCACTTCGAAGTTGTGGCAACATTTATTTGACCGTCGCAATCCATAACTGTGAACATAAATTTATTATTATTATTTATTTATGTTTAACAAGAAGTTAAAGTTTCTTATATTTCTCTAAAATTATTAATTACCGTATGTGTAAAATCCAATTAAGTGTGTCAATGTTCATTGAGTTCCTCAGCTTCGATTTTACAATGTTCGTCTGACTAAACACTCGTTCGACTTCCGCGTTTAACCATGGCAGCGGTAGTAAGTTAAATACAAAAGAAGCTAACGCTTTAAGTCGGTGATTACTTCTCGAATCCACATGACTGTTTGCTTCAGCCCAAATTTCACGGTGCAATCCCATTTTAAGAAATGTATACTTCTATACTGCAGAACGAGCTATTCAATCTGAATGACAGGCAGTTTGAAATGCTCTAGGAGCCCTTTTTAGCATTCAAAATTTTATAAACAGAACAAATATTTATCGAAGAACTATCGTTTTGTTCAGCCAGTGAAGGCTGATCAGGATTTGTTTCTGCCATTTTTATTATTATTGCAAACTAATTAAGTGGAGCGAGTCTCAGCGTGCGTGTTGAGTGTTTCACTATTGTAATTTTACTGAGCCTGTACGTCAGTTCTCTTCTTCTTCAACGTCGACAAGACCGTTATAGTCATCTCTTTCCCTCAACCTAACACTGAGCCACACTGACGACAGCATTTGCTGTCGTCCCACCATATTAGTGCTGTCCAACACCAAAAGCATCCCGCCTTTTATAGCACTGATAAATTCGCCACAAAAGTTGAGCGCGCAACTCAAATAATTAATTTCCCTCATCTCCCTCCGACACGGCCATTCTGACCATTTACACGTCCTCGTGTAATACAAAAGAGACGCTTTCACAACATTCGTTTCCCACTTTATTTAACAAACTGCATTTTAATCCAATTTATTATTGTCTATTTTCTTAAATCAAAACTTAAAATTTCTTCAACTTTTCAACACACCAGTGCCACACTGGTCTTACATCCCACTAGTGCCTCACTAGTCTCCATGGTCTTTTCACCCGTGTTATTCTCCACTAGTGCCACACTAGTCTCCACGGTCTTTTTCACCAGTGTTATTCTCCGCTAGTGCCACACTAGTCTCCACGGTCTTTTTCATCCGTGTTATTCTCCGCTAGTGCCACACTAGTCTCCATGGTCTTTTTCATCCGTGTTATTCTCCGCTAGTGCCACACTAGTCTCCACGGTCTTTTTCACCCGTTTCACCAATGCCATATTGGTCATCACAGTCTTCAACTGTTTCTTCACAACTCAATTCATATCCAGCTCGCTTGGTACCTGCCCTTCTGGCATTTGTCTCATTCTCTCATGCGGATACTTGTACTGCCTCTTACTCGTCATAGACTTCAATTTGTATCGGTCACCGTGCAAAACTTCTGTCACCACAAAAGGTCCACGGAACTTTGGATCTAACTTAGTCTGTTGCCGTTCTCTAATCTCCCAAACGAAACTTGACCACTTTTGCTTTTCCCTTGTCAAATCTCAACTATCATACTCTGCAGCAATTTTCATGTTCTTAACAGCTTCTGCTCTCTCTTTATCTAAATCAACCTCGTTCTCCTTGTAACATATAGGAACCAGACCCAACGGTCGTGAACACTTGCCTATTAATAGCTCCAGAGGACTTGATTTCGTAACCCGATTAACTGTACAATTCAATGATAACTGCACTTCTCCCAAAGCGTCCTGCCATGACCGATCACTAGATTAAACTACCGTCAACAGAATTTACAGTACTCATCACCCTTTCATCTTGTCCATTGGCGCGACTAGCCCCTATTAAGTGAAGCTGTACTTTCTGAGAAGAACAGAACTCGACAAACTTCGCACCCGTAAAACATCTGCCCTGATCGGTCACTAAACGAGTAGGCACTCCAAATAAGGCAATTGAAGATTTTAAAGTTCCAATACAACTGCCAGCATCAAGCTTAAAAGTATGATACAAGTGATCGTATTTAGTAAAGCCATCAATCTTTACTATTATGTACTCCTTACGATCATTTTTGCCACTGAGCTTTCCAGTAATATCAATGTGCAATGTATGCCACGGAATACTGACTTTGGGGATTGGATATAATTTGGCTTGAACTTTTCCCGACACTGATTTCGTCACTCTACAAGTTATGCAATTTTCTACAAATTTGCGGACATACTTCGACATTCCTTTGAACCAATAATGGTCATACACCTTATCGAGGATCTTTTCCCAACCCAAGTGCAAAATGGACTCGTGAACCTGATTGATAATTGACCACCTAAATGCTCGAGGAATTACTGGCAGACAACGTATTTTACAAAATCTTTGAATTTTTCTATACAGCACATTTGCTCTCATTTCTTAGGTTGCATCTAAATTATTAGAAAATTCACCATCATTAATTTTGCAATGATACACACAATGTCCTGATCGCGCTGCTGTTCTGCTTGAATTCAACTTTCTGAAATGTTCATCAGCTCTACACGCTTCTCAACAACTTTGTTTTGTAATTGTTTTCTGTTGCTGGACAAGGGGTTTGTTGACAAAAAATCGACATGAGCCATGCGCTTTCCTTCTCTATACTCTATATCAAAGTCAAACGACTCCAGAAATGCCCACCAACGATATACTCTAGGTGATAGCTCAACTTTGTTCTAGACGCCTTCAATGAATTAAAATCGGTATAAAGAACCAACTTTCTACCATATATATAGTGTCTAAACTGTTTAACCGAATTGACAACCGCAAGTGTTTCCAATTCATACGATGTGTACTTTGACTCACAAGGACTGGTAGTCTTACTATACTACTCCACCAAACATGGTTTGTTTCAATCCTGTGTAAAAGTATAGCACCATAGCCAACGGCACTTCCATCTGTGTGCAACTCTATAGGGTATTGTGGATCGAATATTACTAAAACTGGCTTGTTTGTGAGAATATTGACAATTTTTGTACGAATTGCTTCATGTTCCTTATTCCAAACAAAACTATTTTTCTCAGATGTAAGAGAATACAAAGATTTCATTAATTGAGAAAATCCGGGCACAAATCGACGAAAATACAATGCCAAACAATGAACTGCCTCAACGAGGTAACGGATTTGGGCGGTGGTAATGCACTTAGTGCGTCTATTTTACGCAAGTTAGGACGAATTTCACCAGCCTGTACTTGGTACCCCAAATATTGTTCGGTTTTTCTTAAGAAGGAATATTTTTCCACATTAAACGAGAAACCAGCCTCTGTCAAAACTTTCAATACGATTTCCAATCTCTCGAGTGCATCTTCTTCTTCTTCACCAAAAATGCGGGACTAGCATAAGGTGAACTGCTAGCTAACATTATACTCTACTAGTTCTTTGACTTTTGCTCTTAGTAACTCTCTTTCACTGGGAGTGAATTGATACGGACGCCTTTGAACAGTCTTGGTCGGCTCTGTTAAGCGGATACTCGATTCACCTGTAATTACTCGAGTAAGAGGAGTTCCACGAATAAACGAATTTGAATACTCTTCCAATAACTGTATTAGTTGATTTTTTCTTCACCATACAATTCAGTTTCTAAACTATCAAAGTTACATTCACTGTCAGTTTCAGCACAAACGTTAATTGTTTTGTCCTTTACTAATTTAAAACCTTTGTTTGACACTACAGCTGAATATCCCTGAGCCAAGATTTCACGCTCAATTACAATTTTGCTTTTGATATTATCATCCTGAACTATATGAAACATTATTTCAATACAATTCCCATAAATCATCACATTACTTAAAATCTGCATTGTGCCCACAATGCTAGCATTACCTATACCACTTTATGATACGACATTGTTAGTCATTTTTCCGCTCAGTTTATGCGATACGCCCTCTTTAATTAAAGAGCACTCTGCACCAGAATCAAAAGTAATCGGAAACTTCTCACCTCGGTGCATCATAGTAGTTTTTGGTTCCTCTACTGCACATAAATCAACTCGCTTGTGTGTGCGAGCTTCGGCTTCTCTTCCAGTAACACTCTTGGGGCATTGCGGCGCGATGTGACCGGGTTCATGACAACGATAGCATGTTACGTTGATCTTAGAACGCTGTGTCAACCCATGATCCACTCGACGATCCTCACCAGAAGATGAATGCTTCTTCGACCTGCATTCAGCCCTTTTGTGCCCGATCTTGCCACAGGAGTGACAATTAATTACCGAAGATTTAAAACGCTTAGCACTCGACTCTTCGTCCAAAAAGTGTGATCGCTTTGTGTCCAACGAAAAAACTTGTAACTCAGACTGCAAATCACGTCTGCTGTGAATGTTTGCAGTATAAGCTACTTGTGGCAAACGACTGTCAAAATTTGCCAAATGCCCAAGTACAACAGGCGCGGCAATTTCTTCTTTGTCCATCTACGCCATTTTGTGAGAAGAGACGTTGTTTTTCGGCTTGCATAAACAGCGAGGCACTCTCCAGCATTTGGTCGGCTATTTAGTAGATTGAGAATTGTTGCCGCCGGTGTCTCAGTATTTTCGTACCGCTGCTCGAACAATTGTCTAAATTGTTGCCACGTTATGCCGGGATAGCAAACCTGGGATAGCACTGTGAAGAGCTTCCTTCAAGAGAGTTCGTCAACGCTAAAATTAACGCACTGCATTGCAAAGGCCTTTCTCTCAAGCCTCTTCTCACCAGCTGCGTCTGAGTTGAATTTCGGCAACACGATGCCGCCATTTTGCAAGGGCTGTCCAAACGACGCTTGCAAAATTTTTGCAAGTTCCAGAAAGTTCTGATTTTGCTGCTCCAACAACACACGAAACTGCGACTCAAAGATTGTTGGTCGGGAGTTACATCCCACTTCTGATATCGAAGAACTATCGTTTTGTTCATCCAGTGAAGGCTGATCAGGATTTGTTTCTGCCACTTTTATTATTATTGCAAAACTAATTAAGTGGAGCGAGTCTCAGCATGCGTGTTGAGTGTTTCACTATTGTATTTTACTGAGCCTGTACGTCAGTTCTCTTCTTCTTCAACGTCGACAAGACCGTTATAGTCATCTCTTTCCCTCAACCTAACACTGAGCCACACTGACGACAGCATTTGCTGTCGTCCCACCTTATTAGTGCTGTCCAGCACCAAAAGCATCCCGCCTTTTATAGCACTGATCAATTCGCCTCAAGAGTTGAGCGCGTAATTGAAATAATTAATCTCCCTCATCTCCCTCCGACATATTGATTTGCTGAAGCATTTGGAAGTATTCTGGTAATCTGAAAAAAAAAAGAAAAGAAGTGTTAGCCTAATTAATTATATTTATAGAAAATCACTTAGCTCGGCTTAAGCTCATCTATAAATGCAATTTTAAATGCACCCAAATCGAATCTCCATTTCGTCAAAAATATTTTTCTTAATTTTTGTAAGCAATATTTCAAAGCATAACCTAAATGCAGATTCCTCTTGACATGTCCTTTAAAATCTGTATTTAGAACGTCAACTTTGTCTTCAAGGGTTATTACTTTTGATTCTAATGTATTTATTTCAAGTAGAATATCTGACAAAAGTTTGCTTGCATTTGAATTGGTGGCTTGAAAATTTTTGTTTATAGTCTGCATTTCGCCTAACACAGGCTTTAAAACGTTAAATGCAATATATATTTTTCATCGCTGAACAATTTATCTAAGTTTTGCGCTTTAAAACATTTTTATTTTGTTGCTGCAATGCTAAAATTAAGCTTAAGTTCAAACCACTGATCTACAATTCAGGCAACTGCAGTTTTTATGGATGGCCACCGTGTTTCGCAGACTTTTGGAATTTTAAGAGTTGCCTTAAATATGATAAAAAGAGTTAGAAAAACAGAAAACTAGACGTCAAACAAACAAGACTGGACAAACACAACGCAGATTAGTCAGATCTAAAAGACATACAAAAATATTAGGGGACCATGTATTGAGTACTAAGACACACACAAACACATAAAACACAGATTTTCACTTACCTTATCACTATTAATCAGCTCATAAATTTTTAGATAATCTGATTTGCGCTTACTGCTTTTCGAGAACCAATTAAAGTATACAATAAACTCTAAAGATTCAGGCAAAAACTTTGTACAGGCCGAATTCATTGCTAATTGCACTGAATGGCATACACATTAGATTAATATTAAAGAAGGTGCGGTGTTCTTCAATTTAGTAAATACGCTTTGTTTCGATCCAACCATTACGCTAGCGTTGTCTGTACCGATTCCAATTAACTTCATAATGTTTACTCCCACACTGATAGAAATAATCAAGTATTCCGTACTCAAAACCCCACATTTCGAACTTGATTTCTCACTAAGTACGGAATTACTGAATCCGAGAATGTCGTACTCGATTCAAGTGCGTTTGTTTTAAGTTCGTTTGTTTTTGATTTGAGTTCTCTTTTAACTTGAATTAAGTTCTTTCAGAGCTCGATTTAAGTTTTTGAGTACTTAAAATGATAAATCATTAAGTTTTTAAAATAAGTACGTGCAAACTTGGTCCGAGAATTTGATACTTGATCCAAGCATGATAATACTTGATTTTATTAATTCCTGAAGTTTTATATAGATACATGGCGCAGCTAGAGCTTTTTAAAAGCTGGCTATCATTCTCAGGATTAAGCTAGATATGAAAGAAATTAGAAATAACTTTTACAATATTGTCTGTATATGCTTACCGCGCCGGATTTGTACCACAGATCTCGTGGTATTGCGTCGAGTGCCTTAGCTGTTGAGCCAATTCCAGGCACATTACGACTGCAGTTCATTTTATGTTAAGTGCACTTGGCTTACCTCAGCTTTTTTGGCATTTTTATGCTTATTAATGATTAAGTAAACTATTAACATGTAACCCGTTTTTAAAAACCAAAAAAATTCATGTCCGCCGGGATTTGAACTTGATAATCGTACATGAATCAAGAATTTCGTAATGGATTTAAGTATTTCTGGAATTATGCTTGTTTCAAGTGCTCTTATTATTAATTCAAGAACGTTTGTACTTGATTTAAGTATTTTTAAACTCATTTCAAGTATTTTATTCTTGATATAAGTTTTTGTATGCTCATTTCAAGTATTTCATACTTAAATCAAGAATGAAATACTAGAATCGCAAATACTGAATTCAAGTACGTTCGTACTTAATTTTAGCACGGCTTTTTTTCTATCAGTGCAATCTCTTTAGCTCTTGACGGAGGCTGTCAGCTATTGTCTTCGAATCTCCTGCCTCAAGTGGGACTAGAGACAAAATGTAGATACCGTTCACTGCCGGTGGGAACTTAAATAATTAATTACAACACCTGAAAATAAACTCGTATGGTTTACCCGTTTTATTAATTCATAAATTTATTTTTAACTTACCAAGAGACTTGCAAACACTGACATCAGTACTTTCGTCCAGCAATAAACTGAATGAGCATCACCAATATCAGTTTTTATTATATTTGTTCACTTCGTTCTGTGAACTCTAACTTTGTCTGCATCGAGTTTTGTGGCGCACAATATACCCAAATGGTCTATTGGTGAAATTGCAGAATGGGTGGCAATGTACAAAATAAGGCTGCTTCTTGTTGTGTAAACTAATAGTTTTGTGACTTTGTGTTTTGTCGGTTTGCCTAAACCCAAAGTGGACAATAAATTAACGATTTAATTTGCATTTGTTTTAAAGTGTTTCCAAGCACAACAAAACTGTAGTCCAGCATACTGAAAATTTGCTCAACTTGCTGCCACCTGCTTTTGTTTTGTTTTTGTGTTTTTACGCTCACTCTCTCTCTTTTTTTTTTTTTCAAGCGCTTAAACCGTTTCTTGATCGTTTACTCTAACGCGCTCTTCTGTGTTGGTGTTGGTCGCGGTCAAACTTTTCTCCGTTGCTTGTTGCTTTCGGTGGTCGCAATCGCGCCGTTTTTGTTTGTGTAGCTGTGAAGTAAGTTTTGTTTGTAGCTTTACTATTCGCACATTAGGGTGGACCTGTATATTAACACGCATCTGTCCCTTGTGTCGATTTGACACAATTTCGAAATTCAAAATGCTTTGGCGGCTTTTCTACTTATAGAATGTGAATAAAATTTTGGGTCACTGAACGCATTTTGACGACTTTTCCGAAAAACATAGTTTAAATATATATACATTGTTATTTCGTTGCCAATGAAAAAATTACATAAGACAATTTGACACATATGGGAAAATTACGGGCACTTTGCTTTTTTTCTTATTGCCTGCTACCTTCAATTACCCATATAGTTGGCAAACTATGGTTTTTCGTTATATCCTGTTACCTACTATGTACTGCCAAAATAGTTGGCATGGGTGTTTCTCTTCTTGTAACTCACAACTGAATCAAGCTTGAACCTATAGAGGACCTACAAAAAATATATAAGGAAATCAAAAACCAAGAATATGACGTCTGCATCGGGAAATATTGTGATGAGCGTATACGTACTGATCGATCCGTTTGAATCAGATGACGATGACAGAGACTACGAGCCAAATGAAAATGAGACTGATGTGGAAACTGAAACTGATACCGATACTGACTTTTTATGCGAAGAGGTGAGACGAGAATTGGTTGCAGAGCCCAGCTTAGCATTTTTGTCAGAATACAAGAAATTTGAGTACTCCCTGGACCAACCGAAAACTATGCGACAAGCTATTTGTAACCTGCGTGTAAGCTCAGGTACAAATAATTTGCGTCGCAAGCTTAGTATTCAACAGGGTATTTATTATTCATCTTGTTTCCGTCGTCAGGTGCCACAGTGTTCGCAGCATCACGCTGTGTTGATAAGCTCTTTGCAATGCTCGTATTTCTCGAACCATGGAGCAGACCATTGTCGACATGACCAATTTGTTTGGAATGCGGACATGTGGAAGTAAATGGAAGAGTGTCGACATCGGAGTTTTGCTGTTTGCAGGAGTGTGTCGGTCGCATGGTGAATGCATCACTAGCTGTGGAATCTAAAAAGTGGACGACCGATATTTGCAGCAACAATGTCGCTCAAGCGTTATAAGCAGATCACTCGGTGTTTGCGGTTTGACCATCGGAAGAGAGAGAGAGCACACTTTCGTTTCGAGACAAATTCGCTCCAGTTCGAGCAATTTTTGATAATGGGCATATCGACTCAAATTGTGCTATGTTCCTGGCAAAAATGTAACCGTCGACGAGCAGTTGTTACATCCCGTCGAAGCCCTGAAAATACGGTATCAAACACTGGATTCTGTGTGATGCATCAATATTTACGTGTATGCTGTTGATATTTACATTGTGCACGCGAAGTGAATCTGGCAGAACGGGTTGTATTACGGCTTACAGAGGGACTAACCGGGAGAAACGTTACTACCGACAATTTCTTCACATCCCACGATCTTGCGGTAAAATTGAAGCAGCGACAAATGACAACCGTTTGAACTATTCGTAAAAGCAGAAAAGAGCTGCCACCTCTGGTACTGGACATGAAGAAAAAATCACCGTACCATTCTCAATTTGTTTTCGTACGTAACGAAGAGACGTCGTTTCGTTACGTCGCTCAGCACAATTCATATATCTTCACAAATAGAAGAGAAACACGTTAAAAAAAAAGCCGGAAATTATAAATTTTTATAATAGAACGAAATGCGGCGTCGACATTATGTATGAGATGGTAGGCACTTATCGCTGCAAACGCAAAGTCAACAGATGGCCTGTCGCAGTATTTTGCAATATGCTAGATATATCTGCGTTGAATGCGTTCATGCTATTCACGGAGCACCACGAGGCGAGAGAGCGTTGTCGGTAGTCCTTGGGATTCAGGACGGCGATTAGCTAGTCCAAACCGAAGCTGATGCATCTGCGAACAGTCGCTTGATGCACAGCACGCCAACTGGGAAGCGGGCAAGGCATATGCCCACAGGCAAAGAATGCAAACATCCACTCTGCCGAATGCGATATGTGCATGAAAAAGTTTGTCCGCAGCATCGCTTTGTTCTATGCGAAACATGTGGTTTATAGATATATTTGTTTATATTATTTAATTTTGGTATTTTAGTAAATATTTTCAATTTTAAAAATATTTTACCTAATTTTTTTTATATATTTTTATTTATTTTATTGTGTTAAATTGACACACTAGGGACTGATTTGTTATTTTTTCTTAGGGACAGATGAGTGTTAATAATAACCATTTTCTGCAGCGATATTTTTATATTATTTTATTTTTTCGTAATTTAATTTCTTTTAATAAACTCAATAAAAATTTCTGTTTGCTGCAATGCGAAATGCCAAGTCCGCGCAAACTCAAAAATGGCATTAATGGCCGTGTCTCAGACCTCTTGAAGGTTACTAATTTAGAGTGGCCGTGTTGGTCATGTTTGGAGAAAAAAAGACATTATAGAAACTCAACTTGAATTAGAGGGCGTTTTCTGCCAATTGAATAAACTGTGTGACAAATTCTCATTGGTTCAGAGAAACCTTAGCGAGAAAAATCTTCTACAGGATTCTCCAAAGCGTAAAAGGCCAACGTTGGGCAATTATCGGGCTCTGTGACGTTGGAAATACTCCAAACGCTCCGGTACCACAGGGTAAAGTAAATAAAAATCTTCATGTCCCTTCTACTAAAGTTATCGAGAACTTAGATGATATACCAATATTTCCCATGGATATTATCTTATCTGATCCCGATCCTTCGGTTCCTTTGGTGGTTAGTAGTGTTGATGTTAATCAACAAAAAACTCTATCAAACCTAAAGAGCCAAACATTCAACTATCCGAGACTGAGTCTTCTAAACCAGCCTCAGTGGAGTATATAAATAATAAATTTGTTGCTGTTCCACCTTAAACAAATATTTGTTTCAAGGCTTCCCCCTGATTTAACATCAGATGATGTCAAGGTCTATATCAAGGCCAAGTCTAATGCCAATTTCACGGTGGAGAAATTCAAATTTGCTTATGATCGGAACATTTCGTCTTTTAAAATCAGTGTTTTGATTCAAGATTTTTGCACTATATGCTGCAAAGAATTTTGGCCAGAACCCATAATTGTGAAAGACTATAATTTCTTTCCCTTTCCATGTCATTGCCCTTACTGAAACGTGGTTAAGGCAAGACATTCTCATTCCGAAATTCTATGTAGTACATATTAAATCTATATAAAAAGGACTGTACTCTACGGCGTGGTGTTGGAGTGCTTATTGCTGTGAACGTAGACGTAGAACGTAGATAGTTCTTTTGGTATAGAGTTTATTGCTGTAAAGCTAAATATTTACGGTACTAACATTTTTATCACTTCTTCTATATATGAGACACATCTATCTGCTATTTATTCTGTCTCTGCCTTGCTTTCTGATCGAGATTTTCTTGTAGTTCTTGGTGATTTCAATATTGCTGAAGCTACTTGGATTTGTTGTCCTGACTCTGGTGCCCTGAATCCCACGGCCCCGAATGAATTTTAATCGATTTACTTGGGATGTCATTGAGTCAAATTAATGCTATCCCAAATTCTCTTAATAAAATGCTTGATCTGATTTTTGTTTTGGATTCATCATTTTCATCCCTTTCCCGTTCCCAGCCTTTATCTTATCCCGAAGACGTATACCATACTACGTTGCAGCTGTTGATTAATTTGCCTTCCCAGACGCGTTGCAATGTCAAAATGCCTTTGAGTCGAGTTCGTCAATTTCAGAAAATTGATTTGGAGGGACTCGCCCTGCTTTTATCCCAAACTGACTGGTCTCCCCTCTACGAGTCTGACGACTTGGACGTGGCAATCAGTATTTTTTATAATACCTTATATTCTTTATTTGATTAAGCTAAACAGGTCTAACAAACCTTTGGGGTTTACCCGAGAGTTGACAATTCGCAAAAATCGAATATCTAAACTCTACAAGAGATTTAAAAAAAACGGCTCATCGGTAGCCTACTCTGAATACTTGAATGCGCGTGCCAGTTTTGATATCTTAAATAACCAATGTTATAAGAATTACCTGACAGGTTTTTTGATTTTGTTAATGCGAAACGTAGGTCATCGACACTCCCAAAGGAAGTATTCTTTGAGGAAATGAAGGCCAATTCTGATCAGGAGATTTCAAATATATTTGCCCAATTTTTTCAAACGACTTATTGTTCATTTCAATATCAAGTCAGTTTGCCTTACCCTTATCAGGTGAATGGCTCGAATCGCATCTTTGGACTGAAAATCACTCCCCTAGCTGCTCAACAGCTTCAAAGAGATTTAGATTACTTTCAAATGAGGTGTAAAGTAAATTTTTAAAATCTTAATTGTATTAAATGTAAAGTAATGTCATTTTTTAGATCTTTGCCCTTTTTTAAAATATATTTTCTTGACAACAAACCACTATATAGAATTGAATGGGTTGACGATTTGGGCATCGTCATGGACCCAAAGCTTAAGTTTGAAAAGCATATTTCTTCAATTTCTTATCGAGCATCTGCTGTCTTAGGCTTCATTAAGCGCTGGTTGAAGGAGTTCAACGATCCCTACTTAACAAAAACTCTGTATACTTCTCTTGTACGACCGATTCTGGAATATGGATCTTGTATATGGTTTCCCAAATACGAAATTCATCAGAATAAAACAGAATCGGTACAAAAAAATTTCTGCTTTTCGCACTTAGAGGTCTTCACTGGGACACTATCAATAATTTGCCATCTTATCGTATTAGACTTTTACTAATAGATCTTCCTTCTCTTAATAACCCTTTCGTATTCTGTGTTCTGTTTATAACGATCTTTTCCACTTAATATACAGTGCCACTCCTACTTGCTCTTTTAAAAAGTTAGTTTTGTGTCATTTGTCTGCAAGCTCGCGATCATCGTAGCCGCACGATAAGTGGAGCGCCCCTCGGTCCGATGGGCGGGAGCCGGGTCGCATTGTGCGTGGGTCCGCGAGTTAACAAGCCGGTGCTTGTTAACGTTGGGCCACTTAACTGTATTGTTCGATAGTACATCTACGTCTAATAATAATATCTGCAATAACACTTATTTTCATCATTTGGATCTATAGTTAACCAATCCTTAAACAATGGATTTCGAAGCCAGAAGTCACGCGGTTTCGGTTTGTTTTGGATTTTCGGCACTTTATTAATCACTTTTTGTTGCGTCTATAGCCAAATGAACGCATTTAGTAATTGTGACATTCGTATTAGTGATGGAAATATATACAACAGTAAGAAGGCTCTAGTCGGGAGAGCCCGAATAGAAGATACCCTGAACCCAGTTGCAATAAATAAATTAAATTTATGTAAGACTTTGGTATACTGACATAGCTTCAATCGATTAAGTTCGATATCTCCGGTGTTTCTCAACCGATTTGGACGAAATTTTCAGAAAAATTCTATCATTATCCATTACTTCAACCCTCATTTTTAGATTTTCCAAATTTGGTATTTTTTTGTTATCGATATCATGTGTATATCGGAATCGGAATAGTTATCGATAATTTGAAGCAAACTTGTTCTGCTCATGGTATAGGAGAACTTAAATACAAATCAGAAGTCTCTAGCTCTTGTAGTCTCTGAGATCCACGCGTTCATACAGACTGACGGACAGACGGACAGACAGACGGACAGACAGACGGACATGGCTATATCGTCTCGGCTATTGATGCTGATCAAGAATATATATACTTTATAGGGTCGGAGATGCTTCCTTCTGCCTGTTACATACTTTTGCACAAAACCATTATACCCTTATTTACCCATTTTATGGGTTAAGGGTATAAAATGATCACTTCATCTTTGCAACATTTCTGCAAATCAGTCTTATTCCTTGCTCAACACGGCTTCGTAAGAAATTGGTCGACAACGACCAATTTATTAGAATTCACAACTTTAGTTAATGATGCTTTCCTCACGAAAGTGCAAACTGACGTCATATACACAAACTTCATTAGAGCTTTCGACTCTGTACACCATGACCTATTAGAAGATCATCTCCATTTCTCTATTCCTTCCAGACCTACTAGAAATTTTCGCCCGTTATTTTTGAAAACGTGCACAACTGATTACGCTATGCACAGACCATTTCGGGTTTTATGCGTCCATTATAATAACATATACCACGTGTTCTCTAATGAGACCTGTCTCTCCTAAATCAAATTATTGCTTTCTGTTCATCTTCGGGAAGTTAATGACCGCGCTCAGCTATGAAACGGGTCTTAGCTTTCTGGACTGGCTAATTCTTTTCCTCCCTCTGGTCACATATATATATATATATATATATATATATACATATGACCAGAGGGAAGAAAATATATATATAGTAAGATATCCATATCCACACCAAACCACTTAAGCATATCTGAAACTTATTGTAAACAATATCTGTATCCACACCAAACTATTGTAAACAATATCTGTATTCACACCACCCAATTATTAATAATTGTAAACAAATCATCCCAATCACGCCACAAGCGCGAAATTGTCAGTATAAACATTTTTCGGCTTCAGCAAAAAGAAGCCAAAACAAAGTAAGCCACTTATGGTATATAAACTCTAAGCAAGAACTTTGAGATTCGATTATTGGCGCAGCCGGTAGGATAAGTGAAAAAAAAGTGCAATACTTAACAACTCACTTATCCGCTAAAGAACAGACGTGACTTAACACACTTAATAGTGTTCGAATAATTGAAAACAAATACTTAAAAAACACACTGATCCGCTATAGAACATTGTGAACTTAACACAGTTAATAGTGATTAAATAATAAAAAACCAAACACGCAAAATAGTAAAGTATTTGAAGACTTTAAAAACAATCAAACAAAAATTGAAAATGACAGCCGTATTAAGTGATGAGAGGTTAATCAGGCCTTGTCTCAAATAAGGCAAGCGCCACAGTTTAATGGAAATCATGACGAATTAAACGCATTCATCAGGCGGATTGAATATATAATAGACCTTTATCCAACTACAATTCACGTCAACAAAGCATTATTTATGGAGCCATAGAAGTACAAGTCGTCGGGAGGCACAACGAATTTCACACTTATCATTCGCCATAACTGGACAGAACTAAAGAGGGCATTAACGGAGGAATATAAACACAAACACCGATCGAGGAACTACTGAGACAGCTATACAACACACACTTCAACGGAAATCTACGTAAGTTCATAGAAGAGTTAGAACGAAAATCATATGTTATAACAAATAAGTTAACTTTAGAAAACAACCAAACAAATATGCAAGTGTATGTAAACGCATTGAATAACACTATAAAAGATGTAATTAAAGAAAACTTCCCGATAGAATTTTAATTATATTAGCCAGACATGATATAACAACCAGCCACTTACTTAAAGTAGCAGCACAACGGGAGGGATTATACGAAATAGTGTGATTGATACAACAAAAATAATAAATATCAAAATGCAAATTAAACTAATTCAGGTCAAAAATATCAAGCAAATTTTAACCAAAGTACACCTATTTATCCCACTAACCAATTAATCACAACTATCCAACAATAATTACAATAACTCACGTGCAGGCAGTCCACAAAATAACAAACAAACATTTAATGAATTTCAACAAAAACTACATCAGGGTAGACAACAAATCCAATGAATTATCCAAACAATGGAACTTCAAATGCACAATTATTCAATTATCAAAACCAACCCCAGAGAAGACAAAGAGAAAATTTTCAAACAGTTGCCTCGGACGAATAAATAATAATAATCCTTCATAATTGTGATTATGAATGACAATCCATCAGGGTCTACTATTAATATAATGAATAAAAATTATTTAAAATTTCCAATTAAAAACGAAGAACTAAATGTTCACACAATCAATGGTAATATAAAACTACAGATCGCAATAATAAAATACAATAAGTTCGTGTAAAATTTGTCCATTCAAACAGAAATTTTATTTACATAAGTTTTCAAATCGATATGATTTATTACTCGGAAGAAATTATTTAGAAGCCTGCAAAGCAAAATTGATTATGAAGAGGGAGCAGTAACATTAGGACTAGATCACTTAAACGATGAAGAAAAATGTGTATTTCAAGTTATTACATAAATTTCGAGATATTCAGTACAACGAAGGCGACAATTTGACTTTCACCAGTACTGTTAAACACTCGATAGTAACAAAACATGAAGATTCAATTTATAAAAGACCATATAAGTATTCACAATTACAACAAGAGGAAATAGACAAACAGAAAAGGAAATGATAATAAGAAAACCTCAATCACCTTACAATTCACCAGTAATGATAATTCCAAAAAATTGGATGCCTCTGGTAAACAAAAATATAGAGTAGTAATTGACTACAGATTTCTAAATGAAATCACAATTGACGACAAATTCCCAATTCCAATTATGGACGAAATTTTAGATAAACTTAGGAGATGCCAATATTTCACAACTCTTGATCTAGCAAAAGGCTATCATCAAATACAAATGGACCCTAAGTCAATACCAAAAACAGCATTTCCACTAAACATGGGCATTACGAATACACACGTATGCCATTTGGTCTAAAAAAATGCACCAGCAACTTTCCAACGTTGTATGAACAGTTTATTGGAAGATCTAATCTACAAAAATTGTTTAGTGTATTTAGATGACGTTATAATCTACTCCACTTCATTGGAAGAGCACATTTTGTCATTAAATAAGGTATTCACAAAACTAAGGGAAGCCAACTTAAAATTGCAATTAGACAAGTGTGAATTTCTAAAAAAGGAAACTGAATTTTTAGGACATGTTGTAACAACAGAAGGCATAAAACCAAATCCAAACAAAATAAATTCAGTAATGAATAAAAAAAATAAAACAATTTTTAGGATTATGTGGATTTATAGAAAATTCATTCCCAACTTTGCAAATATCGTCAAACCTATGGACACTTAAATTAAAAAAAAGGAGCAACAGTAGATATTAAAGAGGAATCATACATCTTAGCATTCGAAAAATTAAAATTACTTATTACATCCGACCCCATTTTAATACATCCAGATTATAACAAACCATTTGTCTTACAACGGATGCCAGAAACGTAGCTTTAGGAGCAGTCCTTACACAAAATCATAAGCCAATATTTTTCGCGAGTAGAACTTAAATAAACACAAAATAAATAACTCAACCATTAAAAAGAATTGCTAGCAGTGGTATGGGCAATAAAACTTTTAGAGTTAAACGAAACACGAGAAGATAATGAAATAGATACAAGATATAGAGCATCACCATTGGTAAAAGCCAAAATACTAACCCATTCAGAAAGACCGGTACATTAAGGCAAATAGATGAAAAACATTACTAAGAAACAAATAGAGGTAGAAAAGTAACACATTATAAATCAAAATTCAAAAGAAAACTAATGCAAGTAAATATGTGATTGCAGCGAACCAGATAATGACAGGAATAACGGCCAATGAACATCAATCATTTTAATCAATAAAGATTCTTTTAATATTACTAACATTCCTAACGGTAACTATCAAAGGCCAAGTATTGAAATCAACCCAATAAAAGCAAACAACGGGTATTAATATTTAAAACAGGAGTAATGGAAATACCCACAAATTATGAATATCATTATTTATTGTAAATTTAACAAAACTAGAAAGTGTTTATAATAATTTATTAATACAAGCAAGGAATTTAAAATGCAACCCAAATAATTTGTCTTATCAAAAATTAAATAGAGAAATAAATGGAATAACAATACTAAAACGTCAAAAGAGAGGATAATAAATTTAGTAGGAAAAACTTACAAATACTTATTGAAACATTAGATTCAGAAGATAAGATGAGTTAGAACAAAAATACAAAACTTAGACAAAAACAGCGTTCAAGTAAATGAATTAAATCATGTAATTAACACAGTAACCAAATTAATCGAAACAATGAAAACATAAAAAACAAATGAAGAAAAATACAAGAAGTTAGACATGCTAATTTTCAATTTAGAACATTTCACCGAATATATAGAATACATAGAGATGGGAATGCAACTAACAAGATTATGAATATTTAATCCCAAATTACTAAAGCATGATGCCTTATTACACATAGCACCAGAAAAAATACTTAACATTAAAACATCCACTTGGTTAAAATATGATACAAAAGAAATTTACATTATATCACATATACCGCAAGAAATTATTAAAACACCTATTTTTGATATAATACCATACCCAGATGAAATAATATATTTTTACAGAAACAATTCAGGAAAGATATGTTATAAATAATAATAAAGTATATGGCACATCAGCCAAAATTAAATAATTAATAATTGTATAATAGGTATTGTCAAACAAGTATCAACAGAGTGTAAATACACTAAAACTAATAAAAATTTTCAAACAAATGTAGGATTGGGATAGGTTGGCAGAGCTGAGCACAGTATGTAAGATAGTTTTTAAGTAATTTGTCAGAGTAAAAAGCTGGTCACACTTATAGAAGAAGCAGAGGAGGAAAAAGTAGTCGTAGAGGTGAACGCAAAGAAATAAGACGTACATGGAGTTGAAAGAAACGTGAATTTTATGTATCAGTTAATTTTCCTTTATATATATATTAAGTCAACGTTGTATATCATAACCCATAAATAAACTATTTTGTGAAACCCACAAAATTTGGGGGCTCGTCCGGGAATTGAATATACAGTAGTGCAACATAAAGGAAACATTTTTTTGTTGCCGGTGCGCATTAACTTACTACAAAATTGACTTAAGACGTTGTGAAAATCGTGAAATTAATGGATACATGTACGTAAAATCGGCGAAAAGAAGAGCGTAGTGGTACTGCACAAAAATTTAAATTATTTCATCAGAATTTTGTGCATGTGTGAGACAAAGACGCTTTGAACATATGCAGAAGAAGAGAAGGTTCGAGAAACATTCTTCTGTATACGAGTATATAATGTGTGTATGCATATAATTGACGACGCGTCGAGACGTTTTGGTATGTCCAAACTTAACGAAGACACACGCTGAGCGAGACATACATAACTGTTAACGAGAATCAGTGCTGGCGAAAAAACAGTTTTAGCGAGAAAAAGCTGTTTTGCGAATGATCTAGAGTGAGTTCACGCTATTGTGAGTGGCGTGTACAATAGAGAAGCGCATGTAGAGGTGTGCAGCTTGGCAACGTTGGTGCAAGGTACACTAAAAAATTCGGCGAGGGAGTGTTTTGGCAATTAGACAGCCAGACTACCAGCTAATTAATTGGTGAGGGGCGCATCTTGACTTAGTTGGCGCAGGCTACCCTACAGGTGCGAATCTGCGAGAAAGAAGTTTAGCATAGACGGCATAAACTACTCGGTGTGGTGAGATTCGGCGAGGGAGTTGTTTTGGCAATTAGACGGCCAAACTACCCGGTGAAGAAGTACAGTTGTGCTAGAGGCATAGACTATGAAAATAAAAGATTCTGCGAGGGAGTGTCTTGACAAGGGCTCAAGTCACCCGGTGAAGTTTTGACGAGGAGAGATAAGCTTTTAGTGCGTCAACGAGGGAGTAGCTTGGCAAGGCCCAAGGTACACGGTGAAAGTGCGTCAACGAGGGAGTAGCTTGGCAAGAGCGCAAGGTACCCGGTGAAGGTTGCTAGTCCGGTCTGCAAAGAATCCATTTTGTGACTTTAAAAAAATTTAGGTTTAAGCATGGACCGCAAAAGCCATTTTGCAGCTCAAAGTTGTTGAGCTAAGAGAAGAGCTAAGAAAGCTTAAGTTAGAAGCTAGTGGAAGAAAAAGTGTTTTGCAGGACAGGCTTTTTGATTACTTTAATATTGAAAATGTAGATGAGGAGGATGAGCAGCTAACAGATAATGCTAATGTGGCAGGCAGTAGTGAAACAGCAAGTGTTTATGAAGACTCAAGAACAATTTCGCATTTTTCGCTTCGTGACGTACAGGACAGCGTTTCAATGTTTTCTGGAAGTGATCAACCTGACGTTAATCAGTGGATCACTGAATTTGAAGAGATTGCAAGCACTGTAGGCTGAAATGACGTCCAAATGTACATATATGGCAAACAACTATTAACAGGAGCCGCTAAGCTTTTCATCAGAAGTTTGCAGGGTATATGTGGCTGGAATCAACTAAAAAGACAGTTGAAACAAGAATTTAAAAAAGAAGTGTGTGCAGCAGAGGTGCACAAAATGCTAATGAGCAAACAAATGTCACCAGATGAGACTTGTTTAGAATTTTTGTATAGACTACGAGAGATAGGAAATCACATTCAATTAGACGAGGAAAGTTTATTGAATTACTTTATTTGTGGTATTCAGGACAGTAAGCTTAATAAAGCATGTTTGTTTCGTGCTAGGAATATAAGCGAGCTCAAAAGGAGATTAGTATTTATGAAAAGATGAAAAGTGCAAGTTCAACTTTTACAAAAGAGAAAATAAATTCTCCAAATACTCAAGGCAAAAATATCCAACAGAGAAGAAATACTAGTCAGAATCCCATGAAGTGCTATAAATGCGGAAAAGAGGGTCATAAGAGCAAAGAATGTTCCAATGAAGTTATTTGTTTTTCATGCCAAAAAACAGGACGCATTTCTAAAAATTGCTCAGAAGTAAAATGAGTAAGCAAGATCAGCCGGCAAATTGCCTGGAATCTACAAAAGGCAAATCGGGTCTGTTATATAAAAGTGTCATGTCCAACATATACAGTTTGAAGCATTGATAGACACTGGGTGTGAACTGTCAATAATGAGGGAAGATGTTTTTTCTTTGCTAGCAGGAATAAACTTAACAACCAAGTCAGACGGCTCCGAGGCATAGGCAGTGGTGAGTTGTGCACAATTGGAAATTTTAAAGTAGAGGTAGTAACTGATAACATTGCGTTTTCTGTAATCTTTAACGTAGCTAAACAAAAAGATTTAGATTATAGCGTGATAATAGGCAGTGACATTTTGCAAGAAGTAGATTTGTTGTTTAGTGACCAAGGTGTTGTTTTTAAAGAGAAAGAAAATAACATGCTTGAGTTTAAAGCTATGTGTGTTCAGGAAATTGTGATGACACAGAAGCAAACAGTTTTAGACAAAGTCGATTTAAATCATTTGAAAAAAGAGCAAAGATTTGAAGTTGAGAACATAATAAGTTCCTATGCACCAAAGAAAGTTATTGATTCGCCAGTCAAAATGAAATAATTTTAGATGACGACTACCCCGTGTTTCAGCATGCACGTAGAACTTCTTACGAGAATAAGTGCATAATTGAAAACCAAGTACAAGAATGGCTAGAAGAGGGTATTAGTGTACCAAGCTCATCGGAATTTGCGTCACCAGTTGTTATTGTTGGAAAAAAGATGGATCCAAACGGCTTTGTTGTGATTTCAGAAAATTAAATCAAAAATTAAAAAAGACAATTTTCCGATGACGCTTATAGATGAAGTGCTCGAGCGCTTACAAGGGTCAAAGGTATTCACAACACTAGATCTAAGAAATGGTTTTTTTCATGTACCTATGGAGGAGAGTTCTAGGAAGTTTACAGCTTTTGTTACACATCACGGCCAATACGAATTTACGCATGTGCCGTTTGGTATCTCAAATTCGCCTGCAGTTTTTTGTCGCTACATAAGTGCAGTATTGAGGACATTGATATTAGCTAAAAAATTATAGTGTATATGGACGATAAAATTAGAGTTTTTGGAAGTAGCAGGAAAAGCTGGGTTGAGGATTAAATGGGAAAAGGGGCAGTACATTCAGAGAAAAATCACCTTTTTGGGATACGTAATAGAAAATAACACAATTGCACCTACGCAAGACAAAACAGAGGCAGTGGTTAACTTTCCAATTCCTAAGACTAAAAAAGCTTTAGAAAGTTTTTGGGCCTAACATCCTATTTACGCCGATTTATCAAAGGCTTTGCAATTGAAGCTAAGCCTTTAACTGATTTACTCCGCAAGGAAAACATGGTACGGGAGAATAAGAGTATTAGTTTAGAAGAAAATCTATTGTTGCTTTTGAATTTTAAAACAATTGCTGGTTAATGCACCTGTTTTACAGATTTACAACCCGAGTGCGATTACTGAAGTGCATACAGATGCTAGTAAATACGGGTTTGGAGGTGTACTCATGCAGCAAAATTCTGAGGATAGACTGTTTCATCCAGTTGAATTTATGAGCAGAAAGACAAATTTTAGTGAAGAAAAATACAGTTCGTACGAGCTCGAGGTGTTAGCAATAGTTAATGCAGTAAAAAAATGGCGAGTGTTCTTATTAGGAATAAAATTTACGATCGTTACGGACTGCAATGCGTTTGCAATGACAATCAAAAAAGACGACGTACCAGCAAGAGTAGCTAGATGGGCTATGCTCTTACAAGAGTACAATTTTCAGGTCGAGCATAGAGCAGGAACAAAAATGAAACATGTAAATGCCTTGAGCCGTTTAGCATGTTGTTTAATAGAAGACTCAACAAAGTACTGTTTGCGAGAGGCTCAGAATAGAGATGGGTGGGTTAAAGCTATAAAAACAATTTTGGAAATCAATAAAAACTACGAAGATTACTTTTTGAGGAACAATATTTTGTACAAAGATCCAGTAAAAGAGTTGCTTGTAGTTCCTGAAAGTATGGAAGATGAAATTATTAAGTTAGCTCATCAGGAGGGTCATTTCGGTTCAAAGAAAACAAAAGAGTTGCTGGAAAAGACTTATTTTATTCAAAATGCCTCATTAAAGGTGGATAAAATCGTAAAATCATGTGTTGAATGTTTGATAGCCGATGCCAAGCGTGGCAAAAAAGAGGGACTGCTGTCACCAATTGACAAGGCCCAAGAGCCTTTAGGGACTTATCATTTAGACCATGGTGGACCTCTGACTGATACTAAGAAAAATATAACCACATTTTAGCTGTCGTAGACGGATTTTCTAAATTCACTTGGTTATATCCAACAAAATCAACCGGCTCGGAAGAAGTTATAAATAGACTAGAGAAACAGGCGTTTGTATTGGAAATCCTAGGCGTATTGTGACAGATAGAGGCACAGCGTTTACTTCCAATGCATTTAAAGAATATTGCGAGCGTCAAGGAATACAACTGTTGCACATAACAACAGGTATGCCAAGAGGAAATGGGCAGGTAGAAAGAATACACAGGATCGTCATTCCAATGATATCCAAAATGTGCGAAGGCAAACCAAACTTGTGGTATATATATGTTGATCGAGTGCAGCAAATTTTGAACAACTCACCGCCAAGGAGTACAAAATTTGCACCCTTTCAAATTTTGACAGGACTTAACATGAGAATAAAAAGTGATGATTTGCGAAATATGTTGGAGGATTTAGAAATTGAGAATTTGAATGTAAATCGAGAAGAAATAAGAAAGAAAGCTCAAGAGAATATAGAGGTAATTCAGATGGAAAACAGATAGAGTTTTAACAGTAAGAGAAAAGTAGAGAATGAATATAATGTTGGAGACCTTGTAGCCATTAAAAGAACTCAATATGGAACTGAAATGAAACTAAGGCCAAGATTCTTTGGACCATATGAGGTTACAGAGAAGAGAAACCATGGTAGATTTATAGTTAAAAAAGTAGGAAACCAAGAAGGACCAAACATAACAACCACCTCATCTGAATTTATGAAAGGTTGGAGTTTATTCGAGTCGAATAAAGTATCAGGACGGCCGAATGTAGGATTGGGATAGGTTGGCAGAGCTGAGCACAGTATGTAAGATAGTTTTTAAGTAATTTGTCAGAGTAAAAAGCTGGTCACACTTATAGAAGAAGCAGAGAAGGAAAAAGTAGTCGTAGAGGTGAACGCAAAGAAATAAGACGTACATGGAGTTGAAAGAAACGTGAATTTTATGTATCAGTTAATTTTCCTTTATATGTATATTTTAAGTCAACGTTGTATACCACAACCCATAAATAAACTATTTTGTGAGACCCACACAAATTATATCGAACCAAATATAATTTTAACATGGAATTTGCCCGAATCTATTATTAAGCAAAACTGTATGAATAATAAAATCAAAACTAAAGGAAATAATATTATAAAAATTTATAATTGCCAAATACAAATTATTTTATATATATAATGGAGAAGCCCTAGTAACGGTCATAGCCCCTAAATAGGTCAACCGGAATATTTTGGCGAGTTTTGATGCTAGCGGGGTCTAATCACTGTGATTGATAGCTCTTAGTGCCGGCTTGCTTTTTATGTAGTCTACTGGTGTTTATACTAAGTTTTGGATGCACCAGAGACTAAAATTAAAATACCGATATTTCGACGTAAGCTTTGTAACTTTTCAACGCGTTGGAATTGTACTATTTCAAGTTTCAGCAAAGGGTAATAAATAATTTTCTTAATCGTTTTTTCTTGCCCTTTCATAATCTGTAATCTGTTCAATATTTTGGGTTTAACATTAGTAAATGTAAAATTATGTTTCTGCGTGTTCTGGTCAAATACGATGTGATACACTTTAACACTTATCGATATTTGTATCGACTATCGTATCACTTTGCGTCTCTCGCGTTGCTCTTAATTGCGTGTGGTCGCCAAAATGATTTCGCCACGAAAATTACTCAGTGCTGTTAATCATAATTTCAAAATATCTGAAAATTCTTCAAAATTTGTTCAGTTAACCAAAATTCACATTTGATAAGTAGAAAAGCCGCAAAAGCCGAATATCAAAATTGTGTCAAATTCACACAAGGAACAGATGCGTGTTGACTTAAGAAGAATAGAAAAATTTATTATTATTTAGTTAAAACACTGTTAAATGAATTTGTTATGATTTGCAAGAAGAGCAAGAAAAAGTTTTATTAAGAAAAATGAAGAAAAATTAATAAAATGAATTTATTATGAGTTGGCATAAAACTTGACTTAATATTTTGTAGATTTGCTTAAAAGTTTGCGCCCTTTTTAATAGCAACATGACACAATTAAGACAGATAACGCATTGCGCAGATGACATCACATATGATGCATATTACCAAGGCATATATTCAACACATGCATTGTGACGTCATCTGCGCACAACATAACAAGTTTCTGGGCAATCTAAAAATTTATTGTTCTTGTGTGTGCGATGTTGAGCGTGCGATGCATAAATCGATACTTTAATCGATACATCGCTGCATCGCTGGCGATACTGTTTTTTGCGAGTAATAAATTTTAATAAATTATTAAATTCGGTTGTTGTGAGTGTTTAATTGCATAAAATACAAAAGCATATATAAAAACAATGATTTGGCATTTATTTCATTTTATTGGCTCTATTTTGACAAGATTAAGGGGAGTGACTACTACAGGGGCACTTTATCGAAAATCGTGATTTTGACTTTTTTCATTAAATCCTATATATCTTTCAAAAAACGAATGAAATGTGTATAATGCCTTACACTGATCGATGGGCAATTGAACTAGCTTTCCTACGATACCAACAGCTAAGCTTTACGTTGATTTCTGACAATTTAATGTCCCAAAAACCTTAGGGGTGTTCACTACTAGGGCTTCTCCCTTATATATTTATATATATATATATATATATATATATATATATATATATATATAATATATATAATATATAATATATAATATATATATTTCAAATAATAACATTAACATGTTTAACAATTATTATTTTAAGCATATGATTGTATGTACCATATAAGTATAAAAACTTACCCAAAACATTCATTGTAAAATATCAAAAGCCAAAAAAGCAGGAAATAATTAAGGAACAAATAGAAAGAAAGGAGTAAGATATCCATATCCACACCAAACCACTTATGCATATCTGAAACTTATTTTAAACAATATCTGAATCCACACCAAACCACTTATGCATATCTCAAACTTATTGTAAACAATATCTGTATCCACACCAAACTATTGTAAACAATATCTGTATTCACACCAAACCAATTATTAATAATTGTAAACAAATCATCCCAATCACGCCACAAGCGCGAAATTATCAATATAAACTTTTTTAGGCTTCAGCAAAGAAAGAAGCCAAAACAGAAGATAGCCACTTATGGTATATAAACTCAAGCAAGAACTTTGAGATTCGAGTTTGATTTTAAATTTAAAACGAGTAAGACATTCGTATTCTTGTAAAACATAGCTGTCAATACTTCAATAAATTAATAAAGTGCTTATTAGTGATAATATAAAATAAAAAAGTGTTTTTATTTTTTTGTCACATATAATACGCAAACTTATTATTATATATTATATATTTTATTTATATTTATTTATATATTTATTTTATTTTTTAACTTTTATTTTTGGTTTTCCTCGTTTAAGTTTTTCTTATTATTTTCTACTAACATCTTTTCTTTAAGTATAGATTCTATAATGTCACTGACAATTTTGGCTGTGGAAAGGGGCATCGCTGGCCGGACTGGCAAAAAAAACATTAATAGACATTTTTGTTCCATGCCTATGCTTCTTACCTATTTTATTTTATTGTAACTTATTTTGTATAAGTTGACTCTAGATTTTTCAACAACTTTCAATAAAATAAATAAACAGCATCATTAATCAAAGCCTTGTGACTTTGAGTCTATTAGAGCTTCTATTTTCATCCTTATAATTTTTTTCTTCATTCCCATTCTTATTGTGTGTCTGTATGCCAATAAGCTTTATATTCATTGCCCTTATGAACATCTTATACTTAAGCCAAGGGCCATCTCTCTGGATGACAGTTTTCTTCTTTCATTATAACTATCTGTCCTTTTGTATATCCCGTGTCTCTTTTTCCACTTACTTCTTTTTTGAAGAGTAAGTAAATATTCTTCTTTCCATTTTGACCAAAACTCTTTTTTCATTCTCTGAATCAATTTCCATCTTTCCAAATTTCCAATTTTATAATGTATTTCTGATTCTATGCTATATAAAGCTGGTCTTCTTATTAAAAAATGCCCTGGTGTCATCACTTCGTTACCGTCAATGTCTTTCTATACAAAGGTCATGAATTTAATACTGCTTCTATTTGACACAATAATGTTGACATTTCTTCGTATGTTTAATTGGTTTCACCTTTTACTATTTTTAACTGATACTTCACAGATTTAACTTCTGCCTCCTAAATACCTCCGAAGTGAGGTTCCGTTATTCTGTATTTGGAAGATTTCCCATATTTGCTCTACTGTTTGTTGCCTGTATCTAGTGCATTTTACACATTCTTTTAGATAATTCTTTAAGGTGCTCCTTAACCCGAATATCCAGTATTTCTTTGAATATGATTTCTCATGAGGTAAATTCCTCCATGAAATGTTTCTTTATGTGCTGTTTTATTCAAAGAGAAGTCATGTGACTTTTTTCTAATACTATTGAATATTTAACGTCAAAATCAGCTTTCAAATTTTGAAGTCTACCTCCTGATCTAAATATCCCATGTTTATTTATTTATTGTCAATCAACTTTAATTTAAATGAAAAGTAGTTAAAATAATTAAATTAAGTAAAATAAAGATTTTTATATAAATCTGAATATATATTTAAAAGTTAACGTTAAAGCTCTGGAAATTCAATAAAAAATTGAGCAGTCCAACATTTGTTGCGAGGATTGGGAAAAACCCAGAAAACCCAATCAGACCAGCGTTAGTAGTAATTAGTGGTTACGATTAGATAAAGCAAAAAGGATCGATCTTTTAGTACTGGAGTTGAGGCCTCCAAGGAGACAAGAGAATACAGTTTGTTATAGTCAGAACATATAACACGAAATGGTTCATGAATTAAATAGTTGCTGAAGCAACGATCAAGGCTAAGGGGTAAAAGTTACGTGAAGATCTAATTGGGACATTAAATTTAATTCGACTCAAAAGAACTGATGAGTCGATTTCACCGTTAAGTAGGTTAGTAATAAATAATACTCCATGCATAGTTCTGCGGTTTAACAGGGAGGGAAGATTTATCAAAAGGAGTCTACTTGAATACGGTGGTAAGTCAACTCCAGGAACCCACTTAAAACTTCTAAGGGCAAATAGAAGAAATTTCTTCTGCACAGATTCAATTCTATCCTGGTGAATCGAGTATTGTGGGGACCACACACAAGATCAAGATAAAGCGTTTTAGTGGTGTAGGGATCATTAAACTCTTTCGACCACCGCTTGATGAAGCCAAGGACATTAATGGCCTTATTGACCATATACGAAATATGAGCGTCAAACTTTCATTAGGATCAAGAATAATGCCTAAATCTTTAATTTCAAACACGCGGTCAAGTGGTGAAGCATCAAGCAAGTAGTGAGCAGTATCTTAAAATGGATTAAATCCTAATATTGATTTGTTTTATTTGTACGGCTTTTTATCCAAGATAACGCTACTGTAGAGTCACTCCACGCATATAAGGAGATTGTGTTTGTAATTGTTTCATTACCTCTTCATTAAATTGGTTAACAGTTGTTCTGCACATAACTCTAACTTTGGTATTGTTTTTCTTTTTTTATTGGGCGTGCCTTACTTTTGCTAGCTACTATTGTGAGTAAATTACCTACTTTTAAATATACCACAGCTGCATATGCTTTTTCTGATGCATCTGCGAATCTGTGTTGATTTATTTCATGCTTCATGCTAGTTTGCAACCATCTTGGGATTCTTATTTCTTTTAATAATAATAAGTTATATCTGTACTGCTCCCATTCACTTGCACCGTCCATGCTTAGCTTGTCATCCCAGTCTTTTTCTATTAACCACAATTTTGCATAAATAATTTCCAATCAACCCAATGGATCAGAGATTTTGGCAAGCGTGGACAATACTTGTCTGTTGCTTATGCTTTGTTAGTTCTCACTTTTGACTTTAAATTTAATTTCGTCTTTTAGAGGTTCCCATTGTAGTCCCAATGTTTTAACCTACTCATTTTCCTCAATGGCTATTACTTTATTTTCTCCAGTATTTTCTGCATGCTGTTTTATTTCTGGCTTATTTGTAACCCATTTTCTCAAATTAAATCCAGCCTCTGCTAACTCCAAAGAAATTTCTTTTATTTTCATTGGCAGTCTTCTATGGAGTCTGCTCTTGACATCAGATCATCCATAAAAAATCATTCCTAATTGATTTGGAGTTTCCTTTCACAGAAAATGCAAGTATTTTTGACCCTTAACGTCAAAATTTATCTGTCGGTACATTTTTTCTATATAGGCACATTTCCACTTGCGCCATTTTAATATGACGTCAAAAATATCGTTTTGGACTCTTGGTCCCACCCACATTATATCATTTAAACTTGTATTGTTTGTGGTTCTTGCGGATGCATCGAAAACTACTCTCAACTTGGTTGTGAGACTAGAGTCGCTTAACACTGCCGGATGAGGTACATAGTATTTTGCATTTTCTTTGGACTCGACCATATGTCTTAAGTCCTTACATTCTTTAAAGAAATTAATATAAATTTTCTTAAGCTTATATTTGTTTTGATTTGCCTTGATTCTCCTAACTCTTTTCTTCTTGAAACGGAATTGTTACTGTGTACCTTCCATCTAATTCTCTTTTCGATGTTCTTGTGAAGTTTTCTTCGCAGATTTCTATTTCTGCATATTTTTCATCATCCTGACTTGATTATTGACGCGACTATATTTGGATTTGTTGCACCCAGTCATTTTCCATTCAAATTCTGTATTTTGACCGAGAAGCCCATCTACTATTATTAAATTTATTGATTCATTATTTGAATCAATAAATGCTTAAAAGTGCTCTGCTGAATCACTCAGTACTGGCAACTCTTAAGCTTAAGCAAATGCGACACAACGCATCTTGACTCTTTTTCTGCTCGGAAAATATTTTACGCTTGGTTTCAAAACAATTCCCAAGTCACATTGAATATTTCCGCGGAGCCTAATAGCAATGCGCACCAAGCATCTTGCTTCTCCTTTTATTTCCATTTTTAGATAATTATATTTATAAGATCCCTAGACTGACTCAACTCATTAAATAATTTGGAAAACATATCCCATTCTTTTGAATCCCCATAGAAGATGGGTATCAGAATTTTTGGAAGTAATTGCAATTATTCTACTTTGATTTTGCAACCTTCAACTTCTGGTTGGCATTTGCTTGCAATTCCTTCTGCTAGTTCTTGTAGTATATTCTCTACGTCAAACACTAGCATTTTAAGCTCATTATCGAAAGCTATATTACCTTTAGAGAATAGTATTTCTTTTATATTCCTTGACAAAGGATTATTATCTTAATTTTCTCAGACTGAACATATTTTGTTAATTTTGTTTTGTTGCACAATATGTTTTGATTTGCCTGAAAACTGGTTAGAAATTTATCTTTGAAATTTATTCTTTGACTTCCCCCTAACTAACTGACTTATTCTAACTCTTTAACTATTTCTGACTGCTTCGTTGATAGGTGCCCATTTACACGCTGAAGTTTTTTCGTGAATTTTTTCTCTGAATCTTTTGTTTGTAGGCAAGGGGAGTAGAGCGGTAAGATTTCAAGCAAAAATTCACTACTTGCTAAGTCGTGAATTTTTCTTCTAATTTGCTTTACCTTATTCCGATAGAATGTAAACACAGAGTTGCACAGTGTTTTATGTGAATAATAAAGTTATCGATACGAAATATAGCAGCAAATATTAGCGCTAATTAGAAATTATTAATAGAAATGTTCACTGAATCAATTTTTTTACATGTTAGTTCATAAATAAATTATATGTTAACGAATAAAACAATCGATGGCAAAGATGTATGTTTATCGACCATAAATTGAAACCAGAGTTGCATTTTAAAAGGAAAATTTCACTGAAAAACTTCAGCGTGTAAATGCGACCTGAATTCCGAAGAACTGTAAAAACGGAATGAATAAACTTAATGAAAAAACTTCAGCGTGCAAATGGGCTCTAGCTTTATCGCTTTGTCGGACAACATTTGGTTTTTGTTATTTTTAGTGGAAATTTTATAATATATGTATTTTTTTTAAATTTTAATGTACTAAGCTAACATAAGCTTATTTTAATGTTTTTAATACAACTGGGTATTTTATTAAAAAAAAATTGAAATATATAATTTTATTTTTTAAGTGGACTGCATATTTTTCATACCCTTAACGCATAAAATTGGTAAATAAGGGTATAATGGCTTTGTGTAAAAGTTTGTAACAGGCAGAAGGAAGCATCTCCGACCCAATAAACTACATATATTCTTGATCAGCATCAACAGCCGAGACGATATAGCCATGTCTTTCTGTCGGTCTGTCTGTCTGTCTGTCTGTCTGTGTGTCTGTCTGTCTGTCTGTCTGTCTGTATGAACGCGTGGATCTCAGAGACTACAAGGTCTAGAGACTTCGGATCTTATATTTAAGTTTTCCTATACCATGAGCAGAACAAGTTTGCTTTAAATTAACGATAACTATTCTGGTTTCAGATATACACTTGGAATCGATAACAAAAACTATCGAATTTGGAAAATGTAAAAATGAGGATTGAAGAAATGGGTGATAATAGAACTTTTCTGAAAATTTCGTCCAATTGGATTAGAAACACCGGAGATATCGAATTTTATCGCTTTAAGCTAAGTCTTACATACATTTAATTTTTTTTATTAAAACTGGGCTCAGGGTATCTTCTAGTCGGGCTCTCCCGACTAGAGCCTTCTTACTTGTTCTTCTTTTTATACCCTTAACCCATAAAATGGGTAAATAAGGGTATAATGGTTTTGTGCAAAAGTATGTAACAGGCAGAAGGAAGCATCTCCGACCCTATAAAGGATATATATTCTTGATCAGCATCAATAGCCGAGTCGATTTAGCCATGTCCGTCTGTCCGTCTGTATGAACGCGTGGATCTCAGAGACTACAAAAGCTAGAGACTTCAGATTTTGTATATAAGTTCTCCTATACCATGAGCAGAACAAGTTTGCTTCAAATTATCGATAACTATTCTGGTTTCCGATATACACATGATATCGATAACAAAAAAATACCGAATTTGGAAAATGTAAAAATGAGGGTTGAAGTAATGAGTAACGATAGAACTTTTCTGAAAATTTCGTCCAAATCGGTTAAGAAACACCGGAGATATCGAATTTAATCGTTTGAAGCTAAGTCCTTATACCAAAGTCAATTCTAAATTTAATTCACATATTTATTGCAACTAGGTTCAGGGTATCTTCTAGACGGGCTCTCCCGACTAGAGCCTTCTTACTTGTTCTTTTTTGTTATTGTGAGGCGATTTTGCCGCGGTTTTTACAATGGGTTTGCCAAAAGACGCACTCGCATTTTAATATTTATTATTATTATTGTTGGAGCAGAACAATTATATTGCCATTAAGTTAGGAGTTAACATAGCATAAGTTAGTTTAAAAGTAAATTTGAAGATCGCCAATCTGCCGACGGCGAATTTGTGTTGCGTGTGGCCGTCTGTGGCTCACGTAATTGTTTAGGCTAAGCTACTAACGAATTGTCATTTCACCCTTGAAGCCACTACACAATTATACTCGCTATTCGAAGAAATAACCGCGTCTCATTATTTCGTTTGTTTGTTCTATAAATCTAAAAAATATTAGATTTTTCATTGGCGCCCGAGCAGGGACTTCGGTTTATTTTTCATTTGTTTGTTTGTTTCGGGTTGGTGGCTCAGGGCTCGCGTGTGTTGAAAAATCAACACAAATACTTCTTGGATTTGCTGCTTTTGCCATTTTGGACTGTGCCATTTTCGACGCTGCATAATTTGGATTTTGCTGCCTTGCCCCTTTGGACTTTGCCATCTTGGACTCTGCATAATCAGGATTGTCCATGGATAATAAAGGAAGAACACTTTCTATTGAATCGCTAGAAAGTCTCCAGGTATTCCGTGCCAAAAACTGAGCTTACAAATTTTTTACTTCATTGGTCGCCACAGTCGACAAAAATATCACAAGTTAGTGACACTTATATGTATGTACATACGTTCATACACGTAGAAACAGCTCAACTTCTGGCACTTTGTGTATTTGATTTAAATAAACAAAGCGGAAACATGTTTAAATACATTCATTAAAGTGAATAAATAAAAATGCAATACAAGAAACAAATTAAGGTTTCAAACGGTGGTCTATTTATTGCGTTTCATATAGTTCGTGTATTTGTGCAACTGCAAAGTGTTTTTTGTTTTCGCTTCTCAACTAATCGCTACGTAACAATAAATGAACATACATTAAAACATATGTTTGCACTCGCACACACACAAACTTTGTTAAACATTTTTGTGCATTAACCTCTGATTGTTCGCTCGTTCGTTAACCTTTCTTCGCTCTTTGCTTGCGCTTGCATTTATTTTTTACATTAGCTTGTCTATGCGTGCGCTCGCCCCAAATTTTGCCACTTGTTCTTGTCATTCCCGCTTTGCTTGCGGGTAAAGCTTGGCTTGATCGCCTGTTCGTTTTGTGCGCGCGCTCGCTCCAAATTCTCTCTTTACTTTGTTCAACCCCCGCACCCCGCATATTTTATAGCTGTACCCAAAAGTGGCCACAGCAACCGCTTGACTTGCTTATTTTCAGTCGCTTGAACCGTTTTCGTTTGTTTGTTCACATATCGCCAAGAGTGCGTGTGTGTGTTCAGTAAGAAAGCTTGACGTTTCATCACAAAGTGTGCCGAACTTTTTTCTGCGTTTGTTAAAGGTTGTTTTTAGTCAGCTTAAATATGTCTGAATCAGCTAAACTGTCACTCGAAAAGCCAGCAGCATCTAAGTTAATGTTAGGTTGACATTATGTTTGCAGAAGTTTGATAAAGTTGGTGCTGACATTGCTCGCATGCAAACAGCCTTTTAATTAAAAAAAAATCTCATCCGACAAAACAGAGTTAGCATGTCGATTAGAATTATTAGAAGGGTATGTTGAAAAAGCTATGAATTTACAGGCAGAGCTGGACAGTTTCAATCCAGCTAACGAAAGCAGAGGGCCGTTAGAGGATTTGTGTGTCATAACAAAAGCGTTGTTAATGAATGCGATTAAGCCACGATTCGACACACAGGTACAACATGACTGCTCAATGAATTCGAGCCAGCGTTCTCAGCTGTCGAAAAAATTTACCAAAATTTAGTGGTAAACATTCGGAGTTTAGAAATTTTATGTGCCTTTTCGAGAGTCTCGTGGATGACGATGCGTCATTAACAAACGTTGAAAAATGTAACCATTTAGTTTCTTGTTTGTCAGATGAAGCATTGGGTGTAGTTAAGCCATATCAGCTAACAGATTGTAACTACCCTAAGGCCCTTGCTAGTCTAAAGTCAGTTTACGACAATAAATGCCTTATATTTTTTGATACAGTTGCTCAATTGTTTGATTTAAACTCGAATGGCAAAAGATGTGTCTGAACTGTTTGACCGTGGGACACATAGTTTCGAGCTGCAAGGCGTCGAAGTGTTGTGTGTGTTCAAAGCCTCATCACTCTTTGCTTCATAGGTATAACACACCAGTACAAAGTGAGGCAGCTGCACTTCAAGCCTCAACTTCAGAGGCATACGTTGGTCACATGCGTAATGCAGATCAAGTCGTTCTTGCTACCGCCGTCGTAAATATAAAAGAAAGATTCGGACAGTTGCATCCAGCACGAGTGTTGCTGGATAGTGGCTCGGAGATAAATTTGATGTCTGAGAGCATGGCCCAGAGGCTACGGCTTAAACGCGAGCCAACTTCCCTTGCTTTCTCAATGTTAGGTGGGGCAACCACTAATAGCAACAATAAGGTTTGTGCATCAGTTCAATCTCGTTTGAATTCCCACACGTTTTCCGCTGAGTGCTGGGTACTGAAATCGATATCCACATCTCAGCCTGGACAGGCTCTATCCATATTATATAGAAAATTCGCAAAAATATTAAGTTTGCAGATCCCGAGTTCTATAAGCCAGCGAAGGTAGATGTGCTATTGGGAGCGGAATTGTTTTATGGATTATTGTGCGTTGGGCAAATAAAACTACATTCCGAACTGCCCATCATGCAAGAAACATTTCTCGGCTTGATTGTAGCGGGCAAATATACTGGACAAATGCTCAAGTTTCTATCTGTTCTCTCGACTCTTTAGGCAATCGTTTTTGGGAATTGGATCAATGTCCAATCGAGTCGAAGGCTGTCCGCCAAACAGCTGAACAGCAGGCCTGTGAATTGCACTTCACAAAAACTGTGCAACGGTTAACTAGCGGTCGCTTTCAAGTTAAGCTTCCCTTTAAGACCGATCCCAAGGTTCTTGGCCTGTCCTTTCAAACTGCTGAAAGGCGTTTTTTGCAACTTGTCCGCAAATTTTCAAAGGATGAAACCCTTAAAAATATGTATCATGACTTGATGAAAGAGTATTTGGATTTGGGACATATGTCCATTCTGAAGTCTGCTCCTCCAGAACAGCATTACCTCCTGCCTCAACAATGCGTTCAGCGACCTGAAAGTACCTCAACCAAGCTTCGAGTTGTTTTTGACGCGTCTACCAAAACATCAACAGCAGTTTCGCTCAACGAAACATTAATGGTGGGGCCAACTATACAGAGGGAGTTGTATTCAACGTTGGTCAACTTTCGGTTGAACATATATGCCGTAACTGCCGATATTTCAAAAATGTGTGGGCATATAAATGTTTCTGAGGAAGACAGAAACTTTCAACTTGTCTTGTGGAGAGAAAGTGCATCGCAAGGTCTACAGGCATACAGGTGAATACTGTTACATATGGTACAGCGTCAGCACCCTTTCTGGCTGTACGTTGTTTGTTTGAATTTGCAAATATATACACACAATCACACCCCATTGGCGCTGATGTGATTAAAAATTGTTTTTATGTTGACGGTATGCTGGCAGGTGTAGACAGTTTAAAAGAACTGGACACCATTTGGAGCCAGGTCGGTGACATATTGCGAGCAGGAGGATTTGCACTGGCCAGGTGGGCTTCCAATTGCCAGAACCGGTCAGGTGAAAGGAACGCCAGTGAGGAAATGAGTATTAATTTGAATGAGCAAAGCTCAGTTAGGACGTTTGGAATGCGTTGGGCACCTCAAGAAGATGTGTTTAAATATCATCTTGACTTGGATAGTTTTGCTTCCCTAAAACCAAAAAAGCGTTATAACTTGTCCACAGCCTCTCGTTTTTGGACTCTCTAGTCTTGTCGTGTCCATTTGTCAATACGACAAAAATGTTGTTAACAAAGTCGGTAGTATTAGCTCCAATATTGCAATCGTTAAATCCATTTATCCACGAAGTTGAGGAAAATGGTATTAAATTTGAATTATATTGAGTAGGAGGGCGTATGCTACACGGCCCTATCTCACATGATGCTAAATTCCCTTTGTTGCTACCAAAGATTTCTGAATTCTTCAGCACCTTATTCAGGCATTTCCACCTTAGGCACTTCCATGCTGGTGCAAAAGTTCTGATTGGATTATTAAGGCAGCCTAATTATGTAAGCTACAGAGTGAGAGGTAGACCACCTTTAAAAATGTACGTTGCCGTATTTGTTTGCTTCGCCGCAAAAGCGGTCTTGAAGTTTGTGACTGACCGTTACACGGACGCCTTTTTTTATTGTTTTTAAAAGGCTCATTGGAGCGAGCAACGTGCCAAAGAAGGTCCACGAAGTCCTTGACCTCAGCAAGGAGAAATGGAGGTCTATCTCTCCGAGGACATCGCACATCGGCAGACTGTCGAATAAAACAGTAAGGTCTGCCAAACAGATCTTCCAGCAGTTATTACTAACTCTTTTGTTTACATGTTTGCTGATAATGTGAAGCTATGTTGCACCTTTAATGATGCTTCTCAAATTAATTTACTTCAGTCGGATTTGGGTGCATTGTCAGCCTAGTGCCGTTTTAACTTACTCAAACTAAATTGTTCAAAATGTAAAGTCATGTCTTTTTGTAGAAGTGCCCCTCATACTGCTTGTTGGAGCAGAATACTTATATTGCCATTAAGTTAAGAGTTAGCATAGCATAAGTTAGTTTAAGAGTAAATTTGAGCTATGTAAGCACTTAGGCCGATCGGCAATCTGCCGACGGCGAATTTGTGTTGCTTGTGGCCGTCTGTGGCTCACGTAATTGTTCAAGGTTAAGCTAGTGATTAATTGTCATTTTACACTTGAAGCCACCACACAATTATACTCGCTATTCGAAGAAATAACCGCGTCTCATTATTTCGTTTGTTTGCTTTATATATCATTGGCGCCCGAGCAGGGACTTCGATTTATTTTCTATTTGTTGTTTGTTTCGAGTTGGTCGCTCAAGGTTCGCGTGTGTTGAAAATCAACACAAATACTTCTTGGATTTGTTGCTTTTGCCATTTTGGACTCTGCCATTTTCGACGCTGCATAATTTGGATTTTGCTGCTTTGCCCCTTTGGACTTTGCCATCTTGGACGCTGCACAATCAATCAGTGCCAAAAATTGAGCTTACAAATTTTTACTTCATTGTGTCGTCACAGTCGACAAAAATATCACAAGTTTGTGACACTTATATGTATGTAAGTACGTTCACGTTGAAACAGCTCAATTTCTGGCACTTTGTGTATTTGATTTAAATAAACAAATCCGCAACATATTTACATATATATATAAAAGTGAATAAATAAAATTTGAATAAAAGAAACAAAATTAAGGTTTCAAACGGTGGTCTATTTATTGCGTTTCATATAGTTCGTGTGTTTGTGCAACTTGTAACCACTTGTTGGGGGGGGGGGGGGGGGGGGGAATTATTGACAGGGTGTTGGCGAGTTTGTCAATAGCCTCCAATGAATCAGAGGAGTGATAGCGGAGTGGGACCCTATATTATACCGTAGCTCTTTCGGGGTGGGGTGGGTTTGGCTATCTCCTAGACTCTCGCTTACAATTTTTTATTAAGGATCCCTCCAGAAACTAAAATAAATACATCGCAAAATATCGTCCCGATTAATAGCAGAGAAAGCTTGGTGAGCTGTGTCTCCAGGACCGATAGGCATAAAAAAAAACTTGAAACTTCTTTTATTATTGACTGGCATGTGCGGTGTCTGAAGCTGGAAGTCGACCACCGCTTTCTTTACTCTACCCAACCATGGACTTTAAATAGCGAAATGTTTCTAAAGTCCCCAAAAAGAATATGCTACTACCGTTTATGTTACCATGTCAACAGGAACCAGATCCCTTAACAATGCGTCTTGCAACTCATAATTAAATTCAATATCAATAAAATCAAATTCATTATCCCATGCATGGGCATTCAATTTATTTTACAAATATTTCTCGAAGAAAAACAATTATAATCCAAATAATTGTGGCGTATTCCTTAGACCATTTTTTTTTATAATACGAAAATTATGAATTAAAAAATAAAATTACTTGACCAGTATTGAATATCTATTCATGTTTCAACGTATATATAAACCTAAGTAATTGTATAATATTTTCCATCTTTTCTACGTAATTTATTTTAAATATGTATTGTAATGTGATTCTAAACTAGTCGAGTGTGATTATGCAACCAACGAAGTGAGCTCTTAATTTAACTTAAAATATTACCGGGTATTCAACAATATGTGCGTTTGAAGCTTATACAAAATTTCATTCCTAAATTGGTTGAGCTATATTTATCTTATTTTGGAGTGCTCGTTTTTACAAATCTTCATGTCTAAAATAGTTGTTTTAACTTTTGTTCGAAACTATGTTCGTGAAACCGAAACAGTTGGTCCACCCTAATTGGAACATATGCATAATATAACTTAATAAAGGTCAATGTAAAAGTTGAAAGCTTTGGGCAGGAAAATTGGTAAATCAAAATGCTTAGAGAGCTTTGCTACTCTTTAGTTTTGTTTTTGTTTTTTTCTTATGTACTTACAGATGTTTGCTGCTCCGACGATGAAAGGCCTTCCAGCGAGAGAGGGTCCAACGTAGTTGTTTTTTTTCTGTGTTTAGTTTTTTCAATTTTAAATAATTTTATATTTGTTTGCCGATTTGCCAAGCACAATAATAATGATATTTTTTTTTTAAGATATATATTTGACTAATAATTATGCATGTGTACGCTTCCTCTTCCTAATTTTAAGACTAATTTTACTATGTGTATGTATGTTTGCTTTACATACTGACAAAACCAGAGAGTGCCATGTGGATGCTAAGCTTTACGCAATTGTTCTCGATTTTCGTTTTTTTTTTTTTTTTTTTATTAAGGTCTTGCACTGCACTTCTGACTTCAAAACTAATTATTAAATAAAAAAATACTCTGCCGGTCTTCCTCGGTTTTCATCCTTCTCTGCTCAAGGACTGGTATAGCTGCTCCAGAATTCCAAACTCAAGCTTGAACTTATGTGGGTATACGCTGCTTCGATATCCCGTTTGTCGGCGCACAGCAACGAAAGCTACGCTTGCCCTTTTATATTGCGAATAAGTGTGGGGCTGCACTGGACCAATTGCTGGACAAGATTTTGTCCGAAACGAATATAGACCCACGAGGCCTGAGCCCACGAGCGCCCTGCGACTCGGAGGTGCTTCTCTGATCGTAAATCCAATGCGAAGAATTGGAGCTGAACTGCATTATTCAGAGGTCACATGTGAGCGGGTATGAATGTGGTTGCGCCAGGCAATTTAATTTATTATAAAATGGGTTTGGCTTTGCAGATGCAAATTGGTGATCGAACGATTGATTTTAGCACCAACTTGTGCGTTGCGACCACGTGTAAATTTTTTTTTCATCAGCGAAATAACTTGCGTCGATGCGTACTTCAAATGGGAAAAAACCAAGAGAGCTATTCCCAATTTCCATGCGTTTTTATAGGAGTAATTTCCAAAGCTTTTTCATTGGAGATCATGAAGTTGGCTGTGATAAGGCTTAAAAGCTCTGGAATTAATCTCACTACTACGAGAGAGCATTCAAGCTTCAAAGCTTTCTCTTCTAATGCAATTTATCGCAGGCGACAAAAATGTCAAGAACTAAATGCGATACAATTTTTCCCATTATTTAATACAATCCCAAACGAACGTTACAACACCCGATAATCTGACTTCGCTAGATGGAATGATTAGCGGGAATTAGGTTCTGATATCTTTCGCGTGAAATGTGCCTATTTATTTTCCTTGTAGATTTTCTAACAAGTAAAAGCAATTACCTAATTTCTTTTTAATGCGCGATTTCAAAAACTGTGGTGCTAATTTTGCATTAAAATTTTGATTGAATTTGCTGAGGGCAAAATTACGTCTAAAGACTTCCTGTCCCTCTTTAAATTTAACTTGCTTCGAGCGAAGATTGTATTGTTTTTCATTCCGCTCATATGCCTGACGGATATTTGATTGGATATCCTTGCGCAAAATTGCAAGGTTATCGTTTCGAGGTAAGGGAACAATTTGTTCTTCTAGCAGTGACTAATCTTTTAAGAGGCAATAGTCTGAGCCGTGAGTTATCATATCAATACCAAACAGAGCTTTATATGGCGAACAGCCCAATGACTGGTGTACCGAAGATCTTAAAGCGCATGAAATGCCTGTGAGATTCTGGTCCCATTCTGTTTGATCATTTTTCAAGTAAGATCGTACTGCTGCTAAAAGAGATCGGTTAACTCGCTCTGCAGCATTACTCTGAGGCGAATATAATGCTGTATAGACATGTCGTATACCATGGTTTGTAAGAAATTCTTTAAATTCGTTTGCCTTAAATTGCGATCCATTGTCGCTGACAACCATTTCAGGAACACCAAATGCATGGAAAATGCTATTTCGCAAATATTCCTGAATTGCTGCTGATGTAAACTTTTTAAGGGTTGCAGCCAATGGTATTTGCTAAAGTGATCTAGCACAATAAGAATACCAATATGTCCTTTTTTGCTACGCGGGTATGGTCCTAATAAATCGATATACAAGCGCTGAAAGGGCCTACATGTTGGACTAAGCGTACCCATAGGCGGGCGAAGGGTATAATTTTGTGCCTTCATTTGTTTACATACTTCGCACTTTCTGATATAATTTCGCGTGTCATTTGCCAAACCTGGCCAAAAGAGTTTCCGACGAATTTTCTCAATAGTTTTTTGCATACCTCCATGCGAAGAACCTAAACCATCATGAGCTTGTTTTAGCACTTCTAATCTGAGACGTTCCGGAACCCATAACTTCCATGACAATATGTCTTGCTCTAAGTCACCTGACATATGACATATACAGATACGGATCCACAATTTTACAATCCGGAAACTTGCTTTGATTTGACTTAAATTTGATTTTCAGCTTTTCATACTCTTCATCATTAAATGCCTCTGACTTTAAGTTGATAACTGGTTCTATCTCTAGGCCTGCTATTTCGGACTCTTCAAGGCGAGATAACGCATCAGGAACAACATGTTCACTGCCTTTGCGGTGGGAAACGCTAAACTTAAACTGTTGCAGTCTAAAAACCCATCTTGCTAATCTTCCTGAAACGTTTTGCTGGCGCATAAGCCAAACAAGACTTGAATGGTCAGTAACGACTTCAAATTCTTGAAGCTCCAAATAGCATCTATACTTTTCTACTGCAAGGATTACCGCCAAGCATTCACGTTCTGTAACGCTGTAGTTTCTTTGAGCACGGCTCAATTTTTTTGACATGAATGCGATCGGTTGCTCGTGTTCTTTATCAGATAGTTGAAATAACACAGCTCCGATTCCGACATCACTTGCGTCACAATGTAAAAAGAATTTCTTTGAAAAATCAGGGTTTTTCAAAACGGGAGCAGTGGTTAAAATTGTCTTCAATCGATCAATTGCTTTTTGTGCTTCGGGAGTCCAATTGAACTTTTTCTTGTTCTTTAATTGTTCTGTAATTGGACAAGCAAGCTCTGCAAAATTTTGTATAAAACGCCGGTATCAATTACAAACTCCAAGAAATCCACGAACCTGTTTAAGATTCTTGGGTGTCGGCCAGTTTACAATGCAAGAAATTTTGCTGGGATCGGTAGAAATTCCTCCACAACCAATAGTATATCCTAAATAATTGATACTCGTAACACAAAAGTTACTTTTATCAATATTAAGCGTTATATTAGCTTTTTTGAACTGATCTGCCAACCTGATCAGAACAGCTAAATGTGATTCAAAGTCTTCAGATACGATACAAAGATCGTCTATATATCCAAAAACACAATTTCGTAAATCAGAGGGTATGATCTCGTCCATTAAACGACACATTGTGGACGGTGCATTACACAATCCAAATGGCATTACCTTGAATTGGTAAAGAGGTCTTCCTGGAACAGTAAAAGCTGTCAAAGGCTTTGACTCTTCGTCAAGTTCAATTTGCCAGTAGGCATCTTTTAAATCGAGCTTCGAGATAAGATTTGCCTTGGGCAAACGAGCTAAAATGCCGTCGATGCTGGGTAACGGATATGCATCTTTTTCTGTTGCATCATTTAGTTTTCAAGCATCAAGACAGAGTCTTACTTTACTAGGCTTGAGAACCAACCTCATGGGCGAGGGTTCAATAACATCTAAAGAGAGCATTCGATCAATCTCCGTAAACAAAACTTTTTCAACCGCGGGACTGACAGGGTAAAATCTTTGTTTCACGGGCTTTGTATCTCCGATTTCAATATGGTGCTGAATTAAATTTGTGCGTCCCAAGCCTTTAGCACGATTGGGATATAGTTTTTTAACTACTTCCAGCTGCTGTCTTTGCAAAGAAGTTAAGAGATATGCATCATCTGAACTATCAGTAGCCTCGGACAAATCCATGGAATTAATTACACTCGGAGCAAGATCAAATGTTCTCCATAAATCTATGTCAAGAATCAGTTTTTGTTGAATTGAAGGAATCACGTACAATTGCATTGGCTTCTGAGCGTCGTTATAAGTCATTAAAACTTTTAAAACTCCAAGAACCATATGAGATCGACCATCAGCTGTTTTAACATACGACCCAGATGGCTTAAACCCTGAGCATCCAACAAAATTTTCTTTCGCTAAACTTGCTCCTATGCAACTGACATTTGCCCCTGTATCCAATAATCCAAGTTCGATAAACTGAAGAAAAGAGACTTGGGCATAACTTCTTAAATCTTTCTTATTATTCACTATTGCTGAAACTAATAAACTGTGAATTTTCCTTAATTCCTTAATTCCTTAATTCTTAAAGCGTTTCTATTTATTCTACCATTTTCCTTTGTAGATACTTCATTAAAGATCCTATGCTTAATGTTATTGTAGTTTTGTAGCCGTTCGAAATATGGCTTAAGGTAAGTCTGCTTAGGCGTTGGCTGAGCAACATTGTTTTTATTTTCATTTATGTGCAGTTTTATTTCGTCGGGGGCATCCTGGTGCAACGAAAGCTACGCTTGCCCTTTTTATATTGCGAATAAGTGCGGGGCTGCACTGGACCAATTGCTGGACAAGATTTTGTCCGAAACGAATATAGACCCACGAGGCCTGAGCCCACGAGCGCCCTGCGACTCGGAGGTGCTTCTCTGATCGTAAATCCAATGCGAAGAATTGGGGCTGAACTGCATTATTCAGAGGTCACATGTGAGCGGGTATGAATGTGGTTGCGCCAGGCAATTTAATTTATTATAAAATGGGTTCGGCTTTGCAGATGCAAATTGGTGATCGAACGATTGATTTTAGCACCAACTTGTGCGTCGCGACCACGTGTAAATTTTTTTTTTCATCAGCGAAATAACTTGCGTCGATCCGTACTTCAAATGGAAAAAAACCAAGAGAGCTATTCCCAATTTCCATGCGTTTTTATAGGAGTAATTTCCAAAGCTTTTTCATTGGAGACCATGAAGTTGGCTGTGATAAGGCTTAAAAGCTCTGGAATTAATCTCACTACTACGAGAGAGCATTCGAGCATCAAAGCTTTCTCTTCTAATGCAATTTATCGCAGGCGACAAAAATGTCAAGAACGAAATGCGATACAATTTTTCCCATTATAATACAATCACAAACGAACGTTACAAACTGCAAAGTGTTTTTTTGTTTTCGCTTCTCAACTAATCGCTACGTAACAATAAATGAACATACATTAAAACATATGTTTGCACTCGCACATACACACAAACTTTGTTAAACATTTTTGTGCATTAACCTCTGATTGTTCGCTCGTTCGTAAGCCTTTTATTCGCTCTTTGCTTGCGCTTGCATTTATTTTATATATTGTAGTGTTTCGCTTGTCGAGATTCTAATAGAATTTATTTTTCTCCTAAAAATGGGCCATACTTTGTTGCGTTTTGCGCCTTGTGAAAAGCTTGAGCTTCCCAAAAACTTGATAGAAAGGGAAACCCAAAATTGTTGAAAAATGCGTGTAAAGCGAATTTTCGGCAAACTGGCCTTCATTAGATCTTTTGACCCCAGGCACATTCTTTTTCTTTAATAGCCTTGAACGAACAAGTTGTGCGCGTTGCAACCGTCCAGAATTAAATATATATATATGTATGCCTATGTGCATAGCGTGATTTCTTGCAGTGCAGTGAATTTTAAATTAAACCATAAAGGAGAATTGCCTATACTATTGTAAGTTAATATTGTTTAAATAATTTTGTACCCCAAATCCGTGGTCAACCAGCAATTGTGTTTTTTTATTTTTTTTTTATTTTTTTTGCATACAGTTCAGGCTGCAGCGAGCTACTGCGCATCACGTTTGTTTTTTCTTCAGTGCCTGTTTCGAAAAATTTCGGGTAAATAATGAAGATATATATTTAAACCATTCCAAAGGAAACAAAAGTTAAATAAAAGTTTTTTTTAGAATGAGCCGCTAGTTTGGAATAGCTAGTTTGGAATATGTAGGTTGGATATTATTTCATTTTTTTTTTCGCCATGCATAGTGGCGAAATTTTCATTATAATCATGAGCCGGATTATTGCTGGATTATTAATTTTTATAAGATAATACCCCGTATGAACTAGTACGAGCAATAAACTGTCAGCTGCATATTTATACAGCCTTTGCAACGCCCATGTTCATTGCAAAGATGTTTTAAGCTAATCGCGCAAGCTGTTCTGCTTAAGAGAGCTTCTCTTAAACCCACCACCGTTTGGCGCGCGTTCCAGCATAACCTCACCCATACCGACATATGTGGGTCAGACTGACTTGACTATGTAAAGAGCCATCGAAGGCATGTCATTAGTATTCGAATAGTAAACCTAACCTGAGGAACATGGTCAGGCTCGTGGATCTTCTTCTTCCTATTCGACCCAGTTTGATCAAGTTTAATTAAATATCAGCTTCAACTACAACGATGGGATCAACTATAACTAATTACCTATATACAAGTAATGAATCCGAGCAATTTCCCTTTTGTTTAAGTGCTAAATAAATCTGTTGTATAAATACATATGTGCGGTGCATTGCATAACGATCATAAATACGTTTATATAATTATCACCAGTGCCTAAAAACACATAAACTGAATAAGTTAAAAATGCTAGTGGAAAGGGAGGTTGTGACGGTTCCGTGAAATATCAATAATAACATAATTATTCATTATACTAATAAGTTTTCTTTGTTTAGAATTGTGTACTGAACGAAAAGCACACAAAAATTTTGCAGTGTATGCCTTAAGACCCAGTAAGCTTTTGCAAGTGGCTTGTGGTCGTTGCTCTCTCTTATGTTTCTCATCTACAGCGAGCTTTCGCACGAGGCTTGTGATATTTGCAATCTCTATAAATAATTGCAGCAACACAAACACCAACACCAGGAAGTACTTCCAGCGTGGGATGATGTATGTAAGTCGCTCTTTTTCTATTATAATGAGACGCTCTTAAATGCAAATAATAATGTGAGTACCTAATATAACAAAGCTTCCCCTTAAATTTGCTTCTCTTTGAAAAATCGACACACTACTCGACAAGTAATTAGGTACACCTGATTATTTTTGTTGGTTTTTCGCAATTCGAGTATAAATAAAAATGCGACGAATGCATCAATTATTAACTATATTTAACTAAGATTAACCGTCCTTATATATAAAATAACCTTACTCTACTATTCTCTTATCGGATACTTATATACATTTAATTTAATATGCTATTATATGGAGAACCTGAATTATTGAAAATGCCAATAAAGCGATTTAATCGGATTAATAACAATTATCATATAGTTCAAGTTGTTCATTAATTTCTTTTAAATATAAATTTTCGCGTCAATTTTTCTTAGCCTAGCCGTATGGATGTTTGCTAAACGGATTTGATTTTTCTTAAAATTTATTAAATACGAATCAGCCTGCAGGTGTATTACCTTGCTATTACGTGCATGCCCTGTTGAACTGATGATGCATGTACAAACTGCGTAACAACTAGCAGATAGTAACCGCGCTGATCAACTGGCATTATTTTGTTTGTATAAAGTCATTTGTTTTTGTTTTAAATTCTTTCGGCAAACATGCGTAAGAGCTATAAGAATTTCGTTTATTGCTTATATAGAATTATAACTAATTAATTAAGTTCATTTATAACCAATTTCAAATATGAATTATATCAGCCTATCGTGTGCTACTTTTATAATGAATTAATATTCTTTTTTTCTGGATAACACTCATCTTTTGATGGAGGTAGGATAGCGACTGTAGGGCATCCCCAGGGATCCTGCTTTTATTTTTGGCCCGCAGGATCATGGTAGGGTGGGCAAGTGCACCAATCGGTAGCACCGAAAAGAAATGTCCCGAATACCCGATTTACTTGATCCCCTTAATACGTCTACGCTTTTTCTTCTTGCAAATGCCAGTAGTCGTCCGTTCGTTTTTGTTTGTTCGTCTGAATTTTAGTACGCGAATTTTAAAACTAATTCATAACTAATAACGAAGCAATTTTAAAGCGTCGTCTATTTAAAACCAATCACCCACCCCAATCGCCGGCGAGCTTCAGCCAAAGCAAGCGCGTACTTCGATTGCCATTAATAGCCCATCTGCTTCACGTTGTTAATTACAGTTATTATTAATTAGTTATTTATATATTAGTTTTTGGCGCCCAACGTGGAGCCTGTTGCAGTTAAAGATATTAGTTATCAATAAGCTAAAGGAAGGTTAATGGTATGGCCATTACTCATTAATCATCCGAATGGTAGCATTGTTGATAGAGGAAAAGAAACACAACTTGTATTTTTCAGCTGTACAGGCTTACAAATTTCGAAGTCAAATACCATCTGACTTAGCACTTATCTGCTAACACGAATAACTTCATATCCTCATACCTTTGTCCTTGTCTTATAATTGAGATGTAGAAACATTATGCAATTCACATATTGATAATGACCGTCTCAGAAAACCAAACAATGTTACGCGCGTGTGAGTTTTAAGGAACAACAACAGTTTCAGAATAATTGTGTTGCCAGACTCGCAATACACAAACGTTAATTCCCCCTTGTGTTTCTACAATTATGGTAAGCTTTCGCTGGACGAGGATTTGTGGATAATTAAGCTACGATCCGCCACTGAGTAGAACCATTAAAAGTAGAAACACCTTTTTGTATCTGCGGACATGCCTACAAACCAAAATATTAAGCCGGATTCCGTTGTCGTTGGATACAACTCAGGTGGTTGGTCACGTAACGTAAATTGGGATAAATATTGTGGATCTCTTTATCTTTTTGTTGTTCAAATGTCCTGAATGTATGATTCTATTTCGGATGCGACAGTTATTGCGGAAGAGTATCGTTCCTATTGGCTGGTGCTTCTTCTTCTTAAATTACCTCCTGCCGGGAACAATAGCTGCCATGTTTGCAAACGAGCATGTAATCATTAAGGCAATTACGCTTTCGGTTTCTTTCTATCCTAGCGCTTAATGAATGTCAGTCTAGTAAACTTAGTGATTATTGGTGGAGGTTATTGGATGAGAGCTAGTGGCTTAGAGCTACAGCTTGCCGAATCTTTACAGATAATTACTTCATCTATCCTTTTATTATTCGTTTATCAAGTAGATCAAAAAAAAGGTCTGCTTACCTATTCTCAGGAAGGAGGTTGCGTTGTTATCCACACACATGTATAATGAATTCTTAATTTCTCGTTTATCATTTTTAAATAGAACTTTGTTTGAAATAATCATAAGATTTTGTGTTAGTATATTTTTTTTTTGTAAGTAGCTAACAGTCGGCTATGTTACAAAAGTAATGTCAGCAAGTGACAATGGTAATTCTCAGACTAGTTTTGAAATTGTGAGTTGCTGCGTTTGTACATTAGAAGTGGAACATCCGGCACAGCTTTTTGCGACAATTTGTAAGCATTATTTTCACCACACTTGTTTTAACAATAGAACAGGTAACAAACGAATCTATCCTATTTGTAGAACTTCACTTAGCGTATCAAGTCAGAATTTAGCAGTTGAATTAGCCGCATGCCAGCCTGCTAAGCTTCCATTAAAGCCCAGTGAAATTATAACGCGATCTAAGTCTTGAGCCGCTTGGTTTTCAAATCAAGCTACGACTGAAGTCCCTACAATTAGAAAATGCAGAGCACGAATGCGGGAGCAAGCTCTCAATTAGGAGTGAGGCAGGGAAACGAGTCGTCATTAGTACCTCAGAACAACCCTGTCGATGTCTTAGCTAGCAATAGCACGGGACTAAGTGCTAACCAGGGATCGGAAGCGTCTCAGCACCCCCAACTAGTGGTAGAGACAAATCACGATCCGAGTCTGATTGCTAACAACTTGCAACAAACTATAGTTAGCGCAATGGCGGCAGCAATGGCTCAACACACGCAACTTTTGTCCCAATTAATTGAAGTAGGTTTTCAAAGACTTTCAGTGCAGAATCCTGTGGTGACCCCTGCTGTTGTTCAACCCCCTGCCAGACCATCTGTTCATGGTAGAGAACGACAAACTTTTGAGCAACTTTTTCGACTACCAGGCCCAGTAGATACTGAAAATTGTCACAGGAATGGTGAACAACAACCCGTTAGTTCCTCGCCAATAGGTTCGCAGCAGTGCGGAAGTGTTAATTCTGATAGAATAAGCCAGATTATTTCGAATTGGAAGTTGAGATTTTCTGGACATTCCTCGTTATCGGTAGACGATTTTATTTATCGAGTAGAAGCGCTTACAGTCCAGACGTTAGATGGCAACTTTGAACTGCTAGCCCGCTATGCTAGTAACTTGTTCGAAAGCCGCGGATGCGAATGGTATTGGAGGTACCATAAAAGCGTTTCGTCGGTTAGTTGGCCTGATTTATGTCGAGCGTTGACGGCTCATTTTAAGGATGGTCGAACTGATTTGGATATTCACACAGCCATTTCGTTGAGAAAACAGAAATTTAATGAACCTTTCGATACTTTTCATGAAGGTATTATGATTTTAGCTGGTAGACTTACACAGCCGATGTCTGAGCAGTCACTACTGGAGGTGCTGCAAGCTAATTTATTACCGGAAGTACAGCGTGAGATATTGTATGTTCCGATTTATAATCTCGAGCAGTTACGACATGTCGTCCACGTTGCAGGACGACAAGTGCATGAAATTACAATACAAGCAGATTGCGTGCAAGAATTGGAAGTTAATGAGTTAGATAATCCAGAGATAGATGCAACAACTCTTTCTTGTTGGAATTGTGGAAGACAGGGCCATCGTTAACCAAGAATGTGTGGCAGATCGTAAAGTTTTCTGTTACGGATGTGGAAAAAGGGACGCCTACAAGCCGTCCTGTGCCCATTGCAATGTTGCAAAAACGAAGTGTCGCGTGCACCGTGGACCAGTGCACGCAAACTAGTTTCGAAGGCGACGAACACCGAGTAACTGAAGAAATATTCAGTTCAATTCAGTGCAATTCAATATTGACCTCAGTTGTAAATGATGTTAGCGATCTCCGACCTTATGCTTCAGTGTCAATGTTTGGCAAAACCGTTAGCGGACTAATAGACACTGGCGCTTCCATTAGCTGTATAGGAGGTAGCTTTGCACAAGAATTAGTGAACAGTGGTACCAAATTCAAGGAACTGAATTCCAATGTTTGTACGGCAGACGGTCAGAAACAACGGATTATTTGTAGAATTTCGACGCTCATTTCTTTTCGTGGAAAAACTAAGCCATTGTGCTTTTATCTAGTACCGTCTTTGTCACAAGATTTATTTCTCGGAATAGATTTTTGGCGTAGTTTTGATTTATTGCCTTTATATTTGATAAATAAAGAGAAATCTCAGTCTGTCATGAGCTTAAAATATGATGAATCCACGCAGATATCCCTTTCGGACTTACAGAAAAAGGATTTAATAGAAAAGGTGTTGTTGTTTCCATCATTTGCCTATCCAATGCCGTTAATTGATGGTATTTTAAGTAGACTTCCAAAGGCTGAATACATAACAAGCATTGATTTAAAAGACGCATATTGGCAAATTCCGCTCACTACCTGGGCTAGAAAAAAAAAAACAGCTTTTACAGTCCCGGGAAGGTCGTTGTATCAGTTTACTGTGATGCCGTTCGGATTATCGAACGCCCCACAAACTATGTCCAAACTGATGGACAAAATTATACCGGCAAATTTGCGTACCGAAATCTTTATTTATCTGGACGATCTACTCGTGGTATCCGACACTTTTGAAAGGCACATGGCCGTCCTTAAGGTGTTAGCAGAGCAGCTATCGCTTGCAGGACTTACTATTAACGTCGAAAAATCTAAGTTTTGCCTTAAAGAAGTAAAGTATCTCGGGCATATTATGGAAATGGAATTATCAAGACTGACCCCGAAAAGGTAGCAGCAATACGAGATTTTCCAGTCCCAAAGTCAGTAAAGCAAGTACGAAAGTTTTTAGGTACTACAGGGTGGTACCCCAAATTTATTCAAAACTATGCCTCAGTTGCCTCTCCAATTACTGACACGTTAAAGCAGCATCGCAAGTTTGTTTGGACAGACGAAGCGCAGAATGCGTTTGTAGATCTCAACATAAACTGTGTGCTGCGCCTGTAATACACAGCCCCGATTTTGCATTGCCTTTCGCTATTCATTGTGATGCAAGTCATAATGGTGTGGGTGGCGTATTGATGCAGCATGATTGCGATGGAAATGATGTTAGTAGTAGGGAATTGCCGGTTCTACCCCAAAGGGATGCCGACAATTTATGAGCCCATTAATTTTATGACCCTTTTATCGCCCCCTTGTTTTTTTACCCATGTTTTTGACCCCTTGATATTTGACTCCCTACCATATTATAATTTATGACCCTTTTTTTCCCATGATCGTATCCCTCCTTTGATAAGACTATGGTGGAGAACAAAGGATTAACATTCCTAGGCCACCACTTTACCAGCAGCATCTGTGAGAATTAGTGATCAAAGGATTTGGAGTCAAGTGCGCGCCTGTTAAACCTGCGTTGCATTATACACCTGCAAGCAGGTGATCAGAGGAACAGATTTGGATATTTACCTAACTAGTGTTAGAGTCAATTGTGCGCCTCTTTGACGTGCGTGGCATTGTAAACCTGTATATGGTCATGAGGTGGAGTGTGCACAGGAAGAAAGGATAGATAAGAGAGAGTCAAGTGCGCGCCTGTTTGACGTGCGCTGCATTGTTAACCTGAAGCAAGCAATAAAGAATGAATGTTTATGGTCATGAGTAGCAGTGTGCAAAGGAACGAAGGATAGATAATAGAAAAAAGCGAACGCTTCTTCAATGAACGTTGCATTAATATGGTCAACAGCAACAACAACAACAACATACAGATTCGTGGAGTTCTGTGAACAAGGGATGCAAATTTTCCTACGCAGAAGCGAAGCAGCGGCAGGATCAATTCGTTGATCTTTATGACTGTGTGAATGAGAGGATCAGTATTAACTATTTAACCATTAGTGTTAGAGTCAAGTGTGCTCCTGTTTTAAGTACAATGCGCTGCACACGTACATTGATATTGTCAACAGCAACAACAACTACAACCTTCGTGGGGGCGTTATGTGTGCAAGGGTGGAAATTTTCTTTCGCAGCGGCAGCAGCAGGAAGATCAACACATTGTTTTTAAACAAGAGTATTGATACTTATACATTTAGATTATAAAGAGTTAGAGGGAGAAGGTTTAAGAGGACGAGTGTTAGAGGGAGAAGGTGTAAGAGGGGGAATGGATAGAGGGGGAAAGTGTTAAAAGGGAGAAGGTGTTAGAGGAGGAAAGAGTTAGAGGGGGAAAGTGTTAGAAAGAGACTGTGAAAGTGTTAGAGGGAGGAAGACTTAGAGACAAGTTTGTGCATGCTTGAAGTGCGCTAGTCAAAGGTCAAGTACAATAGTTGGCTAATGTGTTATAGGTATCACCCATGATACAAAACATACGATAAGGCATTTACGCGCACAACTTTTGACTCGTTCTGCGCATGACGTCACGATAGACACATTTGTGTATAATTGTATGAAATGAGAGCGTTATTCGATATAAGTGGATCAATTTGCTAGATTTTAGGTAAATCAAAATAAAGCCCATTTCCAATTATAATTAAATTTACTATTTATGTTATTATTTTTCGGTATTTTCGCTTACGACTAACATTTCTATATTTTGGTTTACTCGCTTAAGACTATTATTGTCTTTTAAGAGTGTAGCCACCCGTTCAAGGGTCTCTTTCGAGCAGTTCGCTGGCAATCTTTTTCTGTTTGAGCGACCTTTGAATAAATAGTTGAACAAGCTGTGGCATTCAACAGTCTCAACTTTGCAAAACCTAAACTCCACTGTTAAGTATATATAAAGATGACAAATGCACACTTAATACCCATTTCAAACTGCATATTGTTCGAAAAATCATCCATTGTGAAATGATCTTCACAAATAACGGCAGTATCAGCATTTAAGTTATTTCTGCGGCTAAATTTTATCCACAATGCCCTTAGATTTTTGCATTTAGGGAATGTAAATGAATGCATTTAAACATCTTTAACATTATATTTTTTCCACACCCAAACACAGCACAACGCATAATTTCTTTTGTTCCTTTAACTCTTTTCACAAATTATATAAATGTAAACAAACCACAGCTAGTCTATCGTGACGTAAAAACGGTCAGCTGATAAAAAGCAATATGGCGGATATGCGCAATGCCTCATCTGGTAGTCATTACATCATGGGTATCACCGTCCGTGAGGTTCAGTGAGCAAAGTACATTGCATATGAAACTATTAAATGCTAGAGTCAAGTGTGCACAGTTACTTAGCTACAAGTTAGTAGATAAGAGAGACAGAGAGTCAACTGTGAGCAGGTTTCTTAGCTACGAATAAGTAGATAAGAGAGAGTCGAGAGGGCGGCTGTTTGACGTGCGTTGCCTTGCACACCTGCAGGCAAAACTTTAACAATGAATGTTTATGATTGTGAAAACCATTGACCAAAGAAAAAAAGGATTCAGACAAGATTGTGCTTTTTTGAAGTACGCTAGTCAACGGCTGACTGTCAACTTGTTATGATCAAAAGCAACACCATCAGCAACAACAACTACAACCTTCGTGGGGGCGTTATGTGTGCAATTATGGGAATTTTCTTTCGCAGCGGCAGCAGCAGCAAGATCAACACACTGTTTTTAAACAAGAGTATTGATACTTGTACATTTAGATTATAAAGAGTTAGAGGGAAAAGGTGTAAGAGGAGGAGTGTTAGAGGGAGAAGGTGTAAGACAGGGAAAGGAGAGAGGGGGAAAGTGTAAGAAGGAGAAGGTGCTAGAGGAGGAAAGAGTTAGAGGGGATAGTGTTAGAAGGATACTGTGTGCAAGAAAGTGTTAGAGGGAGGAAGACTTAGAGACAAGTTTGTGCATGCTTGATTGTGCTTTTTTGAAGTACGCTGGTCAAAGGGCAGTACATTCGTGGCCGCATTGTTATGATCAAAAACAACACCACAGCAACAACAACTACAACCTTCGTGGAGCTCTTTGAACAAGGGATGGAACTTTTCTTACGCAGCAGCAGCAGCAGCAATGTCAATACGTTGAGCCTTATGGTTGTGATAATGACAGGATCAGTTTTTTGCTATTCAACCAATTAGTGTTAGAGTCAAGTATGCTACTGTTTTAAATACATTGCTCTGCACACGTAAATTGTTGTTGTCAACAGCAACAACAACATCCTTCGTGGGGGGTTATGTGTGCAAGGATGGGAATTGTCTTTCGCAGCAGCAGCAGCAGCAATATCAACACATTGTTTTTAAACAAGAGTATTGATACTTGTACATATAGATTATAAAGAGTTAGAAGGAGAAGGTGTGATAGGGGGAGTGTTAGAGGGAGAAGGTGTAAGAGGTGGAAAGGAAAGAGTGGGAAAGTGTTAGAGGGAGAAGGTGTTAGATACGATAAGTAGATAAGAGAGTGATATGTAAGCAAGCGATGGGAATTTTTTCGCAGCAGCAGCAACAAGATAAACACAAGATTATTGAGACTTGCAGATTTAGTTTGAAATATTATAGGGGAAGTTGTAAGAGGAGGAAAGTGTTAGAGGGAGAAAGAGAGAGCTAGTATTAGATTGAGTAGGTGTTAGAGGGGAAAGTGTTATAGGGGAAAGTGATCCTGCTTGTATTATTATATTAAAACACGCTCCCTTATGCGATTCTATACACGAGCGTCTATGAAATGCAGGTGGTATGTTTATTGATTGTCCCTCCTTCTAACGCACACCCAACTTATTCGCTACTTACGTTTCTAACCTTTATTTGCATATATCTGTTTTGATTATTGCACTGACTTCTGTTACTTTTATAGAGCTAATTAGTATAACTTTTTAATAAACCAATGAACATTTTAAATTGGTGTACTTTGTTAAGAAACTATCAAATTATGTTTTTCTTATGGGTATGTTTATACCCTTCACATGTGAATCAGGGTATATTGAGTTTGTCATGAATCTGTAACGCCTTAAAGGAATGATGGGAGACCCCATAAACTATATATCAAAATGATCAGGACGAGCTCAGGAATTGATTTCCGTCCGTCCGTCCGTCTGTCCGTCTGTCCGTCTGTCTGTTTCAACACGATTTCCGGCCAAACTGCTGAACCGATCTTGATGAAACTTTCACAGATTGCTTAGATCATGTCGGGTTTGTTCACTATGAAATTTCATCCCGATCGGAGCATTCTACGATATAGCCACCATATAAATTTACCATATCAACACGATTTCCGGCCAAACTGCTGAACCGATCTTGATGAAACTTTCACAGATTGCTTAGATCATGTCGGGTTTGTTCACTATGAAATTCATCCCGATCGGAGCATTCTACGATATAGCCACCATATAAATTTACCATATCAACACGATTTCCGGCCAAACTGCTTAACCGATCTTGATGAAACTTTCACAGATTGCTTAGATCATGTTGCTTACCATATCGTACTATCAATTGTTGTCTCTGTCGTGCACTTTCAAGTACCTACATGTCAATATGTTGTTTTTGTCGAAAACGAACAAGTAAATGACGCTCAAGAGTAAAAATATTAGCGAAAAATTACCAACAACTGCACAGAAACATAAGAGGGGGGAGTATTGATTTGGCTGTGTGAAGGGTATCATAGTCTTGGCATAGCCAAAATTAACTATGCGCCACTATGTTTTTTTATAGATTTTTGCAGTATGTTAAATTTGAGATTTACATTAAGCTTGTTCCGTTGAGGGATTTAGCAAACACAAACACATGATTTTGTTTCGGCTTTATAAAAAGCTTTTTTAAGTCAATATTATAAGCCTTAGTTCTAGTACTCACTTGAAAGCTTAACGAAGTTCGTGTAGCTGGTATAATAAATCATGTTTTAACAAACTAATTTTGATCTTAATATTTATACTTCATCGTTTATTGAGATTATTGTTATTATTATTTTTTTAATCCCCATATATTGGATTTCGTTCTATCTCAGTAATAATTATTTTGCTTATACATTCTTTAAATTCCTTAACTTTCCTTAACTTTCCCTGTGCTCGCTTTAAGATTTTCATATCCGTCAATCTAACTCTTATACTCAACTAAAATTATTTCATCAAACTCACATATCAAATCAATTTCTAAAATAAAGAAAATGAAAACAGTAAGATGTTCTTAGCAGCTTGTTTTTTTTTTTTTTTTATAAACGGGTTTTGCCAACTCTTTCTCAGTATGCTACCTACGATAAAAATGTATAAAGAATGTGTTTTGCACTCATTTACTGACTTCAAAAATTCTTCTATTGACGTTGTATGATACCCTATCTTAATTTGTGTTATATTTAATCGTTTTCTTCAACTTAGTATTCTACAGATTTTTAAACATTTTATGTTATGTAGTTAGCTATTTTGACTAGGCTTTACGCTTAAAACGAGATAGATTGTATTATTGTCCTTAACAAGTTAACTTAATTTTAACAGGGAAATCGATCGGACATTGATTTTTAACTTATAATTGATTGCTTTAATATATTTCAACTGTCAACCTATGTACATTTATACTTTTTAGTGATTATGTTAGATTTTTATATTTCCAAACTCATTGCTTGAACTTTAAAAATTTCGTTACTAATTTCTTATAATTGATGGATGGTAATATTTTATTTCATTATTCTCCCCATTTTTCTTGCATTTAATAAGGAAGTGCATTGAACTAGCTTATCAGTTCGAGATATGAGTCTTACACTGTTTCGAAAAGTATGAATGCGTTAAATGTTTTAATTTACGGGTTAAGTATCTATTAGATGCCATGTTATTAGGGCGTATTTATTCATATAATTATTATAATTATTTCTTAAGGAGACTTATTTTCTTTAGTGCTCAAAACTTATTGTCGCTAAAGGATTTATTTTTTCATGATCTGATTTATTTATTTGTGATTTATTATTCTTGAACCTTTGCATTAATATTGAATTTGGATGGCAAAATACGGTTGTGATGTACTAAAGCTCGAGATGACTTACAAGTCGGTATTTTGCAAAACGGGCGGTAGAGTACTTAAAATTTTTAATTGTAGTGTGTTTTTAAAATAATGTACTTTAACTATCACCGGAATGGTTTACACCCACTAAATATTGATATTTTCGGTTTTTTCTTCCGTTGTATTATGGCGATTTCTTTTCTGACAAAAATGTAGCATTATGTTACATTTTTTGAGGTTGGAATTTTTTTTGTGTTCTTTTGTGAATTAGGGCTACCCTTGCCCCATATGTTTGTGTTCTTTTCTTACAGTGTTGCCCTATGAATGCAACATAAATGCAACATTTCTCACCCTGAAATAAACGAGAGTGTTGTTTGATCAGGGTTGCATTTTATAGTGTTTGACATAGTAAGTGACCATATTAAAGCACGAAAAAGTATTTTGATCATATTTCCACAATATATATGAAATTAATGAACGATTTATGAATGAATTCACAAATGTATTGCGTATGTCACTTGTCAGCTGATTGATTAAGTGTTGCCTTTTTTTGATTGTTTGTGGTAGTAAAAGTGTTGCCCATTTTCGGGCAAAACGGCAACACTTTAACAGGGTAAATGCAAAATTTAAAACATGCTGCCTGAAAACGGGTAACATTTTTTTCTACAAAAGAAATCACCATAGCCCTAGCTCTTGATCCTGTTTTTTGATTTTAGTAGAGTGTTTGATTTTATTGCATACTGTTTGTGGAGGAGGCTCCAAATAATAAGATTTGGTTTAATAATTGTATAGTAAGATTTATTTTTCTTTTTTTATGTTGGTAATGCAATAGTTGTATGTTTAACTAATAAGAAGAGCGCAAGCAAGTCATTTACAATAATTTTCACTAACTTAGGATTCATGGTCTTAAGACCGTTTAGACTTCAAGTAGTAAGTAGTAAGCAGTTTTGCTAGACTATATTCTATTATGATTCTTGTGGGTTATAATTCGTACATTGAAAGAGCGAGATAAAGCTGTTTCTTGTTTAGGTCCACAATCTATTTTCTTGGTCCATTTTCCTTTACATATAATACGGCAGGGAGTCAGATTAAAAAGTAGTATGCCATTCCATTCTAATAATTTGTATATTGTTTTTATAATTGGTATTTAATTTTTATTTATTCTTTAATGTTATTTGACTTTATATATTGCTTTAAATTTAAGGGTTTTGCCTCTCAATTTTTGAACCGAGTCATAGTATTTTTTTTTTTTTTTTCTGTGCTGCATAAACAAAAGCATGCTTGATCCCAGATATGTTTATTCTTAATCAATATGTAGATCAACACCGTAGGCTTTCAAGTACTATATGCCTGTCTCTATATTTTATCAGCTTTTAGGTATTGAGATTAAATTTTGCTCAGAATCTAATCGCTGACTTAAAAACATGAGTGTTACAATTTTCACACTTAAGGAGCATCAGATTTTGTCGTTTCAAAGTGTTTACTATTTGACGCTTTTAAGAACAATTTGCTTGCCTGAGCTAGGTAGGTTTTACAGTTAAAACAATTAGTGGAAAGACGGAACTGTCTTATAGAATTTCTTCAACATTATTAGTTGGTTCTTTCCGTTTCGCATTTTATCACGCACTTTGAGATTATTATATTACTTAATGGAATGTGCTCTATGTTTCTGATTGATTGCTGATTATTGTTGTTAATTATTATTTTGTTTATTTATTTCTTTTGCATCTCATATAGTATTTTTCCCTTATGTTTCTTTTTATTGTGCTCCACTTCTAAACTTACTTTAATAATTTTCGATGTTTCCTACAAATTATATTCAATCGCCCTTTATTTGACAAAAACTGGGCTGTTAAAAACGGAAGCCAATTAATCTATCAAACTGATGGAAGGTAATAGTTGTGATTATTTTTCATTTAAAAATAAAAATAGGCTGTTATACGGGTACACAAAATATTTACTTATATTAAATTAAAAGTACTGTTACTGTTTACGGCAGCCTGGCATCCTTAAGAGACTCACCATCATCACTTGACACCCCACCCACCCATACGACGAAGCGATCCTCACCTGGACCATCACTCGTACACACATAATTAACTTTTACCTATATAATGTACGGTTTGCATGTAGGCGCCTTATTTGAATAGTATTTCATTGTTCTACTCTGTACCGATTTTGGATCCCCGATTTATATTATTTCCAGCTACTTTCCAAGGCTCACACCTTTAACTTTTAACACACCAGCCCACAAACATATAATTTGGATATAAAAACATTAGACAACGACATCAAGCACCAAGAGCTATTAAACAAACTTATAAAGTATTCGGAGGAAATTTGATCGAACAATGTAACACCCAAAATATTTATTATGGTTTACATTAAATCGTGAAGTCATAATCGAGTCTACTACGTACTTCACATTTTTCCATGAGTTGTTCCCATCTAAAACCCCTATCAATTTATCCGTTTTTTCTTATTATTATTTTTCAACCAAGTAAGTGCGTTGTAGTATGCATGACAATCTGTCATAAGCCCACTATGTGCAGGGTATGTAACCTTCAGACATAGCAACACTTTGTTGCTACGTATATACAAATATAACGCAAGTACACAAACGTTCAGTGCACTTGAAATCTGATCAACCACCACGAAGTGTGGGATCCGCAACGTAAGCACTTTAGCCCTTACCAGCTAAGCCAGCGCTTGCCATATATGTATATTTAATGCATATGCATTCTTTGCCTTCTGCATATACATTCATAAATATACTATAACTCTCTCTCTCTCTCTTGACCGCTGCAATGGCAGCGGCCGCTCTGCTGCGACAGAGCTTTATACATAGGCTAAGAATTCTTTTGAATTAAAATAAAAAAAAACATTCACAAAACCAAAGTCAAAAGGCACGGACGTGCCAGTGTAAGAGTATTTTATTTTACACCACGAGGAGATTACCATAGCGTACCTGTTTTTTCAATTTTATCTCTCTAGAAAATGTATGTAAGTTCGGTAGCCTCACAGTCATTCAATATGTTTGTCATAGGGATTTTGTATTGTATTTCTATTATTGTACATTTTAAGTATTCCGGTTGGTGAGTAGCTCTTCTGAATTAAGTATTATGTTTGCTTATACACACATAATCATTTATTTAGATTTTTCTCTGACTAATAAAAATGTCTTCAAATCTTTTAAAAATTTAAGGATTTACTTTTATGTATGGAATTTTAGCTGTCCTATTATATCGCTGATTGTTCTAACTAAACAATTGATTGAACACTACCTCCATAATGTCTTTAAACGTATCTTTGATTGAGTTTTCGATAATAACTTCTTATTAATTTTTTAGATCGTACCCGAGTCACGTAAATATTGCAGGGTACGTAAAAATTAGCACGCAAACAAGATTGAGGGCAGAGACACTCCTAAAAGGCTTTGAGCAAAGGGTGAAGTAGAAAAAGGTACAATAAGGTAGGAGCTAACGAACAGCGAGAGTCTTTAGATGGAAGCGAGCTGAACGAAGACATCTGATCTCAGACAAGACAAATGTTTATCGGGAGAAAGAATCCTCCTTTCACATTTTAGCAGTATGCGTAGCCTTAGCAAGGAACAAATTTTATTGTCTTAGAACAACATATCAACCGTATTAAAGGCTAAGAAACCCTCAACTCATCATAAATACTTGATCTCGTACAGTTTCCATGTCCGGGGAAGAGCATAGACTAGGGGGCACAACAGACCTCTCAGTTACCAAATCATTCATCGACGATTAAGGTTTATACAGGCAGGAGACATTTTATTCTACTATTGATTCCCCTTTATGTTTAATTTTTTTTTTTGTTAAAAAGTTGTTACTATTCTACTGACTTTTATTGATTTTTTATTAATTTTGTACTATCTTGTCGGAAATTTAATTTCCGTTTGTTTTTTTTTCACAAAGTAGTTTACATCTGTCAGCAATGTCAATTCGTGATTTTTTTTTCTAAAAAATTTTTGAGATTCGAATCTATTTTTTTAAAGCCAACAAAAGTACTGACGCAATACTGCTGCGTTTTGTACTATAACTTGAATTTAACATTTAAATGAAAGAACAAGTCCAGAATCGTGGCGATTAAAAACCGGGACTTAAAAGTACGCTGTTGAACAGAGTAAAGTACTCCTTGCAAAGTGAGGCAGCGGTGGCCATCTGACGTTTCCATGCAAATATTTCTCTTTCAACTCCAATTCTAGAACTCATACAATAACCTTGAAAAGAGGTAAGCCCAAAATACATGGAACTGGTGGCAGTTTTGCTGTTAAAAACACGTTTTTTTTTCGGTTTTAGAAACCGGTTGTTGTTTAACTGTTTAAAACAGGAAGCTGCTATTTTTTACGGTTTGAAAAACCGGGTGCTGTTTTGCTGTTATTTTCATGTTTTTCAGAAACAGCTTCTTGTTTTGCTGTTATTTTGATGTTTTTAAGAAACAGGTTGTTATTTAGCTGTTTAAAACAGAGAGCGGTTATTTTACCGGTAAAAAAAAAAACCGGCTGCAGTTTAGCTGTTAAAAACAGGTTTATTTCGGTTTAAGAAACCGTTGTTGTTTAACTGTTTAAAATAGAGAGCTGTTATTTTTTCTGGTTTTAAATACTGGGGCTGTTAAGCTGTTATTTTTGTGGTTTTCAAGAATCAGGTTGTTGTTTGACTGCTATTTTTCCGGTTTGAAAACAGTTGAAGGGGAGGGGGGGTGTAAATTTTTTCAGGTTTAAAAACAGGTTGTTGATATATGTTTGAACGGAGGGCTGTTATATGTGCAATATGCAGGTAGAACAGTCCACCAGTTTAACATCTATCAACAACCTGTTTTAAAAACACCTTGCTGTTAGCTGTTATATTTATATAACAGTCAAACATCAACTTGTTTTGTTGGTTTTAAAAAAATGGAATCGAATGTCAAAAATTTTTTAGAAAAAAAATCACGAATTGACGTTGCTGACAGATGTAAACTACTTTGTGAAGAAAAACAAACAGAAATTAAATTTCAGACAAGATAATACAAAATAAATAAAAAATCAATAAAAGTCAGTAGAATAGTCACAACTTTAAATAAAAAAAATCAAACTTAAAGGGGAATCAATAATAGAATAATATGTCTCCTGCCTGTATAAATCTTAATCGTCGATGAATGATTTGGTAACTGAGAGGTCTGTTGTGCCCCCCACCGGACATGGAAACTGTACGAGATCAAGTATTTATGATGAGTTGAGGGTTTCTTAGCCTTTGATACGGTTGATATGTTGTTCTAAGACAATAAAATTTGTTCCTTGCTAAGGCTACGCATACTGCTATAATGTGAAAGGAGGATTCTTTCTCCCGATAAACATTTGTCTTGTCTGAGATCAGATGTCTTCGTTCAGCTCGCTTCCATCTAAAGACTCTCGCTGTTCGTTAGCTCCTACCTTATTGTACCTTTTTCTACTTCACCCTTTGCTCAAAGCCTTTTAGGAGTGTCTCTGCCCTCAATCTTGTTTGCGTGCTAATTTTTACGTACCCTGCAATATTTACGTGACTCGGGTACGATCTAAAAAATTAATAAGAAGTTATTATCGAAAACTCAATCAAAGATACGTTTAAAAGACATTATGGAGGTAGTGTTCAATCAATTGTTTAGTTAGAACAATCAGCGATATAATAGGACAGCTAAAATTCCATACATAAAAGTAAATCCTTAAATTTTTAAAAGATTTGAAGACATTTTTATTAGTCAGAGAAAAATCTAAATAATGATTATGTGTGTATAAGCAAACATAATACTTAATTCAGAAGAGTTACTCACCAAACCGGAATACTTAAAATGTACAATAATAGAAATACAATACAAAATCCCTATGACAAATATATTGAATGACTGTGAGGCTACCGAACTTACATACATTTTCTAGAGAGATAAAATTGAAAAAACAGGTACGCTATGGTAATCTCCTCGTGGTGTAAAATAAAATACTCTTACACTGGCACGTCCGTGCCTTTTGACTTTGGTTTTGTGAATGTTTTTTTTTATTTTAATTCAAAAGAATTCTTAGCCTATGTATAAAGCTCTGTCGCAGCAGAGCGGCCGCTGCCATTGCAGCGGTCAAGAGAGAGAGAGAGAGTTATAGTATATTTATGAATGTATATGCAGAAGGCAAAGAATGCATATGCATTAAATATACATATATATGGCAAGCGCTGGCTTAGCTGGTAAGGGCTAAAGTGCTTACGTTGCGGATCCCACACTTCGTGGTGGTTGATCAGATTTCAAGTGCACTGACCGTTTGTGTACTTTTGTTATATTTGTATATACGTAGCAACAAGTGTTGCTATGTCTGAAGGTTACATACCCTGCAATATAGTGGGCTTATGACAGATTGTCATGCATACTAAATCTCCCTCCTTTTGAAAAATGACGTAACTTAGTGTAGTTATTTTAGTTTCTATGTAGCTATATATTTTTTTTATATTTTATTTTTTATATATTTTTTTTATATATATTTTTTTTATAATTTTATTTTTTATTATTTATTTTTGTGTAAGTAAAAACAATTTTTTTTTTGTTTTATATATTACTTTTGTTTTGTTTTTATTTATTTTTTTTGTATATATATATATATTTTGGATGAGAGTGATTAGTTAATAAAAAGTTTAAGCCTATCTTTATGGTCTTTTTGTACCTTATCCTTTTTATCCTTTATGAAAATATTTTCTCTATCATCTATTTGTTCTACTGTGTAAGGGCCTAAATATGCTGATTCTAGCTTATGGCCAGTTTCATTTCTTAATAAAACCAAATCTCCTACTCTTAATTCAAAATTAATTATATTTTTTCGTAGTATTCTTTATTTCTAATTTTATGTTTTTCTAACATAGTTATAGCTCTTTTATAAGCTTGTTCTAGTCTAAATTTACTTTCTCTAGCATAATCTACTATATTGTACGTGGATTAATATATCTATTGTATTAAAATATTGTGGCAAGTTACTTTGCTTACCAAACACTAATTCATATGGACAATAATTATGTGCCATAGAAGGGGTCGTGTTGAAACAGTATACGAAATATTTTAGCCACACATCCCAATCAGTTTTATCGACTAAAATGTATGAACGAATATATTCATTAAAGTTCTATGACTTCTTTCTACTGTTCCAACTGTCTGGTGGTGGTGTGCTGTGGATGTTTTGTTGTCTGTTTTTAAATATTTGCACATGTCATTTATAACGGTATTTTTGTATTCGGTGCCCATGTCCGTAATAATCGTTTTCATGGGGCCAAATTTAGAATGAATTGCTCAAATTTTGCTTTTGCAACAGTGTTGGCATTCTTGTATGGTATTGGAATGGCAACGAGATATTTAGTTAAATCACAAATAAGTGTAACTGCATATTTGTTACCATTCTCGGATCTGGGTAAATGACCTATAGTGTCAATAATTACTCGATCAAAAACACACAGTGGTGTATCTGTTATTGTCAAAGGAGTTTTAGTATGAACTAATGTTTTTGACATCTGGCATTTGGGACATCTACGTATGTACTCTTTTATCTGACAAGTCATGTTTTTCCAATAGTAGTGTCTTTCTACTTTGACCAAAATTTTTGTTATGCCAGTATGTCCTCCTTGTGTCGGAGTCCCACAGTGGGACTATCATGAAATGTAGACAATATTGCTTCTTTTTTTATATCTTTTGATATAATGGTCACCGGCTTGAGTAGCGCTACTCTTAATAAATTCAATACATTATTTCCCATGTTTTTGAAATTATCTATAGAAACTTGTTCAAAGATTTTTTCATGCGGTGCCAATTTTAGTTCGCGTATATCATGCATACCGGCTTCCTTTACGAGCCTTTGGGAAAATTGACTTAAGTCGTTAACTCCATTATTATACAGATCGCTAACATTTATTCTTGCAACGATTTTATTTCCGTGTTTGAAATAACACAGCTTTCCTTTCATATGCAAGGCCATTACTTTTCGTACATCGTCATTTGTGATGACTTCATATACGTTGGGCTTAGAAGCTTTTTCAAGATTTTGCCTAAGCAAAGGTTCTTGTTCATTTCCTGCGCAGGATTTATTTTGTCTACTTTGTTGCCTGGTAGTGACTTTCAGGACTTTATTTTGTAAATCTTTTAATTCGGATATTGTTATCCGTGATAGGGCATCTGCCACGAAATTGTCTTTACCCTTTAGATACTCGACTGTTAAGTCGTATTCTTCTAATTCGAGCCGCATACGTGTAAAATTGGAACTTGGATTGACCATAGAAAATAAATAAGTTAATGGTCTGTGGTCAGTTTTCACTGTAAAGTGTTTTCCATAAATATATGGACGAAAATGTTTTATAGCACAATGAATTGCTGCTAATTCTTGTTCTGTTGTGCTTTTATTATTTTCACCCTTTGTAAATGAACGAGATGCGTATGCAACTGGAAGTTGGAGTCCATTATAGTTTTGAGTTAAAACTGCTCCACACGCTTGCTTACTAGCATCCGTTATTATGCAAAATTCTTTGCTGAAGTCAGGGTATTGTAGTAATGTTGGTTGAATTAGCTTGTCTTGAGGTATTGGAATGCAGTTTGGCATTCAACTGTCCATTCAAAGGAACATTCTTTTAACATAATCTTGTTATGTGCCGTGAATATTCGGCGAAATTGTTTATAAATCGTCTATAATAGTTGCAGAATGCAACGAATCGTCTCGCGCTGTCCGCATCATGTGGGACTGGATAGTTTTTAATGACGTCGTATTTTTTGTCGTCTGGCAAGATTCCTTTATCCGTGCATTTGTGACCGAGGAAGGTTGCATGAAAAATGAACATTTTTGCGGAAGTAATTTAAGGTTATATATCCTACATTTGTCAAAAACATCAGTTAAGTTTTTAAACATATGTTTTTCGGAACAACCAATAACTATTAAATCATCCATATAAAGGAAAGCTTGCGAAGAATCAAGGCCAGAGAGTCAAACGTATTTTGAGATGTTGCAATTGTGTTTGCAACATATTCACCAGGTTGAATTTCCTGATTTGGAATAAATACACCATCTTCTTTTGAAGTTAGCGTGACTTTTCGGACAACTTGAGATCTTGCTGGCAGAAGTATTGGGTTTTTGCCATGTTATTGGGACATGGATCGGATATTTTAGATTATTGGGTCTAATTATAAACCAATCTTCCGATGGTTTGAAATCTAGTTGACAATTGTATTTTTTATAAAATCAATGCCTATTATTCCATCACATGGTATAGCGAAATCTAAATCAACTATGTGAAAATTGTGTGGAATTATATATTTTCCTGTCTGAATCTCTATTGATGCTAGACCTTTGGATTTTAAAATCTCTTTACTTATGCCTTGAATGTTTATTACATTATTATGCTGGATGTCATGAAAGACATCAGAAGTTTCTTTAAGTATTGAGATGTCTGCACCTGTATCTATAAAAAGGTAAGTTTTTTACCTGTTGACACGTGGTCAAATGAAACACATATATTGAGACTAAAATTTATTGTATGAACTTTAGTGTTTTCTATTGCTGGGTATCTAAAGGTTGCACGGAGTTTCTCTATAATTACCTCTTCCGCGGTTTCCGCCACGTTGAGAGTAATTTTGGAAGAACAATACAGCATTGGATTGTCCAGTTGCCTCTGTGCAAATGTTGACAAATTTGGATATCACATCATTCATGTTATTGAATGTGCCAACCTGCATGATAAGTTTTACCTTATCGTTAGTTTAGTTTTTGGTCATTGCCTTAACTGCTTTGGCTGTACTGTATTTATTGGCCAGTTCCGGCAGAAAACCATCGTTTTTATGTGCGCCTTTCAAAGCTCTTGTTAACTGCTCAACTCTTGTGTATACTGGTTGGCAGTTTTGCTTCGTTGTTGCAAGTTGAGTAATTTGGCTGACAATACTACTACTGACTCGCCTTTTACTGTGCTTGAAAGTTTTGCAATAATTTGAGCGATCGTTTGCTCATTACTAATCAAGTTTCTTGCGTGGCCTCTTAATTTTGTCTCTATAAGTTCTATGGCCGTTGCTTCGTAGTCACCTTTGATTGTGTCTAATAGACTTAAAGCGTCTTTGAAGCTTTGTAGATTTTCTGCTTTGCCATCGTACTCAAATAGAAGAGACGTAGCTGTTTTCAGAAAATCTACCACTGTTTGGGTTATTTTTATTGGTTTGATTTCTTCTTCAGAATCAGAATCAAAATCAATGTCAGTTTCTTTGTCTGGCATTCGGTCGTCTAATACGGATGGATCGAATGTTACCGGTACACTTAGTACCGAAGGAAGAAATAGATGTAGGTCGTGTTTTTGTCCAAGGTAATTAACGCTGATCTTAATTTGTCGATAATTTCCCTTGCTTGTAATTTGTGTAGACTATTTAGGGTGTCATAATTGAAATGTATAAGTTCCCGACATTCGTTGTACGTTTGTGCTAGTATTTGGGTATGCTTGATTATAGTTTCAATTCGTATGGGAACTTTCTTATTTAAGCAATTATACGATTTAATGAACTCAACGCGTTTTTGTATTATAAGCTCTCTGAATTCTGTCCATTCCATGAGTTACTAATATTTATCGATGCAGTCGCACCATTAGTTTAGTAACTGGACCCAAGAAGACGTTATCTTCTATTAGTTCTTTTACCATCACATATGGCAAAGTGGATAGCACTATACCTTTTCTTTTATACTGCAGTGGTATAGTGGGCTTTTAATTCTATTATACGAGTCCACGTAAGCGTACTCAAAATCAGATATCGAGATTAATTCGTGAAATTGATTTAGTACACAAATTGCTCGTATAATGAATTCTGGGTCTCTTTCGAATGCTTCGGCTATTGCCGCATGCATTTTGAAATACTTATTATGTGATATGTTTCAATTCATATTGTCTGCGTATATATCAGATAGTTGTCTGGTACTCATTGGCTCCATATATAATATTGCTCATACTTTGTTTGGGAAATCTGGGTCTTTGTTAGGCATACGTTGTAACAGAGTTTTTATTCTGATACTTGAGGTATATCCATCATACAATAATATATATATATATATATATATATATAAATTTGATTTAGTCAAAATTTTTATTAGTATGTATCGTTTTTTTTTTTTTCATTCGATTATAAATTTTATCTAGATTGTTAGCCTTGCTTTTGTATTTTTTCTTGAGGCACTTATTGTGTAGCTTGTATAATTTAAAGAACATATTTGCGCTTAGAATAACAACGATAATTATTAACAAAGTATTTGTTATTCCTAAATCTACACTTCTTGATTCTACTTTATTTATAACATTAGCGGTGGAATCCACCGTTTTTGTGTCTACGAGGCCCATTTGGCCGATTCTGTGTCATTAACGTTTTCCGCTTTAGATATTATATTATTATTTAGATTTCCTATTTTGAAATTATTTGTAATTTACATTGTTTTTTATTTTTATGTATCGTACAATATGAAATATGTTATAATAATTTTATTGGCATAACTGTGCCGTCTGTTTTTAGCTTTGGTAATATTAACTTCAAACATTTTTATTTTATTCTTATATGATTACATATATATCAATACGTTTATAAATTTTTTACTTTATTTATTTATTTTTATAATTTTAGTAGTTATATGAATTTTAGTTTTTGCCATTTCTTTGATTGCTAATGGCTATTTAAGTTTAAATTATTTATTATTGTTTATATAGCACAAAAAAAAACTGAGACTGAAAATTTTGATTGTTTTTACCAATTCAGTGTTTGCAACATTTTTTGTTTTTATTTTTGAAAAGGTTGTACGCCAACTGGCGGAGAGAAGTTTAAAATTAATTCACATAAGTTTGTTTGGCTTAGTGTTTGTTTGGCTTTGCGGGCCAGACGCTTACCGGGCGACTCAATTATCGCCGGGTATTACAAAAAAATTTTCTCAGATAATAATTTTTTAAAATATTCGTTGATTTGTAAGTTGATCTGCAGTTCCTGCACCCTTTGTGATGCCGCTGGCTTCTGCATTCTTTGTAATGCTGTCGTCTTCTTATGGTCAACTTGGTACGTTGACGTTGCCAGTGCTGGTTCTTCGCACAGGCCTTATACTGGGGCGCCGTTGACGGTGGTCGTCTCCTGCTTGTTGTTGCCGCAAGTGTACTCGCAATGTACTGAATATAGAGGTCCCTCGCAGTCGGCCGGACACTTCTTTTTAATGCTGGGTATTGGCTGAGGAGCAGGGCGATCAGGAATATGATTTATATTTTTATTTTGAATGGTACTGAGTGCGTGTGTTTTTAGTAATTGCTCTAAATGCTCGAGCTCATTGTTTAATTTAACAGCAACATCCCAAGTTGGGGGGGTGTTGCTTTTGTATAAGAGTCTTACTATCTCGGTCTTTCTTTTTCTGAGTCGCTCTTTAATGCCAGAACGTCTGGTCTTTTTCCGACACGGCATCTCTGTACTCACTCTGACATTTTGTGTTCGCCGAAGCTCATCAGCTCTATGGTCCACGACGATATCCTTTCGCAGACGCTGATAGAAGCCAGTTCAAGCAACTACTCCATAAACGTTCTCCTTCCAGCTGGATATGGCTGTGCTTCCGTTAAGTTGTTAATGTTTGTGGATATGTGGGATTGGAATAGCCCCAAACAGCTTTGTCTGTCCAGTAGATGGCTTCATCGGTAATGGCCAGTTGACGTTCTTCTTACTGCTCCTGCAGTCTCGTGACTCTAGTCACGGTCGCAATATGGTAATCTCCTCGTGGTGTAAAATAAAATACTCTTACACTGGGACGTCCGTGCCTTTGATTTTAGTTTTGTGAATGTCTTTTTTATTTTAAGTCAAAAGAATTCTTAGCCTAAATACATAATTGGGTTGCTTATGTATAAAGCTCTGTCGCAGCAGAGCGGCCGCTGCCGTTGCAGCGGTCAAGAGAGAGAGAGAGAGTTATAGTATATTTATGAATGTATATGCAGAAGGCAAAGAATGAATATGCATTAAATATACATATAAGGCAAGCGCTGGCTTAGCTGGTAAGGGCTAAAGTGCTTACGTTGCGGATCCCACACTTCGTGGTGGTTGATCAGATTTCAAGTGCACTGAACGTTTGTGTACTTGCGTTATATTTGTATATACGTAGCAACAAAGTGTTGCTATGTCTGAAGGTTACATACCCTGCAATATAGTGGGCTTATGACAGATTGTCATGCATACTACAACGCACTTACTGGTTGAAAAAATAATAATAAGAAAAAACGGATAAATTGATAGGGGTTTTAGATGGGAACAACTCATGGAAAAATGTGAAGTACGTAGTAGACTCGATTATGACTTCACGATTTAATGTAAACCATAATAAATATTTTGGGTGTTACATTGTTCGATCAAATTTCCTCCGAATACTTTATAAGTTTGTTTAATAGCTCTTGGTGCTTGATGTCGTTGTCTAATGTTTTTATATCCAAATTATATGTTTTGTGGGCTGGTGTGTTAAAAGTTAAAGGTGTGAGCCTTGGAAAGTAGCTGGAAATAATATAAATCGGGGGATCCAAAATCGGTACAGAGTAGAACAATGAAATACTATTCAAATAAGGCGCCTACATGCAAACCGTACATTATATAGGTAAAAGTTAATTATGTGTGTACGAGTGATGGTCCAGGTGAGAATCGCTTCGTCGTATGGGTGGGTGGGGTGTCAAGTGATGATGGTGAGTCTCTTAAGGATGCCAGGCTGCCGTAAACAGTAACAGTACTTTTAATTTAATATAAGTAAATATTTTGTGTACCCGTATAACAGCCTATTTTTATTTTTAAATGAAAAATAATCACAACTATTCCCTTCCATCAGTTTGATAGATTAATTGGCTTCCGTTTTTAACAGCCCAGTTTTTGTCAAATAAAGGGCGATTGAATATAAATTGTAGGAAACATATGATAAATTATTAAAGTAAGTATAGAAGTGGAGAAAGAAACATAAGGGAAAAATACTATATGGGAAGCAAAAGAAATAAATAATCAAAAATAATAATTAACCACAATAATCAGCTATCAATCGGAAACATGCAGCATTTATAAGTAATATTATAAGTAATAAGTATTATAAATAATGTTATAATCACAAAGTGCGTGATAAAAAGCGATTGGGAAAGAACCAAATAATAATGTTGAAGAAATTATATATGACAGTTCCGTCTTTCCACTAATTGTTTCAACTGTATAACCTACAAAGCTCAGACAAGCAAATTGTTCTTATAAGCGTAGTAAACTCTTTGTAACGACAAGATCTGATGCTCCTTAAGTGTGAAAGTTGTAACACTCATGTGTTAAGTCAACGATTAGATTCTGTGCAAAATTTAATCTCAATACCTAAAAGCTGATAATATATAGATACAGACATATAGTACTTGAAAGCCTACGGTGTTGATCTACATATTGATTAAGAATAAACATATCTGGGATCAAGCATGCTTTCGTTTATGCAGCACAGAAAAATATACTATGTCTGGGTTAAAAAGTTGAGAGGCAAAACCATTAAATTTAAAGGCAATATATAAAGTCAAATAACATAAAAGAATTAAATTAAATAACAAAATTAAAAAAACAATATACAAATATTATTAGAATGGAATGACGTACTACTTTTTAATCTGACTCCCTGCCGTATTATATGTAAAGGAAATGGACCAAGAAAATAGATTGTGGACCTAAACAAGAACAGCTTTATCTCGCTCTTTCAATGTACGAATTATAACCCACAAGAATCATAATAGAATATAGTCTAGCAAAACTGCTTACTACTTACTACTTGAAGTCTAAACGGTCTTAAGACCATGAATCCTAAGTTAGTGAAAATTATTGTAAATGACTTGCTTGCGCTCTTTTTATTAGTTTAACATACAACTATTGCTTTACCAACATAAAAAAAGAAAAATAAATCTTACTATACAATTATTAAACCAAATCTTATTATTTGGAGCCTCCTCCACAAACAGTATGCAATAAAATCAAACACTCTACTAATATCAAAAAACAGGATCAAGAGCTAGGGTGTATAAAACGACTAATACATAGGAAGAAAAAAGCGAAAATATCAATATTAAGTGGGTATAAACCATTCCGGTGATAGTTAAAGTACATTATTTTAAAAACACACTACAATTAAAAATTTTAAGTACTCTACCGCCCGTTTTGCAAAATACCGACTTTTAAGTCATCTCGAGCTTTAGTACATCACAACCGTATTTTGCCATCCAAATTCAATATTAATGCAAAGGTTCAAGAATAATAAATCACAAATAAATAAATCAGATCATGAAAAAATAAATCCTTTAGCGACAATAAGTTTTGAGCACTAAAGAAAATAAGTCTCCTTAAGAAATAATTATAATAATTATATGAATAAATGCGCCCTAATAACATGGCATCTAATAGATACTTAATTTATTGGGTATATACAATCAGAATACTTTTTCGTGCTAAAATATATGTAATATTATTGATTAATTACCTTGTATTTTCTTAAAAGATCCAGGAGATATTTGCTCATCCATGTTATTTTTGTAAATTTTTTAGCGCTTATTGCGTATGTCACTTGTCAGCTGATTGATTAAGTGTTGCCTTTTTTTGATTGTTTGTGGTAGTAAAAGTGCTGCCCTTTTTCGGGCAAAACGGCAACACTTTAACAGGGTAAATGCAAAATTTAAAACATGCTGCCTGAAAACGGGTAACATTTTTTTTTACAAAAGAAATCACCATAAAAAATTATAAATGTACATAGGTTGACAGTTGAAATATATTAAAGCAATCAATTATAAAGTTAAAAATCAATGTCCGATCGATTTCCCTGTTAAAATTAAGTTAACTTGTTAAGGACAATAATACAATCTATCTCGTTTTAAGCGTAAAGCCTAATCAAAATAGCTAACTACATAACATAAAATGTTTAAAAATCTGTAGAATACTAAGTTGAAGAAAACGATTAGGTTAGGTTAGGTTAGAGCGGTAGTGGGCAGGTGAGAGACCCGTCCACTCACTTAGGCCAATTGTTGGCCCATTGTGATGCCGCGATGGACTGCGTCCACAACTCCGTCTACCCGAGAACAGGGTGTGTGATACTATTTGAGAGGGCATGGTTCCAGCCCGAAGCATGAATAAAGGAGAGAATACTCTTGGGGGTGGTGTTCGCTATCTCTGAGAGTTCTGTTAGGAAATAGGAACCGAGAAAGCGATTTCTATTTTTGCAGAGTGCAGGACAGTCGCAGAAAAGATGGGAAACAGTTTCCTCCTCTTCCTCGTCCCGACAGCTTCTGCAGAAATCGTAAGAAGGGGCTAGTAGTCTCGCTGCATGAGATCCCACCAGCCAGTGCCCCGTAACAGCCCTCACTACGGAGGCACAACCTGATCTATTTAGGTGGATTAGGCTTGAAGAGCGCTTTTTACAGCGCGTTGGCCATGTCTGTCTGGCTATATTGCATCTACCGGTGGTGTGTTGCCACCTTTTATTTGCTTCGCGTTCGAAATGCTCGCGAATCTTAAGTTTACAGCTGGCCATGGGCATGCCCAAACCCTCCTTATCCGAGAGGAGGGGCATGGTAGTACCATGTCTTGCCAGCTCATCCGCCCTACAATTGCCCTCGATGCCTTTGTGATCGGGCACCCATATGAGGTAGAGATCGAACTGCTCTGCCATCTCTTGCAGAGATTTGCGGAAGTTTGTGACGGATATCGAGTTCGATGATATCGCGTTGAGCGATTTGACAGCTGCTTGGCTATCAGAAAAGATGCAGATTTGGCTGCAGAGCGTTCAATTCCTTGTAAGGATTTGAGCGCTTCTTGTATAGCGGTGATTTCTGCCTGGAAAACACTGCAATGGTCAGGTATATTAAAGGAATTATTTATGGACAGTTCTTCGCAGAAGACACCTCCCCCTACCCGGTTGTCTAGCTTTGAACCGTCCGTAAAAATTCTAATTGAGTCTGTCGGCCCTGGTATCCCTTCTCTCCACTCTTCCCTCGATGGGATAATTGAGTGGAAAGAAGTATTAAGAAACTCCTGAGGGCAGCAGCAGTCAGTTGCTGGGGGAAGAAGCGAGTTTCCATTGAGAATACTTGAGTGACCGTGTGTCTGTGCGGTCCACTGGTTTGTTTCCCTCATGCGAAGTGCTGAGAGGGTTGCTACTAGTTTGCCCATCTGGTCGATAGGCAAAAGATTGAGTATATTATCGAGAGCCTCGTTAGGGGTTGTTCTGAGGGCTCCAGTGGTGGTCAGTCCTGCAGCGCGCTGCACCTTGCCTAGCAAGCGAACTGACTTTTTCTTTGAGAGTGTTGGCCACCATACTGATACTCCGTACAGTAGGATTGGCCGAATGATGGCCGTGTACAGCCACAGAGCTATGTGGGGGGCCATGCCCCATTTCAGTCCGATCGACTTTCTGCACGTGTAAAGAGCAACTAGGGCTTTCCTAACACGCTCTTCGGTGTTAAGATTCCAGTCCATTTTGCTGTCTAAAGTGAGCCCTAAGTATTTGGCTGATTTGCTGAAGGTTAGTTCCACCCCGTCAAGGGTGGGCGGCCTAAGATTCGGGATTTTATATTTCCTAGTAAAGAGGACAAGATCAGTCTTCGCTGGGTTCAGTCCAAGTCCGTTTTTCTTTGCCCAAGTGGACAGAGTGCGCAGCACTACGGTCATGCGTTCGCACAGGGTTTGGGGGAATTTCCCGAGAAAACAATCGCAACGTCATCCGCATAGGCAATCACCCTGCAGCCACCTCCCTCAATGGAGCGCAGCAGAGAATTTACTGCCACGTTCCAAAGGAGAGGAGAGAGAACTCCACCTTGAGGGGTGCCTCTGCAGACGGACCTGGAGATTGTCGTGGAACCGAGAGTTGACCTGACAATCCTGCGTCTTAGCAGTTGATCGATCAGATGCACAGCACGGTGCCCGACACCCAGATCCGTTAGCGCCTCTGTGATTGCCTCTGCGTTGACGTTGTTGAAAGCACCCTCTATGTCAAGGAAGGCGACTAGAGAATAATCCTTCTGGTGAAGCGATTTTTCCACTGTGGAGATTACAGCATGAAGTGCTGTTTCCGTGGATTTGCCTTTTTGATACGCATGTTGCGCACGGGAGAATTGATGTGTCGGTATCGAATTCCTTAAGTGAAGGCCCAGCACCCTTTCAAAGGTCTTGAGTAGAAAGGATGTTAGGCTTATTGGACGAAAGTCCTTGGAAGTTGTGTGGGAGGCTTTGCCCGCCTTTGGAATGAAGACGACTTTGGATTCAAGCCAGGGCTTTGGGATGAGTCCCGTCGTCCAGACTCCAGTGAAAATTTGTAGGAGCCAGTTTAAGGCAGTCTCACCTGCATGCTGCAGTTGGGCTGGAAAGATGCCGTCTGGCCCTGGGGATTTGATGGGCATGAAGCTGTTGATAGCCCATGAGATTAATTCTTTAGTCAGGAAGTTTGTGGAAGGTCTATCCATATGAACCCCTGTGTTTGTCTGTGGGATTGCTACTGCTGAGCAGCCCGGAAAATGAGTTTCCATCAAGAGTTCTAAGGACTCAGAGCTGGACGAAGTCCATGAGCCATCTGGTTTTTTGAGAAAACCTACCGATGGGGTGGTTTGAGAAAGAACTTTTCTGAGCCTTGCGGCCTCTGTGGTACTTTCGATATTAGAGCAGAATGTCTGCCATGAGGAGCGTTTAGCTTGTCTGAGTGCCTTCTTATAGGAGGCGAGGTGGTTTTGTAGAGACTCCATGACTGGTCATCTCCGAGAGACCTAGCTTTATTAAAAGCTGGCGTGATGTCTTACGCAGCTCACCCAGTTGGGGAGACCACCATGGTGGCTTAGTCGTACCTCTGGGTTTGCTACGGGGGCACGACTCGTTTAGGGCGGACTCGCATGCCTCCGTAAGCTTTTTTATAAGTAGGTCTGTGGTTTCAGTAGTGGGGTTTCCCAGTGGGGGGGACTCAGGGACGAGAGTGTTTAAGTGATTTTTGAAAGTGGACCAGTTTGTACGTCTAACATTCTGGTGCCATTTGGGCTTGGGTACGTCGAACGAAAAGACTATTTCGATATATCTATGGTCTGAGAAGGAGTGCTCGTCCAGCACTCTCCATCTTGTTAGTTTGCTACAGAGGGAGGTTGAGACTAGCGTAATATCTAGTACTTCTTCTCTGTTCTTTGTAATGAAGGTTGGGTCGTTGCCCGTATTACAAATCATGAGGTTAGTGGACAGAATGTAGTTAAAAAGCAACTCACCCCGTTCATTTGTGTCAGTGCTTCCCTACTGATGATGATGGGCGTTGGCGTCACACCCAATTATGAGGTCGGTGTGCGTGGTTTCGCTGTCGGTCACCAACCCTTGCAGAAGTGGATGTGGGAATGGCCCTTGGTGGTCATGGGCCAAGTATGTTGAGCAAACTCTCACATTCCCAGCCTTCAACTCCAGGCAGACAGCTGTGTTGTCTCCATCGCTGTAGTTAGGGAGCAAAAATATATTTAGGTGTTTTTTTGCTAGAATGCAGGTGCGAATTTTACCTTTATTTTGGGCTACTATTAGCTTATAGTCTTTGGTCCCCAGTCCAGTCACCTTGCCACCACAGACCCAAGGTTCCTGGATGAGGACAACGTCTGCTCCACATTGGCTTATGCGGAGCAGCAGAGCTGCCGCCGCCGCTTTGCAGTGGTGGAGGTTAATCTGAAGAAGTCTTAGTGACATCTTCAGGCCGACGCTCCACCACTGTCCTGTTCGCTTCCTCGTCCGTGTAATCCAAGTCAAGGGACTCTTCACTGAAGCTCGCTAGCTTGGCCATGTCATGGGCCAATTCAGAGCCCTCTGAGTGGTAGCCGGCCTCCTTCCCATCTGGCGACTCCATACCAGGGTCTTGACGGGGGGCACCATTGTCTGTGGTACCCACTGCTACAGGCCGGTTGACACAATTGTCTGTAGTGTCAACCGGTTTATCAGGGAGCTCCTCGTCTGCTGCCGAGAGCTTGTTGGTGTCGGTTTTATAGACGCGGATAGCTACGGTTTTGAAGCCGTAGTAAGCCGCGCCATCCGAACCCGCTAGTGCCTCCGCCGATCTCTCGTTGATTATGAGGATCACCTGCCTCGAGTTGCCTTCTGGCTCGTCGACTTTGGCGACCCTCCAATCAGCTGTGTCAAGCGTGGGATTGCTCAGCTGGAAGATTTCAGGACCTTTTCGGGTCCTCGGGCTTGGCAGAAACCCATACCCTGGCGCGAGGTCTACTGGGCACATCCTTCCAGTCCACCGCCTCCAGTTTTGCGCCAGGGTAGATCTCTCCCAGCATTGCAACCGCCTTCTTATACAGCCTAGCAGATCGCTCATCCTCACAAGCTATTGCTTTAATGTTGCCCTGATGCCAGCCTGCATCGTCAACGGCTGCGGACGAGGTGAAGGAGGTCTAATCCGCTTTGCTTGCGGGGCCGAATCCTCAACGGACCGCTGGCGTTTCTGCTTAGACTTGGCAGAGGACGCTGGGGGGCTGGCTTGAAATTCGGGATGATTTTTCTGGCCCACTCCACTAGTCGGACCTCATCCGGTGATGCGGGCTGAGCGGACAGACTTTTTCCGAGAATGTCGGCTGCGCGCCTACGGTCCTGGAAGGACGCTTTGACTCCCTCATGAGCAACGGATTTTGTGGTGTTGCCCGTTGGCGCTTCCGTCCTGGGTGCCGAGTTGGCAACCTTTGGTTGCACACCACTTGCACCAGGAGCGGTGCTGGGCAGACCACCGAAGTGGGATGACGGCTGGCTTGCCCGTTTTCCACTTATGCCGCTGGTGGGCTTGTGGACGTCTGCTGGCTTACCAGACGTGGGGGTGTTTCCACCGACAGAGGGATTGGCTTGTCCCCCCGGGTTTGAGAGTGTCCCGGTCACTGTGTTTTTGCTTTTGTTTATTGATTTCATATTTGAATCCCACGAGTAGACGGGAAGGACGGTCACCCGCGACATAGCCCGTGTATCGCGGGAAGCCTTATTTAAACTGGAGGTCGACAGGTATCCAGAGTTCGCAAAGTAGAGACCGAGCACCCTCTCGGCCACGAATCCCTCGGCACAATGCTGTTCCACCTTGGATTGGGGTAATTTTATAGAGTTTTCTTCTCTCGCCGGACTACAATTGGTCAGCACCCTTGGCAGAGACATGACCGTACCTAGGATCTGCTTCCAGCCGCCCTCGCGTGGAGAGTATAGTCGCACTACCAATTGTGAGCCGCAAGGACGGAGCGCACGGCATCAACGTACACACAAATTTTCAGTATGCATGGACGTGTGATGTCAGTACGCTTTATCCCCTTGTTGCTCCAATCGGCTGAAGGCCAAGAAAACGATTAAATATAACACAAATTAAGATAGGGTATCATACAACGTCATAGAAGAATTTTTGAAGTCAGTAAATGAGTGCAAAACACATTCTTTATACATTTTATCGTAGGTAGCATACTGAGAAAGAGTTGGTAAAACCCGTTTATAAAAAAAAAAACAAGCTGCTAAGAACATCTTACTGTTTTCATTTCTTTATTTTAGAAATTGATTTGATATGTGAGTTTGATGAAATAATTTTAGTTGAGTATAAGAAATAGTTTGACGGATATCTTAAATATGAAAAGTGTCATTTGATGAAAATCTTAAAGCGAGCACAGGGAAAGTAAAGGAAATGATTATTTGATAAGCCTAAAAGATTACCTTAAGGAATTTAAAGAATGTATAAGCAAAATAAATTATTACTGAGATAGAACGGAATCCAATATATGGGGATTAAAAAAATAATAATAACAATAATCTCAATAAACGATGAAGCATAAATATTAAGATCAAAATTAGTTTGTTAAAACATGATTTATTATACCAGCTACACGAACTTCGTTAAGCTTTCAAGTGAGTACTAGAACTAAGGCTTATAATATTGACTTAAAAAAGCTTTTTATAAAGCCGAAACAAAATCATGGAGTATGACTTGTGTGTTCTAACGGCTTGTCAATAATCTTAATGTTCGGTGTGTGTGTTTGCTAAATCCCTCAACGGAACAAGCTTAATACAAATCTTAAATTTAACATACTACAAAAATCTATAAAAAAAAAATAAAAATATATATATATATGATATAAAATTAAAACATACCCATAAGAAAAACATAATTTGATAGTTTCTTAACAAAGTACACCAATTTAAAAAATGTTCATTGGTTTATTAAAAAGTTATACTAATTAGCTCTATAAAAGTAACAGAAGTCAGTGCAATAATCAAAACAGATATATGCAAATAAAGGTTAGAAACGTAAGTAGCGAATAAGTTGGGTGTGCGTTAGAAGGAGGGACAATCAATTAACATACCACCTGCATTTCATAGACGCTCGAGTATAGAATCGCATAACGGAGCGTGTTTTAATATAATAATACAAGCAGGATCACTTTCCCCTATAACACTTTCCCCCTCTAACACCTACTCTCTCTAATACTAGCTCTCTCTTTCTCCCTCTAACACTTTCCTCCTCTTACAACTTCCCCCTATAATATTTCAAACTAAATCTGCAAGTCTCAATACTCTTGTGTTGACCTTTCTGCTGCTGCTGCTAAAAAATTCCCATCCCTTGCTTACATAACACTCACGAATGTTGTTGTTCTTGTTGTTGTTGGTTTTGCTTTTGATCATAACAATGCGGCCTACGAATGTACTGCCCTTTGTCTAGCGTACTTCAAACAAGCAGAATCTTGTCTCAATCCTTTTATTCTTTGATCACAGGTTTTCACACAACATTCATTGTTTATGTTTTGCCTGCAGGTGTGCAAGGCAACGCACGTCAAACAGCCGCCCTCTCGACTCTCTCTTATCTACTTATTCGTATCTAACACCTTCTCCCTCTAACATTTTCCCACTCTATCCTTTCCCCCTCTTACACCTTCTCCCTATAACACTCCCCCTCTTACACCTTCTCCCTCTAACACTTTATAATTTATATGTATAAGTATCAATACTCTTGTTTAAAAACAATGTGTTGATCTTGCTGCTGCTGCTGCTGCGAAAGAAAATTCCCATCCTTGCACACATAACCCCCAACGAAGGATGTTGTTGTTGCTGTTGACAACAACAATTTACGTGTGCAGTACAATGTATTTAAAACAGTAGCATACTTGACTCTAACACTAATTGGTTGAATAGCAAAAACTGATCCTGTCATTATCACAACCATAAGGCTCAACGTATTGACATTGCTGCTGCTGCTGCTGCGTAAGAAAAGTTCCATCCCTTGTTCAAAGAGCTCCACGAAGGTTGTAGTTGTTGTTGCTGTTGGTGTTGTTTTTGATCATAACAATGCGGCCTACGAATGTACTGCCCTTTGACCAGCGTACTTCAAAAAAGCACAATCAAGCATGCACAAACTTGTCTCTAAGTCTTCCTCCCTCTAACACTTTCTTGCACACAGTACCCTTCTAACACAATCCCCCTCTAACTCTTTCCTCCTCTAACACTTTCCCCCTCTATTCTTTCCCCATCTAACACCTTCTCCGTCTAACACTCCCCCTCTTACACCTTCTCCCTCTAACTCTTTATAATCTAAATGTACAAGTATCAATACTCTTGTTTAAAAACAATGTGTTGATCTTGCTGCTGGTGCCACTGCAAAAGAAAATTCCCATCCTTGCACTCATAACGCCCCCACGAAGGTTGTAGTTGATGTTGTTGACAATTACAATGCACTTGTGCAGAGCAACGTATTTAAAACTGAATGCACACTTGACTCTAGCACTAAATGGTTAAATAGCTAAAACTGATCCTGTCATTATCAAAACCATAAAGATCATTGTTTATGGCCAGCTTGTCAAACAGGAGCACACTTGACTCGAATACAAATGGTTACATAGCCAAAACTGATAGTGTGAACACTGATTTTCACAACTTGACACCCGATCCCTTGCTCACAAACCCACATGAATGTTGTTGTTGTTGTTGTTGGCAAAAACAATGTATGCTGTTGCTTGCTTGCACGTGTTCAAGGCAACGCACTTAAAACAGCAGCACACTTGACACCAGATCCTATGATCACTGATTCTCAAGGATGCTGTTGTTGATGTTGCTCTTGACAATAACAATGCATGTTGTGGCTTGCTTGCAGGGGGTAAAAGACAGCACACGTGCAAACAGATGTACACTTGACACCAGATTCTATGATCACTGATTCTCGCAACCATAACAATGCGGCCTAGGAATGCATGCCTTTTTCCTTAATACCTAGTCTAATTAATGCGGGCACGATCATGGGAAAAAAAGGGTCATAAGTTATAGTATTGGGGGTAATAAAAGTGTCAAAAAAGGGTCATTAAATTTAATGGGGGGTAATTAAACTGTCAAAAATGAAAAGTCATAAATTGACACAGAACCAGCAGTTCCCTACTACTAAAGTACCCTTAACCACATATACAGACAACATTTCTCCAGAAAAATCACACATATATCTACACTGACGGATCACAACATAACAATACTACCGGCTATGCTATAACTACTGAAACACACACACTCAAATAACGCAATGTTCCACATTACTCTTCTGTTTTTTCATCCAAATTAATTGCAATCCTACAAGCCATAAAATCAATAAAACAATGAAGGGAGCATTTGTCATATTGTAGTGTTTCGCTTGTCGAGATTCTAATAGAATTTATTTTTCTCCTAAAAATTTGACATACTTTGTTGCGTTTTGCGCCTAGCGCCATCTGTGTGTGAAAAGCTTGAGCTTCCCAAAAACTTGATAGAAAGGGAAACCCAAAATTGTTGAAAAAATGCGTGTAAAGCGAATTTTCGGCAAACTGGCCTTCATTAGATCTTTTGACCCCAGGCACATTCTTTTTCTTTAATAGCCCTGAACGAACAAGTTGTGCGCGTTGCAACCGTCCAGAATTAAATATATATGTATATGCCTATGTGCATAGCGTGATTTCTTGCAGTACAGTGAATTTTAAATTAAACCATAAAGGAGAATCGCCTATACTATTGTAAGTTAATATTGTTTAAATGAGTTTGTACCCCATATCCGTGGTCAACCAGCAATTGTGTTTTTTTTATACCCTTAACCCATAAAATGGGTAAATAAGGGTATAATGGTTTTGTGCAAAAGTATGTAACAGACAGAAGGAAGCATCTCCGACCCTATAAAGTATATATATTCTTGATCAGCATCAATAGCCGAGTCGATTTAGCCATGTCCGTCTGTCCGTCTGTCTGTCCGTCTGTCCATCTGTCCGTCTGTATGAACGCGTGGATCTCAGAGACTACAAAGCTAGAGACTTCAGATTTTGTATATAAGTTCTCCTATACCATGAGCAGAACAAGTTTGCTTCAGATTATCGATAACTATTCTGGTTTCCGATATACACATAATATCGATAACAAAAAATATCGAATTTGGAAAATGTAAAAATGAGGGTTGAATGGGTAACGATAGAGCTTTTCTGAAAATTTCGTCCAATCGGTTAAGAAACACCGGAGATATCTAATTCTATCGATTGAAGTTAAGTCAGTATACCAAAGACTTATATAAATTTAATATATTTATTGCAACTGGGTTCAGGGTATCTTCTAGTCGGGCTCTCCCGACTAGAGCCTTCTTACTTGTTTTTTTTATTAGTTTTGGCGTACAGTTCAGGCTGCAGCGAGCTACTGCGCAGCACGTTTTTTTTTCTTCAGTGCCTATTTCGAAAAATTTCGGGTAAATAATTTAGAAATATATTTAAACCATTCCAAAGGAAACAAAAGTTAAATAAATGTTTTTTTTTAGAACGGGCTGCTAGTTTGGAATAGCTAGTTTTGAATATGTAGGTTGGAAATTATTTCATTTTTTTTTCGCCATGCATGGTGGCGAAATTTTCATTATAATCATGAGCCGGATTATTGCTGGATTATTAATTTCTTAAAATTAATACCACGTTTGAACTAGTACGAGCAATAAATTGTCAGCTGCATATTTATACAGCCTTTGCAACGCCCATGTTCATTGCAAAGATGTTTTAAGCTAATCGCGCAAGCTGTTCTGCTTAAGAGAGCTTCTCTTAAACCCACCACCGTTTGGCGCGCGTTCCAGCATAACCTCACCCATACTGACATATGTGGGTCAGACTGACTTGACTATGTAAAGAGCCATCGAAGGCATGTCATTAGTATTCGAATAGTAAACCTAACCTGAGGAACATGGTCAGGCTCGTGGATCTTCTTCTTCCTATTCGACCCAGTTTGATCAAGTTTAATTAAATATCAGCTTCAACTACAACGATGGGATCAACTATAACTAATTACCTATATACAAGTAATGAATCCGAGCAATTTCCCTTTGTTTAAGTGCTAAATAAATCTGTTGTATAAATACATATGTGCGGTGCATTGCATAACGATCATAAATACGTTTATATAATTATCACCAGTGCCTAAAAACACATAAACTGAATAAGTTAAAAATGCTCGTGGAAAGGGAGGTTGTGACGGTTCCGTGAAATATCAATAATAACATAATTATTCATTATACTAATAAGTTTTCTTTGTTTAGAATTGTGTACCGAACGAAAAGCACACAAAAATTTTGCAGTGTATGCCTTAAGACCCAGTAAGCCTTTGCACGTGGCTTGTGGTCGTTGCTCTCTCTTATGTTTCTCATCTACAGCGAGTTTTCGCACGAGGCTTGTGATATTTGCAATCTCTATAAATAATTGCAGCAACACAAACACCAACACCAGGAAGTACTTCCAGCGTGGGATGATGTATGTAAGTCGCTCTTTTTTCTACTATAATGAGCCGCTCTTAAATGCAAATAATAATGTGAGTACCTAATATAACAAAGCATCCCCTTAAATTTGGCGCAACTGGCCATGCTTCTCTTTGAAAAATCGACACACTGCTCGACAAGTAATTAGGTACACCTGATTATTTTTGTTGGTTTTTCGCAATTCGAGTATAAATAAAAATGCGACGAATGCATCAATTATTAACTATATTTAACTAAGATTAACCGTCCTTATATATAAAATACCCTACTCTACTATACTCTTATCGGATACTTATATACATTTAATTTAATATGCTATTATATGGAGAACCTGAATTATTGAAAATGCCAATAAAGCGATTTAATCGGATTAATAACAATTATCATATGGTTCAAGTTGTTCATTAATTTTCTTTTAAATATAAATTTTCGCGTCAATTTTTCTTAGCCTAGCCGTACGGATGTTTGCTAAACGGATTTGATTTTTCTAAAAATTGATTAAATACGAATCAGCCTGCAGGTGTATTACCTTGCTATTACGTGCATGCCCTGTTGAACTGATGATGCATGTACAAACTGCGTAACAACTAGCAGATAGTAACCGCGCTGATCAACCGGCATTATTTTGTTTGTATAAAGTCATCTGTTTTTGTTTTAAATTCTTTCAGCAAACATGCGCAAGAGCTATAAGAATTTCGTTTATTGCTTATATAGAATTATAACTAATTAATTAAGTTCATTTATAACCAATTTCAAATATGAATTATATCAGCCTATCGTGTGCTACTTTTATAATGAATTAATATCCTTTTTTTTTGTGGATAACACTCATCTCCCGATGAAGGTAGGATAGGGACTGCAGGGCATCCCCAGGATCCTGCTTTATTTTTGGCCCGCAGGATCATGGTAGGGTGAGCGAGTGCACCAATCGGTAGCACCGAAAAGGAATGTCCCGAATACCCGATTTACTTGATCCCCTTAATACGTCTACGCTTTTTCTTCTTGCAAATGCCCGTAGTCGTCCGTTTGTTTTTGTTTGTTCGTCTGAATTTTAGTACGCGAATTTTAAAACTAATTTATAACTAATAACGAAGCAATTTTAATGCGTCGTCTATTTAAAACCAATCACCCACCCCAATTGCCGGCGAGCTTCAGCCAAAGCAAGCGCGTACTTCGATTGCCATTAATAGCCCATCTGCTTCACGTTGTTCATTACAATATGCTCTGATTCCATGTCAGCTTTAGACGCCATGTCCAATTTAAACAATAAAGAATATTATTCTTCTTTAGTCAGATCCTTATTAACCACTCTCCCATAGAGTCAAATTAATATGGATTAATGGAAACGCTGCTGTTTGTGTATATTGTTTTGTAAGCATTCAGTGCATAAACTGACTGCTAGAAAGGCGTCGCAACCAGCACTTGTAACTAGTTGGACTACGGAGGGGGAATTCCTTGGTGATGAGTAAAATACTTGGTTTGTTGGTACAAAGTAAAGAACTGATTCTTTATTCATGAAAGTAACAATATTTATAGGAAAAAATAGCTTAGTTTGCATAAGTGTAATATCAATATAAATTGGGTTATTGTGAACGCAGCAATTGCTTGCCAATGCAGAATTGTATATTGGCAATTTCAGCGTTGAATGACCGCTGTTTTGGTAACTAGTTATATGTGTAGGTTTCGCTGTGGTCAGCAGTTTTTGTAGTTAAGAAAATAATATGTATGGTGTTGCATTTAATTGACCTCGTTAAATTATTATTGTCTGTCATATATTGTGTGTGCTGTAACTTCATTGTATATAAAAACATAGGTTAGTATATGACATAGTTAAATTGTACATTTTCCCGGACGTTGAACAGATGTTCAACCATAATCTTGGTCTATTGTGAATCGTCTTGGTGATGCTGCTGGATCAGGTGTATTGATGACTTCATTCCTGGGAACCGTTGGGTTGATGTTTGGCTTCATTAATTCGCCAAAGTGTGCGTAACTTGGCCTCACTTGACTTATGATAGTGCCAAACGTACTGATGCTAATCTCCAAGTTGTGTGCAATATAACCAGATTATTATGAGAGTATTCCGGTGTCTTCTAGCTTTATTGTGGATGGTGTTCCGTTGCATACGGCTTGCAGTTCCATTTCAGAATGTGTTTTGCAAAGATCCACCTGTTAGGTTGGTGTGTCTTTTCCCAAACCATCTGGGTGGTTCTGTGAGTTGTTTGACACACTGTTGGTGTCATGTTGTTAAAGAGCTGAAACTCACAACGATGGTTTACATTGAACACAGCTTGGTGGTCAAAACATATGTATTCTTCATTTGGTAGTGTGTGTAACTGCTATTACAGGTGTTTTAAGCTCAAACAACCTCCAACTTGTTGAGTCCCACACCGATATTAAACAGCTCTAATTTTGATGTTGATACTAGCGGTAATATTACTCTGAATATTAACTGAGTGTCGGTAGCTGTTCCTTCTGCTCGCATTATTCTGTATAGTTGAATTACGTTGGATGATGTGACAGGCAGCGTTTGATCTGGTGGCAAATGATCCCGTATTTGATCCAATTGATTCTTTAGTTGATTAGGAGAAATCAATTTTTTGCTGATTTTATCGTGGCGAATTCCTGTCAGAACGTCCACTATTTCTGATTACATGCGCTGAAGAGTGGCTGCCAGAAGTGTTAGTTGAGTTGTCAGTGCAAGGTAATTCTCGGTAAGATGTGCGCCTGTGTACCTTCCTCTGCTTTGGCTAAGGATAGCCACTTGTTGTTAAAGTAGTTTTAGCCATTTGTCCGATGTAGATCTGGTCTTCTTGACAACGTTGACAGTTGAATCAAGTACTGATGTTTGATTTTTCAGTAAGTGCAGTAGAAATGCTTCATTGGTTTTAACCTCTTCTATGACTTTGGTCATTTTCTTGGCGTAGTCCGAGTCTAAAACTCCAAATATACTGCTTGCAATGTTACCAACTGCACCAAATGGTGATCGGCGTTTTCGTGTGTGTTGCAAGAGTGCGTTTGCCAATTGTAATTCGTCGAATAGGTGCCGAAAGTGCTGTGATATTCAATCACATGTGTTCACATTATTTAGTTCTGGGCATATGTATTTGAACTCCTTTATTCCCAAATCGAATGTCTGCATATCGCGCCAGTAAGTTTCCAATGCATTATATATAATTATGGTCCAGTCGGAATTGCTCTCTTGGTTGTTCCAATTTTTGAAAAAATATTCCAGGCTTTGTGTCGAGCCTTTCCACGGACACCGACTGTGTCAGCACCAAGGGCAACATGAGAAGAAGAAGTAGAATGGATGATGTGATTGTTGGCGACACAAGGCGTTTTCACTGTACGGGTGGCGCATCATGTTTTTCTGTGTCCTCTGTTTCGTTAATAGTTCGTTTTTTGGCCATGTCTTCTGGAAATAGTGGCGCAAGTCTGTTTATAGGGCACTTGTAGGTGCCTGAGGCAGTTTTAACGTCAACCACCCGGACATAATTGTCTTGCCCTCGGTATGTTTTGACAATGCGACCTATTGGCCAACTCATCTCAGGTATTTTGTCTTCCTTGACTAGCACCAGCATGCCTTCCTTTATGTTGGAATTGACGGATTTCCACTTGTGCATGGCTTGCAGTCGCGCAAGTATTCTTCCTACCATTGCTTCCAGAATCCTTGCTTTAGTCTGGATACTAACTCCCAGCGCTTTACCAATGATTTTTCATTGCGGTCCGTGTTAACATCAGGAGGAGCAGTCAAAGTTTCCCCAATCAAATAGTGTGCTGGAGTTAGGGTGGTTGTGCCCGTTGGATCATTTGACAGGGGTGTGATTCGGCGAGAATTGAGGATTGCTTACAGATGCGGTATTGGTTGTGGTGACAAAAAGTCTTTTTGCAGATTTGACCGCACCCTCCCATAACCCTCCAAACGATGGCGAGCGTGGTGGAATAAATTTGAAGGCAACTTGTTTTTTGTTGCACTGATTGATGATCTCGCCTTGGCTCTTTTCGCCAAATATTGATCCCAATACAATTGTTGTCTAGCGGTTGCTCGTTAGGCTTGGGCATCGCAATGCATATTGTCCTCATGCAGATCTTTCAACAGCATTTTTACTATTGGATCATTATAGGGCAGCAGAATCTGGTGCCTTGTATTGTAGGGAGTTGGGCTTGATCCAATCTGCCACCAACTTGTATAAGTCCGTCGTCATTGCCAATTGTCTTTCGTTGGTGATGGATGTGTTTTTGAGTGCTCTTAATAATTTATTAATTTCTTGTGTTTGTGTACGGTGTTTTATTCGGTTTATTTTGGTAAACGTCTCTAACAGTGATCGCAAGTGTACGTTGTGTGTATTTGCGCGTGCATTGTTGAATTTTTCTTGTTGAATATTCATTTAATTTAACTTGCAGTCGAATTGACGCTGCAGTGCTTGAAAGTAAACGAGCATACGTACATACATACACTCATATATTTGTTGTTCATACTTTGTGTTTTATATATTCTTCTTCTACTAACAACAAACATCTTGTCTATTTGCTTGATCTCGCTCTCCAGCACCTCTCCCGCTTTGTCCGCTCTTATCTGGCGGTTGTATTTATCTGCATTTGCGCTCACGCTCTTTCACTCAACCGATCTCTTGATTTTAACCGTTGTATCGTGCTCATTGCTTCGATACGTTTCCACTTACATACTTGCACTCTACATTGTTTTGCTGTAGCATATCGATTTCTTTAGTAAATTTATTTACATATTTCATAATGCTTGTTTGCTGCAGCAAAAATTGCAAATTGGTTGGTACAACCAATCAAGATTTTATTCTGTGTGGATTGAGCGACAATATGATCCACATGAAATGTGTTGGCTTTACTGCCAAAACCAGGGACTGCTTGATTGCAGACACAGGCCTTAAATGGTATTGTGAGCCCTGTAACGAGGTGGTTAAAGAGTCTTCAAAATTCATAAGACAGACTCATTTAGGCTTCAAAGCTATGTATATTGCATTTAATGCACTGCATTACTCCTTTACAGAGCTTGAATATAATTTAAAAAATGGCAAGGTTACGACTGAATCTCCGAAGCGTTAAAAGACTTTGGGTCCTAATCCGCCTATTGTTCCACCTATCCCCACAAAGCCCCTTCTGGTGCCCAGCATTAATCAACCTACGGCCAGCCCATTAATGTTATTTAATTCGCCGGCACGAACCATTACTAATAACCTTTCTTCTGATCCTATGCATGAAATCGGCTCAACTGCCTGTGCGCCTATTGATCCCAATGCAGGTACAACTGGGGCTCTCAAGCCTCTTTTTGTTGTACCATTTAACAAATTTATATTTGTGTCCAGGCTGGCATCCGATACTTCATCGGATGATGTTTCAGCTTATGTTAAAAGTAAAATTGATTCTCCTCTTATTACTGTTGAGAAGCTTAAATTTAAACACGCCCGAAGTATATCTTCTTTAAAGTTGAGCGTGCCGCCTGAACTCTTTTCGACAATTTGTTCAGAAAAATTCTGGCCGCAGCAGCTTGTTGTAAAGGAGTATGTGAATAGGCGAAGTAATAATAATAAGGGCATTAGGATTGATAGTGCACAGACTGTTAGCCACCCAGTTGCCTCCACCTCGGTGGCAAAAAACTAACAAAACAACTTAGTTTGGCCTATCAAAACGTTAGAGGCCTTAATACTAAACTTTCTAACTTATATGTTAACAGCTTATATGTTAACAGCACTTACGGAAGGAAGCCTGGTTAATACCCGATATTTCTGATTATTCCGCTTTTCCTTCAAAATATATCTTGTACAGATGCGATCGCACCTCCTGCAAGGAGGTGGGGGGGGGGGGGGGGGGGGTGTTGTTCTCATTGCTGTTGACTCTTGTTTTTCCTCTGAACAGATTCTTTCTCAGCATCTTCCGGACATAGAGTTTTTATGTGTTAAAGTATTACTAAACGGCCGTTCAATTTATGTTACTTTTCTTATATTCCTCATCATTCTGATACTAACATTTATTCATCCCATCTTAGTGCCATGCAACTTGTTTCGTCACTGTTGACAGATATGGATAATCTGATAGTGGTTGGTGATTTTAATCTGCCACATGTTGTATGGTCTGTGAATGACACATCTTCGGCGATATTACCAGTCACTTCTGATGATTTTATCGATGGCCTACTTGAGTTAGGCCTATCGCAAGTTAACAGGGTGCATAACTGTAGTGGTAGAATGTTGGACTTAATATTTGTTTCGGACTCAGATTGCAGTAATGCTTGTAGAATACCGCCTCTAGTGCTTACGGAAGATACCTACCATCCAACCTTAGAACTATCCATCGAAATACTTAACCCTATTTCAGTATCTAAAAATATGTACTTTAAAACCCCGTTGCTTTCGTAAAACTAACTTTTCTAAATTAAATTATCTTCTTCAACATACTAATTGGTCGCGCCTTTATTCTTGTAGTGATATAGAAACTGCCATTACCATATTTTATAGCACCTTGAACTCGCTTTTGGATATTTGCGTTCCCCTCACTTATTCTTCAAGCCACCTTGGTTTACGAGGGAACTATCGAAATTGAAAAACGCGAAGACAAAATTTTATAAAAAATTAAAAAATCGGGAACCACTTTAAATTTATATTCTTATATAATAGAAAATTCTAGTTTTCTTTCTGTTAACACATCTTGCTATAATAATTAGACTTAACTTTTCACGTGACCCTAAACATTTTATAAATTTGTTAACTCTAAACGTAAGTCTTCTTGCTTGCCGTCCTCAGTATACCGTGATAATACAAAAGCAAGTTCTGATCAGGCAGTAGCCGATCTATTTGCTGAGTATTTTCAATCAGTATACTCATCGAATATGTATACTAGTAGTAATTCCTATCCTTTTCAAGTTCAATCGTCTAATTGCATATATATCCAAGTTTTAACTGAGTGTACGCTTCTAAGTGACCTTAGCTCTATCAAACCAGGCTATCTGCCTGGTCCTGATGGAGTGCCTGGTTGTATTCTTAGATACTGTGCGAATTCACTTTGTAAACCATTACATAAATTATTTAACTTGTCGGTTGACTCAACAGTGTTTCCTGCTATAAGGAAGGAATCTTTTATCATTCGACTCCATAAAATTCTTCTAAGTCTTACGTTAAAAACTATATGGGCATATCCAAGTTGTCCGCAATTCCTAAAGTCTTTGAAAAAATTATATGTTCTCAACTGCAACACACATGTAGTTCAATTATATCGCCTTATCAACAAGGTTTTGTTAGGCGTAGACCTACTACCACAAACCTTCTTGAATTCACTTCGCTTGTTATCTAAGGGTTTCAGGAAAAAATGCAAACTGACGTTGTTTACCACCGATTTTAGTAAGGCATTTGATTCTGTTTGTCATTCTCTGTTGCTTCAAAAATTAAATACTATGGGATTTCCATCAAAACTATTATTGTTACCTCTGGTGTTCCCCAGGATAGTCACCTTGGACCTTTGCTATTTAATCTGTTTATTAACGATCTTCCAGCTGTTATTACTAACTCCTATATATATATATATATATATATATATATATATATATATATATTTATGTAAGGTAGCCCTGTACACAGAGGTTGGCAACTCCCTCATAAGGGGTAGGTTGGCAACGCTTAACGAGTGGGCATCGGTAGAGAGGGAGTCGAAAAGTAGCAGCCGCGAACGCAAGACGAAGCAAGAGAATTTGATTGAAAGTCGCGTATTAGTTTTATTCATTTCCTTGTTTACCGTATGGATTAATATTAATAAACTATATTTTGATAATAAACATCTTACATTTGGGGGCTCAACCGGGATCAATGCCGTTTACAAGTGAAAACGATTAAAACGCAGTGAAAGTTGACAGTTGTTGGTGCAATTTGTTGTAATTCCAAAAAAGTCGTACAGTTGAACAGTTGTGGAATTGCATTAAATGTGCCGAAATTATTAAGTTGTAAACGTCGTATAAACAGTTGCAAAAAGTCGAAAAAGTTGTGAAATTCATGTTGTAGGGCGTCGCGTCAGTAGGAAATTTCCATAAGCCCGGAAGAATTTGAAAGAAGCTGCAGTTGTGTGTATGTGTGTGCATCGGGGTGCGCAACATACATAAAAATAAGTAGAGACTCAAATAACGGATCAAAGAACGAGTGGAAGGAATGTCGAAAACACCACGTACGCCAAAGAATAACTCAAAAGTGAAGAACGCAATAGAAGTTGCGAACGGGAGTATAGTGGAAGAGGAGAAAGACAAGGCCATGGCCGCGAAAAATATAGCAGAAGTGAACGACAAAGTCGAACAGCTGTTGCAGCTGTTAGCGTTGAAAGTTGAAGCAGATGAGAGGAAAGAAAGTCGAGTAAAATTATCGGTTGATGGTTTTGAGAAAATCATAAGTGACTTTGATGGCGCGTCAATTCCTGTAAAAAAAATTGTTTGAAATTTTTGAGCGGAATGCTGATGCGTACGAGCTGCCGGAAAAACAGAGATATGTTCAAGCGCGAAATAAAATGACCAGTGCTGCCAGATTGTTTTTAGAGTCAGAATGCGTTTCAGACTATGCAACACTGAAAAGCGCATTAATAAATGAATTTGAGCGACAGCAGAACAGTGCAGAAATTCATGATTTGTTGCGTGAACGGAAAAAATTAAAGTCGGAATCGTTTCATGAATACTTGTTGAACATGAAAAGGCTAGCCAGTGTCGGTAACATTGAAGAGTCAGCTGTTCTGCGTTACATAGTTGATGGACTGCAGATAAAAAATGAATTCAAAGTTAGCATGTATCGGTGTGTGACGTACAAAGACTTGAAAGGAGAGTACGATTTATACGAGCTGGTTCAAGATAGGAGCAAGAGTCTCACTGATCAAAGAAGCAGTGAGAAAAATAAAGCGCTAAATACAGAGAAAGTAGATGAAAAGAAGAAAGAGTATTGTTTCAACTGCGGATCAACGGAACATAAAAAGAGAGCGTGTACAGCAGAAACTAAATGCTTCAGTTGCAACGAGAATGGACATATTTCACGCGACTGTCCAAAAAAAGGACGTAATGTGAGAATCATTGCCGAACAAGGACGTATGAAGGCAATGCTCATAAACGGGATTGAAGTCGAATGCCTAGTGGACACGGGAGCAGACGTGTCACTTATTAATGAGTGTGTACTGAAGAGGCTGAAAGGAGTTAAGATGTCTAGTAGTGCGTCGGTATTGAGAGGCCTAGGGAATACCAGCACGAAGCCGATGGGATGTTTTGTTGCAGACATTGAGGTTGACCAAGTAAAGACGGGACATACATTTTTTGTTGTCGAAAGTTGCAAGCTGAACTGCGCGGTAATATTGGGATTTGATTTTATAAAGAAATTCAATTTTACAGCTGACGAGCATGGTTTTAAATTTTACGAAACTGACCAAAAAGAGAAATCTGACAAAAATTGTCTGCTGGTCTATAATGTCGCAGAGGATTCAAACGCGTTTATAGTCCCTCAAAAATATCAGCAGTCTGTTAAAAAAATGATCGAATGCAGTTATAAGTCGCCAGCAGTAAAGATGCAGTGTCCGATAGAGATGAAAATTGTGCCAGATGGAATAGTGAAGCCGTTTCACCAGTCGCCCAGTCGTTTACCGGAAGAAGAAGCAAAAGCCGTAGCACAACAAGTGGATATGTGGCTCGAACAGGGTATTGTTCGCAAATCGACGTCGCACGTTGCAAGCAGAGTTGTTGTGGTCAAAAAGAAAGATCAATCTTTGAGAGTATGCGTTGACTATCGAAAATTGAATAGTATGGTGTTGCAAGATCGTTTTCCGGTGCCGATAATTGAAGATGTAATTCAGAGACTTAAAGCTGCCAAGTTGTTCACAATCATGGATCTGGAAAATGGATTCTTTCATGTACCAGTAGAGGAAAGCAGTAAAGCGTATACAGCATTTGTTACTCGAGAAGGGCTTTTCGAGTTCAATAAAGCGCCGTTTGGTTTTCAAAACTCTCCAGCCGCGTTTATAAGATTTGTCAACCATATCTTTCAACATTTGATCAACGAGGATACGATGCAGCTATACATGGACGATATAATTATATACGCCAAAGATGTTGACGAATGCATGCAGAAAACACAGCGAGTGTTGGAGTTGGCAGCTACATATAACCTAAAAATAAAGTGGAAAAAATGTAGTTTTTTGCAGGAGCGGATAAATTTTCTGGGCCATGTCATCGAAGACGGAAAAATCTGGCCAGGTACAGAGAAGATTGCAGCTGTTAGCCGTTTCGCCACACCGAAGAATATCAAAGCCGTTCAAGCGTTTTTGGGTCTTACTGGATTCTTTCGTAAGTTTGTGCCGCAGTACGCGCAAGTTGCACGGCCACTCACAGAGCTGCTAAAGAAAGAAGCTGAATTTAAGATTGGACCCGAAGAGTTGCAGTCTATACAGAAGTTGAAAAGTTTATTGACACGGGAGCCGGTCTTACGAATTTATGAAAGAGATGCACGAACAGAGCTGCATACAGATGCATGCAAAGATGGATACGGAGCAGTACTGTTGCAGGAGTTTGAAAGAAGGTTGCACCCGATTTATTTTTGGAGCAAGAAGACATCGCAAGCTGAATCAAAGCAGCACAGTTATATTCTAGAAGTAAAAGCGGCCTATTTGGCACTAAAGCAATTCAGGCATTATCTGCTGGGAATCAAGTTCAAGTTGGTAACGGACTGCATCGCTTTCAAACAGACTACGAGTAAGCTGGATGTTCCGAGAGAAGTCGCGCAGTGGATACTACATTTGCAGGATTTTGATGTACAAATGGAGCATCGAGCAGCAGAAAAGATGAGACATGTGGACTACCTAAGCCGATACCCTCTGCAGGTTTACAATGTTTATACAGAGCTGACGGTGCGCCTAAAGAAAGCGCAGCAAACAGATGAGCACGTGAAAGCAGTCGTCAAGATTTTGGAAAGTGGCCCTTACGAGAACTATAAGCTGAAAGGTGGCTTGCTTTTTAAAGAAGTTGCAGGAGACGAGTTGTTGGTGGTGCCGAAGCAGATGGAGCGGGAGGTGATCAGAAATGCGCACGAAGATGGTCACTTCGCCACTCAAAAAACAATGCACAGCGTACAACAGCAGTTTTACATCCCACATCTGGAAGGTAAAGTAGCCAGCGTCATTGCTAATTGTATCAGTTGTATCATTCACAGCAGAAAGTTAGGAAAGCAAGAAGGCTTCTTGCATTGCATTGAGAAGGGTGATGTACCACTTCATACGTTGCACGTGGATCACATGGGGCCCATAGATGCCACGTCGAAGCAGTATAAATTCATATTTGCAGTTGTCGACGGATTCTCCAAATTTGTATGGCTGTTCACAACGAAGTCAACAGGTCACGAAGAAGTCATAAAAAAGCTGAACGAGTGGTCAGGTGTGTTCGGATTTCCGAAGCGCATTGTAAGCGACAGAGGCGTCGCTTTTACATCGAATGCTTTTGCTGAGTTTGCTAAAGAGAATATGGTAGAACACGTCTGGTCTACTACAGGAGTCGCCAGAGGAAATGGCCAGATTGAGCGAGTGAATCGTTCAATCCTGTCCATCATTGCAAAGCTGTCAGCGGAGGAGCCGTCAAAATGGTTTAAATACGTCGCACAGGTGCAGAGGGCGATCAACTCACATATACACGCCACTACAAAGTCATCGCCGTTCGAACTGATGTTCGGAACCAAGATGAATACCAAAGTTGAGGACCGTTTGCTGGAGCTGCTAAACCAAGAGCTGATTGTGCAGTTCAATGATGATCGAGCAAAGTTGCGAGCTGAAGCCAAAATCAATATCGAGCGGGCTCAGAAAATATATAAGCAGAACCACGACAAGAAGCGCCGTCCCGAGCAGGGATATCAGCTAGGCGATCTCGTCGCCATTAAGAGGACGCAGTTCGTCGCAGGTCGCAAGTTGGCCAGTTTATATTTGGGGCCATACGAAATCACTAAAATTAAGCGGCATGGGCGCTACGACGTCAGAAAAGCAGACAAGAACGCCGAAGGACCAGGTGTTACAGCAACTAGCTGTGACAATATCAAACTGTGGAAGTACGTGGTAGAGAACGAAGAGCTGTTGTCATCCGGGACGGATGATGATCAGGAGGGCCGAATGTAAGGTAGCCCTGTACACAGAGGTTGGCAACTCCCTCATAAGGGGTAGGTTGGCAACGCTTAACGAGTGGGCATCGGTAGAGAGGGAGTCGAAAAGTAGCAGCCGCGAACGCAAGACGAAGCAAGAGAATTTGATTGAAAGTCGCGTATTAGTTTTATTCATTTCCTTGTTTACCGTATGGATTAATATTAATAAACTATATTTTGATAATAAACATCTTACATATATATATAGATATGTTTGCTGATGATGTGAAGCTATGTTTCACATATAATGACGATTCCCTGTGTAATTTACTACAGTCGGATTTGGGAGCATTGTCGGCCTGGTGTCGTTTTAACTTACTCAATTAAAATGTTCTTAATGTAAATTCATGTCTTTTTGTAGAAGTACCCCTCATACTGCTCACTACATGTTTGATGCTTCACCACTTGACCGAGTGTTTGAAATTAAAGATTTAGGCATTATTCTTGATTTTAAATGAAATGTCCATGGTCAATAAGGCCATTAATATCCTTGGCTTCATCAAGCGGTTGTCGAAAGAGTTTTATGATTTCTACACCACTAAAACGCTTTATACATCCTTAGTTCGTCCCATCCTGGAGTATGGATCTTGTGTGTGGTCCCCACAATACTCGATTCACCAGGATAGAATTGAATCTGTGCAGAAGAAATTTCCTTTATTTGCCCTTAGAAGTTTTAACTGGGTTGCTGGAGTTGACTTACCACCGTATTCAAGTAGACTCCTTTTGATAAATCTTCCCTCCCTGTTAAACCGCAGAACTATGCATGGAGTATTATTTATTACTAACCTACTTAATGGTGAAATCGACTCATCAGTTCTTTTGAATCGAATTAAATTAAATGTCTCAATTAGATCTTCACGTAACTTTTTACCCCTTAGCCTTGATCGTTGCTTCAGCAACTATTTAATTCATGAACCATTTCGTGTTATATGTTCTGACTATAACAAACTTTATCTCTTGTCTCCTTGGAGGCCTCAACTCCAGTACTAAAAAGATCGATCCTTTTTGCTTTATCTAATCGTAACCACTAACTACTAATCTAACGCTGGTCTGATTGGGTTTTTCTGGGTTTTTCCCAATCCTCGCAACAAATGTTGGACTGCTCAATTTTTTATTGAATTTCCCAGAGCTTAAACTATAACTTTTAATTATTTTTTTCAGATTTACATATTATTCTATATTTTACTTAATTTAATTATTTTAAATATTTTTAGTTTAAATGAATTTAGATTTCTTTTTAATGTCAGCTGCTCTGAGCTGACAATAAATAAATAAATAAATACTTTTAGGGGGGACAGCGATGAAACGGAACTCCTTTTTTCCACCATATTGTGACGCTGCAGCGATTTTAGCACAGCAACAAATTCCACTTGTTGTATTGTCCGCAAAATTTCGTTGCGAGTGTGATTCAATTCCACGACGCTTAGAGTTACAGTTGCTGATCTCTGTTTGTTGAAGCAGAAGCTACCTGGTACTGTGTTGGACTTCAAGTTTAGGTCCCGACGAATTGTGTCCGCGAGCTCAGCACCCAATAGTGCAGCACAAAGTTCTAGTCGCGGGAGTGACTGCTTTGCCGTTGGGGCTACTGGAGATTTTGAGTGCTAGAAATTGCACAGAAATTTGTTTATTTTTGTACGTTGCGCGAAAGTATATTGCTGCGCCATAAGCGCGTTCCGATGCATCCACAAATGTGTGCTGTTCCTTTGTGACTGGAACCTTTCCGTCGTATAAATGTCGGGGAATTTGCATCGAATTTAGGCTCTTCAAGTCCTCTCGATAGTCCTTCCAGTCGCTCTGAAGGCATGTGGGTAATTCGTCATCCCAGTCGAGTTTGTCTTCCCAGAGTCGTTGCATGAAGATTTTGGCTTTCACAACGACGGCAAGCGAATAAGCCTAGGGGAACGAAGATTTGTGCCAGCTCAGAGCAAACGACACGCTTAGTTATTTTCGTAGCTGTGCTGGTCTGAGCGCGGCCTTAAAGTTGGTCTCCTTTGGCCATCCAAATAAGACTCAATGTCTTGATCCTGTAACTTTCCACTGTGTCCTCGCAGTTTACTTCGCTTGCAATGTCGTCCTTATGTATCCATTGCAACAGTTGCTCGTTATTCGAGCATCATTTTCGTAAGTTAAATCCATAGGGACGCAGGATCTTTAACAACTCTTCTCGAATTTGGACCACTGTTTGGACTAAGTCTGTTCCTGTGAGTCTATCGTCTACGTAGAAGTCATTTACTAATGCAGTGGCTCCTACTGGTGATTTTCCCATATGTGTTGCGTGCAAGTAATTCAGACACTTTGTTGCTACAAATGGAGCTGAGGCCGTGCCGTAGGTAACTGTTTTGAGTCTATAGTACCTTAACTGCTCCTTGGGATTGTTTCTCCCAAATATCATCTAGTGAAATTGGTTCTCTGGATTGATCCAAATCTGGCGATAAATTTTTCAATGTCCGCAGTGAACACATATTTGTGTGTTCTGAATCTTAAAGAGATTGACATTAGGCTGCTTTGCACCGTGGGTCATACATGAAATATGTCGTTAAGTGACTTTCCAGTCGACGTCTTGCAGGATGCATCAAAAACTACTCGTAGCTTTGTAGTGCTGCTATCTGATTTTTGCACACAATGATGAGGAATGAAGTAACGACTTCTGGGAATCTGTTGTGGTAACACTTCTTTCATGTTTCCTAGATCCTCATATTCTGACATGAACGGTGCATATTTCTTCCAAGTATCTGCAGAAGCTCTGCGCTCCAAAGATAAAATTCGTTTTGTCGCAATCTTAATGGAATCTCCCAGGGCTGAATAGTGTTCAGAAAATGGAAGCTTCACAATGAGTCGGCCGTGCACTGCTAACTGCAAATTCTCCAAAAAATGCTTTTCGCAATGGACCTCAACAGGTTTTCGGTGTTTCTCTGCTGTTTCCATGTTGTCCAGTGTCCAAAATCGCTCTAATAGTTCATTAGTTTCCTCATTAGTTGCTGCCGAACAAATGTCTGATGATTTATTTGCTGCCTCAACTTTTCCTGCAACAATCCAACCAAAGTCGGTCTTTTGCATGTTCCAGAATGTAATATTCTGTGTTGCTGAGGAAGCAGTATTGAGTAATAACTCTCTGCTCCAATCAACAGATCGATTTTGCCTAGTTTGCTGAAGTACGGGTCAGCAAGTGGTAGATTGCTCGGTATGGGCTTGTGTGGAATGGCGCGATTTAATGACTCAATCATCGCCTTTTGCCGATGGCACAATGCAACTAGCTTAGCATTTGTGTTTTCTTTGGCATCAACAATTCCTGCAGCAATGGCGGTCCTTGGCTCCGTCTTATTGCTGCTAGACTGATCTGCAATATCAGCTTGTTCTTTTAAGTAAGTTCTGGTTTTTTGAACCAAATCGTGAAACTCTTCGGAGAACTTGTGGTATGGGTGAGACTCCTCTTACCTAGTGTAGTATGCATGACAATCTGTCATACGCCCACTATATTGCAGGATATGTAACTTTCAGACATAGCAACACTTTGTTGCTACGTATATACAAATATAACGGAACTACACAACGCACTTGAAATCTGATCAACCACCACGAAGTGTGGGATCTGCAACGTAAGCGCTTTAGCCCTTACGAGCCAGTGCTTGCCTTATATATGTATATTCAATGTATATGCATTCTTTGCCTTCTGCATATACATTCATAAATATACTACAACTCTCTCTCTCTCTCTCTTGCCCGCTGCAGCTGCCGCTCTGCTGCGACAGAGTTTTATACATAAGTCACCCAATTATGTATTTAGGCTAAGAATTCTTTTGATTTAAAATAAAGACACATTGACACAGGTTGTACACAGGTTGTAGAGTTAGAAGAACTTAGGTGGAGACGTTCTTCTGTCTATACCCTCCCTACCTGTAGAATCTTATAAATCTGCAAGATTCTACCCTATAATGCTTGTTTGTGACAAGCGATCAGGTGCCCATTAAATAACACTTTAATTCATCTCAAATCTCAACAAGTTTAATTCAAATAGATTCAAGGAAGCCTTCATGGCCGAATAATACTAACTTCATTACAGATTCTAACAAAACGAAGTTAAGCAAATATTATTTATATAAAAAGTAATTAAAAACTACGGTTAATGATCCAACTTAAACTGGACTTTAAATGGGCGATGCGTATTTTGGTTGTAAGTAACTTTGCTTTTGTTGGCTTATATAAACATACACCCTCACATATTTATGATCTTTCAATCATTTGCTTACATTTTTTTTGTATTATCGGCTAGGCCGTACTCACGAAAATATACCAGTAATAATGTTTACAACAAAACGCGCATAGCTTTAAAATAAGTCGAACAAAATTATAAGTATAAAAATTCAAAATTTTAATTTTAACTAAATTCCAACTTATTCCTTTTCGATACAAGAACCATGGTTCGGTGCACAGTGGTGCAAATAAAACAACTTCGCTTAATCGTCAGCTTCAGTAGTGGTCTCAAAAGCACTACGAAGCGCTGGTGGGAATCGCACAACCCAGGTTGTGGTTATGTTGAAGCGGTAGCGTGTCGTGGCTTAACGCATGGTCCTGCAAGCGCTATCTCCCTTCAGAAAGCGTTGGGTTGAGCCTTAGCGGCTTTTGGCGGCTTTTGATCGCTACTTTAGGCTGATCAATATGCTGCTCAGCTTATTCTTGCATTCGCAAGTCCAGATCGGAAGAATACGGCGCAGTCCCTCAGCTTCTCAAAACAGTGCAAAACGGCGGCACAAGCACGGGCGGCGACATTGGTCGGTGCCAATCCTCAATATTTGGGGGGGGGGGGGGGGGGGGGGCGTGCACACCAGGCCACCGCAAGATTCACTCGTCTTCAGTTTAGGCAAGCATCAGAGTATTTTCCACAAAGACGCAAAAATATTTGCAGCGGCGGGCGCGGCTTGTGTTGCCAGTACGGCGAGATGCTAAATTTATCGCTTACTTAGCAGTTTTACGTTAGATGCTTGGGAATTTAAATATCCTTCTGCATTTTTTATTTATTCTTTTTATTTTTGCAAAAAATCGCTGTTCTCTTCTTTTCTTGAGGCCGGAACAAAGTAAAGTTGGCACCCACGCCAAAATGTGACCCTGCCGATGCAAATTGCCCTACAGGGTTGCTATTTCTCATTTAACAGAGCTATAACAGTAGCGATCTGGCCCACTTGCTTCTATGATCAGCTGATGCTGTTCGGGGCTGCCAGATTGTTAAGTGCTGATAATTGGCTACGAACTGCAACGACAGTTGCTTATTTAAAAACAACTATAGTTGTTATAATTTGAAATTGTACCAACTAAGTCGCACCATTACACCACAGGTTTAATCTTAACGCACTGGGTGAAGATAAAAGCTGAAAAGAAACCAAATGGTGTGATCACATCGGTTACCACAAATCTTTTGCATGGAATCGTCCCAACTCTTTGCCATTTAAGTCTTCGACTAAATAAATCGACTGACCAAGCTTTTCTTTAATACGCACTTTAGTGCCTACTGGAGCTAATTTTGCATTAAATTATCTGTTGCCTTACTTAAAGCAAAATTTCTTTTAATAACTACTTGGCCAACTTCAAACAAACGAGGGCGGGTACGAAAATCATATGTACGCTGATTTTTCTCATATGATTTGGTCAAATTCTTTTCAATGTTTGAACGGATTTGATGAAAACTATCTGTTCGATTAAGCTTTTGTGTACCATCGCTAAGTACGTTTAGGTTTCTCAACAACTTATAGTCTTGGCCATGCACTACCATGTATTGGCCGAATACTATACGATAAGGTGAAATTCCAACAGACTGATGAAGGAAATTGCGTAAAGCACAATTGACACAGGGTAAAAATATGTCCCATGCTCGCTGATCGGTGCGAACGTAAGCTCTTAGTGCAGCATTTATTGACCGATTTAGCCTTTCAGCTGCGTTTGACTGAGGGGCATATGCACCGGTGCATATGTGTTGAATTCCAAACTGAGAAATAAATGTGGCAAAATCATTGCTTTTAAACTGAGTGCCATTATCACTCACAATTAACTCGGGCACGCCAAAGCATGTAAAAAGTTCATTTTTCAAATAGTCAATTACTACTTGCGAACTAAACTTCTTTACTGTTTTAAGGAAAGTAAATTTTGAAAAATGATGAGTACGATACATATGCCAACATTTCCTTTTTTCGTTCGCGGAAATGGTCCAATGAAATCTATATACAATCTTTGAAAAGGTCTCTCGCTACACACTTGAGTACCCATTGGCGGTTTTAACGCGCGTGTAGGATACTTAGTTGTTTTACATAGATCACAATTGCCTATATATTTGTACACATCGATAACCATTTTTGGCCAAAAGAATCTGCACCGAATTCGCTCTAAACATTTGGCAATGCCACAATGACTAGACGAGGTCTGATCATGTATGGAACGGATAACTGGTTCACGCAAGGATTTTGGAACGTACAGTTTCCAACAATCATCGGGATCACTACTTTCACCAAAGATACTAAGCCGATATATAAACTTATCTATGACCTGAACATCTGGGAGGTTAGCTTTCTGATAATTGTCTCTCAACTCGCAATACTCTTGAGTCTGAAAGGCATCTGAATCTAAATCAATCTCTGGAAAAACATCGATACTGAGCGTGGCAATGTCGTCAGTATTTTCGAAACATCTAGATAGCGCATCAGCTACAACATTATCACTACCTTTTCGGTGTTCAATATCAAAAGAAAATCCTTGCAACTTAATTGCCCATCGCTAGTCTGCCACTTAAATCGGCTTGGTTCATTAACCACCGAAGACTGGCATGGTCGGTAACAACTTTGAAAGACTGACCATCAATATACATACGAAACTTTTTAATCGCTAAGACGACAGCTAAACATTCAAGCTCGGTAACAGTATAGTTACGCTGGGCCTTATTTAACTTTTTCGACATATAAGCTATAGGTCTTTCGCATCCTGACTCATCAACTTGGGCTAGTACTGCTCCCACCCCATACAATGAAGCATCACATTGTAAGATAAAAGGCTTCTCATAATTCGGATGTATTAAAAATGGGGAAGTGCATAACTTTCGCTTAATTTCAACAAAAGCTACTTGAGCTTGGTCATTCCACTCGTATGATTTTCCTCGCAAAAGTTCTGTGAGCGGAAAAATCACTGACGAATATTGAGAGATAAAACGCTGATACCACCCTGTCATCCCTAGAAATCTTCTAAGCTGTTTGCGCGTCTTCGGCACTGGAAATTCATCCACCGCTTGAATTTTATCCGGATTAATTTGCAAAGTACCCTCGCCAACGACATAACCGAGATAATCTACTTTATTTAAGCAAAATTGACTTTTCTTTACGTTTATTGTTAGTCCTGCTTTGCGTTACTGCATAGAAACAATATTTAAATGCTGTACGTGTTCGTCAAAAGTAGAAGACATGACTAACAGATCGTCAAGGTATACGAATACGTGAGATTTCAACTGATACGGAATGACTTGGTCCATTAATCTGCACATGGTTTGTGGAGCATTAGTAAGGCCGAAAGGCATTCGCTTAAACTGGTATAGGGGTCGATTTGGAATGGTAAATGCTGTTTTTATCCGAGAATTTTAATCGAGACGTATTTGCCAAAATGCATCTTTCAAATCTATTTTGGATATGCAATGCACTGGAGGTAGTCTAGTAATTAGTCCATCAAGATTTGGCATCGGATAGGCATCCTTTACTGTAACTTTCGCGCATCCAAGCAAAATCTAACCTTTCCAGGTTTAACGACAAGTGTCACTGGAGAAGACCACGGAGATGTTGGAGCTTCTTCGATGACGCCTAGTTGTATCATTCGATCAACTTCTTCGCATAACAGCTTTTGTTTAGCAGGGGACAAAGGATAAAACCTTTGTTTAATTGGTTTGGCATCCGCTGTGTCGATCTCATGCTCAACAAGAGATGTCTCACCAAGACTATTAAGTTCAGACGTAGGAAAAGAAGCGACAATTGATTTTAACTTTTCCTTTTGAGCTGTATCAAGTTTGATTGCGATTGTTTCTTCTTTATTACTGCTATTTATTTCATTTACCAAATATATAGATTGGATTGAAATGCCAATAGCTTTCCAAAAATTCATACCACATATAACATTTTGTTCGATCAGAAATTCGAAATCAATTTTTAGAGAATTATAAGTTATAGGTAGACGTACTGAACCTGTCACTAGTTGTATGTGACCATCGGCTGTCTTAACAATACCATTTAATTTTTCCACTCTTAACGGCTCTGTGGTAAAGTATTTAGCCAAATCTGCACCGATAACGCTCTTATTGGCACCGCTGTCCGACAGTGCTAAATGTTGTTTATCAAATATTTCTATCTGAGTGAAAGGTCTAATATCGTTGGGCTTATTCATAATCGAGGATATAGTAAATACATTAAGACTACGTTTATTTCGCCAAAAGCCTCTTATACGCAAAGAAGAACGATTCTTTTGAACGACTAAAGTATTCAAATCAAATATGTTGGCTTTGCGGTCATTATACTCTCGCAAACGTACATGATAGGGTCTGAAAATCCGAGAAGGTAAGTCAGGTAAATAAGATTTGTCAAGTAAAGGTAAAGGTGCATCCGGTGAGTTTGTGTTTGATTCCAAGGCTAGCGTCGGACATCCACTTTCGGAACTAGGTGAACATCCTTCACTGAGTTTTCCGTTTTTGACTTACAATGCGCACAATTAGGCTTATACATATCTGCTAGACCACATCCATAGCTGAAAACTTTACGCGGCTTTAAACAGTCATTGTATCGGTGACCTTGCTCATCACAATTCCAACATTTTAACTTATCGTTTATGCGCAGTGCACAAATTTCATCAGCAGTCATCAGTGTCAGTCAACTCTTCGGTCACTTCTTCAAGCTCGAGAGAATTCACGTAACGCTTCGGAACATTTGTACGAACTAACGGTTTGGATCGTAAGCTTCGAAAGAATTCTTCATGACGATGGCACTCCTTGCGAAGTATTGCAAGATTTGGGGTGTCTACATGAAGAAGTTCGTGGATTTATTCAGGCTTTAAGTTATGCCTTACTTCTACAATAATGTCGTTCTCTAACATGGGCTCTCGAAGAGAATCAGCTATCGCTAGCATCGCATCTAGAAATTCATCAAAGCTTTCATTGGTGCCTTCCTTGCGACGTCGCATGACATTTTGATATCTCGATCAGTTCGCTGGTCTTGATATCTTTCTCTCAAACGATTGCACAACTCAAACCATCCCATGCATCCTACAGTTCTGTGTACACGCCAATAGAATGAAAGAGCTGGGCCTTTAAAAAGTAAATTCGCAAACTGGTATAGCAAATCAAAATTGTTGTTAAAATATTGAGCCGTGAGACAATTGACTCTGTAAATAAATCTTCAATGGGAATGTCATTCGACGCACCTGAAAATTGTATCTTCCAGTTCGATATGACATTAGAAATTCTATCAGGACGATCTATAGAATAATTGCTATTGTTAGCGTTCTCACGAGATGGAACACGCCTATCTCTTGGGAGGTTTTCACGCTCAACGCTCATTTGCCGACCACTAAGCTGGATGTCATGATCCCATTCCAGCTGAGGTTCGTCTCGAGTCTCTCTAGCAGGCGCAGTCAAATTTAAATTTTGTATTGCGGCGCTTATCTGATCAGCTACAGACGATGTGATAGTACTAGGATAACTTTCTAAGGAACTCGCTATGATCTGCTGTATGCGATCCTCAGATACTACTGAATTTTCCGCAGCAACGTTACTCGTATTACGACTTAATTGCGAGGTAACCTGCTGACGCAAATTAGATTATTGCGAGTATTGGTTCGGGTAATTGGTCTACGTGGAACAGCACCTGTTTGATTGCTGACAGCGGTAGACCGAGGTCTACCCCTAGTTGCACTGGAGTTGGCTCTAGAACGAGCTGTGATATTTTCCAAGCTCTGCGATAATGTGAAACGCTGCCTACACATTGGGCATACGTTGTTATTACTTAATCATTGTGCCAAACATGCTTTATGAAAACGATGTCCACAACTGGTTTCAGTAAATCCTGTTTCGGAACTAGTGTCATTGCAGATGACACATGACACTGCCTCACTGGCATTACTTGCTAAAGCCGCTAAATCTTCAGTACTACGGACTACAGCCATGTTTATTCAATTAAGTCGACAGAAACAATACGAAATAAACGATAATTGAGATAATGAAGGTAAATGCGATAGTAACGATATATGAAATAATAACGATAAATGTGATAGTACAAATTGTTCTATAATCATTAATTTGGTGGGACTTATCCTTACACTTTCACGCTCAATAAACATTATTATTATTATTTTTTTTTTTTTTGTCTACCTCTCTAGAGTGATAAACGGATCTAATTTAATAACTGGGTATGAATATCACATTCTTAATAACCGTGGAACATGCCGAACATGTCCAACATGAGCAATCTCAAATCAATTAAGAAGGATAAAATTAGATTATATATATAACCTGGAAAAGAATCGACTTAAATCAAGACTAATAATCCAAAGAATATATATAAGCTAGTGATAACGCGAAACAAAGTTAGGCGAATTATTACAACTTTTCTGTTGGTCTGACTCCGAAAATATTCAGATCGCCAGCAATTCCGAACCAGATAAGAAATATTTTCTGAAACTACTTACAAAATTTGGGATCATAATTGATTTGGGTGAAAATGGATTTAGGAAGGGGGTGTTGGTAACCACGAGTGTTTTATATTAAAGATACATCGGGCAAAACGTCATGGGTGCCATTCTGGTTCTTAATAAATGCCAATCGGCATCGAGCATATGGCATTGGAACCACTCATGGCTTTTTAATTCTTCGGTAAACCACCTCGTGGCCCCACGTTGGTCGCCATTTTTAACTATGTAACGTGCACGACAGTAATGTTTCGGCAATTCCCTGTCTACTATACGGTTCCGGCCGTGCTCAGGGCAATTGGGGGGGATCTTTTGGAAATGCCTTGACATACGCGTCACTAGAATAAAAGTCGTAGACAGATAAGGGATAAATCGGAGAAACCAAAGTCAATCGACATTCACTCAAGAAATATGTAGAGTTAGAAGAACTTAGGTGGAGACGTTCTTCTGTCTATACCCTCCCTACCTGTAGAATCTTATAAATCTGCATGATTCTACCCTATAATGCTTGTTTGTGACAAGCGATCAGGTGCCCATTAAATAACACGTTAATTCATCTCAAATCTCAACAAGTTTAATTCAAATAGATTCAAGGACGCCTTCATGGCCGAATAATACTAACTTCATTACAGATTCTAACAAAACGAAGTTAAGCAAATATTATTTATATAAAAAGTAATTAAAAACTACGGTTAATGATCCAACTTAAACTGGACTTTAAATGGGCGATGCGTATTTTGGTTGTAAGTAACTTTGCTTTGTTGGCTTATATAAACATACACCCTCACATATTTATGATCTTTCAATCATTTGCTTACACTTTTTTTGTATTATCGGCTAGGCCGTACTCACGAAAATATACCAGATCCATCGTTGTCAGCAGGCCTGATGACGAAGAGGTGTCTGTAGAGCTTTAGGTTATTTGTATTAAAGATGTGTTGGAGTGTATGAAATAGGTTTACAACAAAACGCGCATAGCTTTAAAATAAGTCGAACAAAATTATAAGTATAAAAATTCAAAATTTTAATTTTAACTAAATTCCAACTTATTCCTTTTCGATACAAGAACCATGGTTCGGTGCACAGTGGTGCAAATAAAACAACTTCGCTAATCGTCAGCTTCAGTAGTGGTCTCAAAAGCACTACGAAGCGCTGGTGGGAATCGCACAACCCAGGTTGTGGTTATGTTGAAGCGGTAGCGTGTCGTGGCTTAACGCATGGTCCTGCAAGCGCTATCTCCCTTCAGAAAGCGTTGGGTTGAGCCTTAGCGGCTTTTGGCGGCTTTTGATCGCTACTTTAGGCTGATCAATATGCTGCTCAGCTTATTCTTGCATTCGCAAGTCCAGATCGGAAGAATACGGCGCAGTCCCTCAGCTTCTCAAAACAGTGCAAAACGGCGGCACAAGCACGGGCGGCGACATTGGTCGGTGCCAATCCTCAATATTTGGGGGGGGGGGGGGGGGGGGGGGCGTGCACACCAGGCCACCGCAAGATTCACTCGTCTTCAGTTTAGGCAAGCATCAGAGTATTTTCCACAAAGACGCAAAAATATTTGCAGCGGCGGGCGCGGCTTGTGTTGCCAGTACGGCGAGATGCAAATTTATCGCTTACTTAGCAGTTTTACGTTAGATGCTTGGGAATTTAAATATCCTTCTGCATTTTTTATTTATTCTTTTATTTTTGCAAAAAATCGCTGTTCTCTTCTTTTCTTGAGGCCGGAACAAAGTAAAGTTGGCACCCACGCCAAAATGTGACCCTGCCGATGCAAATTGCCCTACAGGGTTGCTATTCTCATTTAACAGAGCTATAACAGTAGCGATCTGGCCCACTTGCTTCTATGATCAGCTGATGCTGTTCGGGGCTGCCAGATTGTTAAGTGCTGATAATTGGCTACGAACTGCACGACAGTTGCTTATTTAAAAACAACTAAAGTTGTTATAATTTGAAATTATACCAACTAAGTCGCACCATTACAATATATATATATATATATCTATATATATACAAGGGGTTCCCCCTATGCTCGCATCGCTCGCCAACACCCCTCACGCTGCGCGCTCGATTTTCGAATGCAAGCAATTATAACGTTTGAAAATAACCGTGTGTTGAAGCCCCTGTGTATTCACTTGCACATCTAATGAAATCCTACATTTCCGTTTGTACGACATAGTAAGTGCCCCGCTTACTTCGCTGCGCAGATAGTTTATATTATTTTAGCAATAAAAGATAGATGTAAAATAAATAAATTAGAAAATATTTAACAACAAGCAAAGTATTTAATATTCTCTTTTCCACGCCACCATTGAGGTAGAGAATCAGGTGCGTAATTTTTTATTGTGGTTTCCCCAGTAGGCCTTATCCACTTGTTGAATTTAATTTGCATTATTAACAACTGTTAAGAGCTTCTTGATAAACGACATTGGTTGTTTCTTCAATATTTTCACAACATGACACCAAAGTTGATGGTAAAGTGATTTTGCCATCATGGGTTGGAAATTATCCATCCAAGAGAACAGTTATGCCACCCATTAGGTATTCACTATCTCGAATGTCTTTCAAAGATCGATCTATAGCTTCAAAAGCACCTTTATGGGCCATAGTACCCTCATCCCAAACAATAAGCTTGCAATCTTTGAGCACAGCAGCAATATTAGATTGCTTTGAAACTGAGCAATGTGGTGTTTCTAAATGAAACAAATTAAATGGAATCTTTAGAGTAGAATGCGCTGTGCGACCACCATTTAGTAAAGTGGCTGCGATACCGGAAGAAGCAACGGCCAATGCAATGTTTTTGCTTGGCCGTACCTTTGCCAATAATAAATTTAAAGAAACGTTTTACCTGTTCCACCAGGTGCATCTAAAAAATAGATTTATCTTTTTCTGCTTCAACGCTATGCAGTAACTTTTCGTATATTTGTTTTTGCTCAGCAGTAAGGAGTAGCTCATTATTAACAGCAAAATTGTCGCAATTTTCATAATTTGTTTCTCTATGATATTCATTATTATGAACAATTTCCTCGGTTCTGATTGGTAGTGGAAGTCCATAGTTAGTCAAGTTTTGACCACAGTACTATATCTTCAATGTACAAAAGACATTTATTAAATACATTATTCAGAATACTTTGATCAATATTTCTGTCTTGTGAAATATGAAAGACTCTTAAAATATCTTCTGAGAAACTCTCTTTATAAATATTCCAAAGTTTAAGAGCATCCGAAATTTGACAAAATACTAACATTATTGCAAAAAGTTCCCCCAGTTTTGTAGGATTTTGACATATGACAGCTTCGGCTATAGTTGAATCCCAGTGCTTATCATCTTCTAGTAATCATAGAGCTTTAGACGCCAATTGAAATGAGGCGTATGCTTTACCATTAACGGTTTTTAAATTTGCAAATGAAGTTGGCCCTCTTACAAAATGTAGTAAAAGTCATTCTGTATTATTGGGATGAATAGTGTAAACTCTTCCCAAAGCTGAATCTCTTTTAACTCCAAGAAAATTTGGCACATCATGCCCTCGTTTTCTTCTTTGAAATTCTTTATTGTTCCATGTAAAATACGATGGAACTTCACAATATAGAAGCGTTCTTGCAAACTCATCACGTGTGCATAGCTCAAAGAAGGCTAGCAAAGTGGTTTTGGGTGTAATGCTTAATCTGTCAAGTAATTGTTGCGGATTATTGGGGTTAAAATATATTCTTTGACCATTTTCTAAATGAACAGCTAAGTGTGTAATAGCCGGAAAACGTTCATGTATGGGAAATGCAAAGATTCTCCATACCGCTTCTGAGCTACTTATACAACGGCCACTTTCGAACATATTAATTTCATTACGTTGGTCTTCAAGAGTAAATGATGCTTGATCACTGCCCTTGTTAACATATTTACAGATGTATTTAATAGACTTTACAGAACTACAATACTCAACATTTATGTGAGCTTCAAATGTTGTCAAAAGTACACAGTTGTAAGTCACAACCCAACGATTATCTATGCAATTACCATTTATATTAATTGCATTACCTCCATCTTCTATCGCTCTTCTACGATATAGAGGGTAACTATCTTTTCCAGTCACCGTTTCCTTAAGCAATTCTCGAGGAAACCTTTTGGTACATTTTCCATTTTTCATGCATGGCGACTTATTATTAAGTGCACCGCAAGGACCATGAATCATATTTGACTTAACAATGTATATAACAAAGGATCCTCATCTGCGTTGGTATTTCGGCACAGATAATCTTATCGATTTTATCTGGTCTTATTTTATTTTCTAACCAAAGTAAAATATGAATATGTGGTAAGCCCCGCTTTTGCCATTCCACAGAATATATATTTATATACTAGGGGGTATCCCCCTGATCGCTTCGCTCGCCAACCTCCCTCGCGCTCCGTTCTCGATTTTCGAATGCAAGCAATTATAACGTTTGAAAATAACCGTGTTTTGAAGCCCCTGTGTATTCACTTGCACATCTGATGAAATCCTACATTTCCGTTTATACGACATAGTAAGTGCCCCGCTTACTTCGCTGCGCAGATAGTTTATATTATTTTAGCAATAAAAGATAGATGTAAAATAAATAAATTAGAAAGTATTTAACAACAAGCAAAGTATTTAATATTCTCTTTTCCACGCCACCATTGAGGTAGAGAATCAGGTGCGTAATTTTTTATTGTGGTTTCCCCAGTAGGCCTTATCCACTTGTTGAATTTAATTTGCAATTATTAACAACTGTTAAGAGCTTCTTGATAAACGACATTGGTTGTATCTTCAATATTTTTCACAACATGACACAAAGTTGATGGTAAAGTGATTTTGCCATCATGGGTTGGAAATTATCCATCCAAGAGAACAGTTATGCCACCCATTAGGTATTCACTATCTCGAATGTCTTTCAAAGATCGATCTATAGCTTCAAAAGCACCTTTATGGGCCATAGTACCCTCATCCCAAACAATAAGCTTGCAATCTTTGAGCACAGCAGCAATATTAGATTGCTTTGAAACTGAGCAATGTGGTGTTTCTAAATGAAACAAATTAAATGGAATCTTTAGAGTAGAATGCGCTGTGCGACCACCATTTAGTAAAGTGGCTGCGATACCGGAAGAAGCAACGGCCAATGCAATGTTTTTGCTTTGCCGTACCTTTGCCAATAATAAATTTAAAGAAACGTTTTACCTGTTCCACCAGGTGCATCTAAAAAATAGATTTATCTTTTTCTGCTTCAACGCTATGCAGTAACTTTTCGTATACTTGTTTTTGCTCAGCAGTAAGGAGTAGCTCATTATTAACAGCAAAATTGTCGCAATTTTCATAATTTGTTTCTCTATGATATTCATTATTTTGAACAATTTCCTCGGTTCTGATTGGTAGTGGAAGTCCATAGTTAGTCAAGTTTTGACCACAGTACTATATCTTCAATGTACAAAAGACATTTATTAAATACATTATTCAGAATACTTTGATCAATATTTCTGTCTTGTGAAATATGAAAGACTCTTAAAATATCTTCTGAGAAACTCTCTTTATAAATATTCCAAAGTTTAAGAGCATCCGAAATTTGACAAAATACTAACATTATTGCAAAAAGTTCCCTCAGTTTTGTAGGATTTTGACATATGACAGCTTCGGCTATAGTTGAATCCCAGTGCTTATCATCTTCTAGTAATCATAGAGCTTTAGACGCCAATTGAAATGAGGCGTATGCTTTACCATTAACGGTTTTTAAATTTGCAAATGAAGTTGGCCCTCTTACAAAAAGTAGTAAAAGTCATTCTGTATTATTGGGATGAATAGTGTAAACTCTTCCCAAAGCTGAATCTCTTTTAATTCCAGGAAAATTTGGCACATCATGCCCACGTTTTCTTCTTTGAAATTCTTTATTGTTCCATGTAAAATACGATGGAACTTCACAATATAGAAGCGTTCTTGCAAACTCATCACGTGTGCATAGCTCAAAGAAGGCTAGCAAAGTGGTTTTGGGTGTAATGCTTAATCTGTCAAGTAATTGTTGCGGATTATTGGGGTTAAAATATATTCTTTGACCATTTTCTAATTGAACAGCTAAGTGTGTAATAGCCGGAAAACGTTCATGTATGGGAAATGCAAAGATTCTCCATACCGCTTCTGAGCTACTTATATAACGGCCACTTTCGTACATATTAATTTCATTACGTTGGTCTTCAAGAGTAAATGATGCTTGATCACTGCCCTTGTTAACATATTTACAGATGTATTTAATAGACTTTACAGAACTACAATACTCAACATTTATGTGAGCTTCAAATGTTGTCAAAAGTACACAGTTGTAAGTCACAACCCAACGATTATCTATGCAATTACCATTTATATTAATTGCATTACCTCCATCTTCTATCGCTCTTCTACGATATAGAGGGTAACTATCTTTTCCAGTCACCGTTTCCTTAAGCAATTCTCGAGGAAACCTTTGGTACATTTTCCATTTTTCATGCATGGCGACTTATTATTAAGTGCACCGCAAGGACCATGAATCATATTTGACTTAACAATGTATATAACAAAGGATCCTCATCTGCGTTTGGTATTTCGGCACAGATAATCTTATCGATTTTATCTGGTCTTATTTTATTTTCTAACCAAAGTAAAATATGAATATGTGGTAAGCCCCGCTTTTGCCATTCCACAGAATATAGATATATATATACTAGGGGGTATCCCCCTGATCGCTTCGCTCGCCAACCCCCCTCGCGCTCCGCGCTCGATTTTCCAATGTAAGCAATTATAACGTTTGAAAATAACCGTGTTTTGAAGCCCCTGTGTATTCACTTGCACATCTAATGAAATCCTACATTTCCGTTTATACGACATAGTAAGTGCCCCGCTTACTTCGCTGCGCAGATAGTTTATATTATTTTAGCAATAAAAGATAGATGTAAAATAAATAAATTAGAAAATATTTAACAACAAGCAAAGTATTTAATATTCTCTTTTCCACGCCACCATTGAGGTAGAGAATCAGGTGCGTAATTTTTTATTGTGGTTTCCCCAGTAGGCCTTATCCACTTGTTGAATTTAATTTGCAATTATTAACAACTGTTAAGAGCTTCTTGATAAACGACATTGGTTGTTTTTCCGTCAGATGCTAAAGCAACTAAACTTTTTGGTGATATGACTCTTGAGCAGGCTACATAAATTGGCCATGAGAGAAGCAATCGTGTCTTAGAACTAGTCCGGCTAATTTGAGAGTTTGTCCCTGTGATTTATTGATTGTAAGGGCAAAGCAAACTTTTAAAGGAAATTGCAATCTTGTAAATTGAAATGGCAATTTAGAGTCAGAAGGTATTAATGGAATTCTCGGTATAAAAACCGTTTCCCCTATACCACTGCCAGTAAAGACCATTGCTTCGACAACATTCTTATGAAGGGCTTTAACTTGCAATCTTGTACCATTGCACAGTTTTGGCGGCTTCAAGTTGCGAATCAACATTACAGGTGAACCAATTTTTAAAGTTAATTTATGTTGAGGCAGGCCAGCCGGATTTAATGAATTAAGAAACTCGACGGAGTAATGAACTGCATCTTCGACTTCAGTCACAGAATCAATAGAGTTATATGTCATTTCTTCACTTTGAAATGATTTTAATAAAAACTCGTTTATTTCCAATGCGTTGTCATTTCTCGCAGTCAAAATAGCACGTTCTGAAAACCATTCGAGTGATTTTTCAGAGATATTTGTAATATCCGGAAATATTTTGAGAGTTAGTTCTTCAATATTTTTCACAACATGACACAAAGTTGATGGTAAAGTGATTTTGCCATCATGGGTTGGAAATAATCCTTTTCCTATTTTAAGAAGCATTTCTGGAAATTCACCAGCTATGCTATCACCTTTTAAGTGCACTCGCATATTTTTTGTTGCTGCAATTTTCTGTATTTTGGGCCACAAAATTGAAGACTTTAAGCACGCATTTATTTCATCTGCTCTTGTTCCTCTGGGGATCACTGGAAGAGTTTGTCGAAAATCACCAGCTAAGAGAACAGTTATGCCACCCATTAGGTATTCACTATACCGAATGTCTTTCAGCAGCTTTCTACAGCTTCAAAAGCACCTTTATGGACCATAGTACCCTCATCCCAAACAATAAGCTTGCAATCTTTGAGCACAGCAGCAATATTAGATTGCTTTGAAACTGGGCAATGTGGTATTTCTAAATGAAACAAATTAAATGGAATCTTTAGAGCAGAATGCGCTGTGCGACCACCATTTAGTAAAGTGGCTGCGATACCGGAAGAAGCAACGGCCAATGCAATGTTTTTGCTTGGCCGTACCTTTGCCAATAATAAATTTAAAGAAACGTTTTACCTGTTCCACCAGGTGCATCTAAAAAATAGATTTTTCTTTTTCTGCTTCAACGCTATGCAGTAACTTTTCGTATACTTGTTTTTGCTCAGCAGTAAGGAGTAGCTCATTATTAACAACAAAATTATCGCATGTAATGGTCGCCGTTGCGTTGGATTTCGTATTAGTAAATTTAGTTTTATCGCTGTCCGTTTGCTTTATAAAATTTTCGCATGCGATAAAAATATTGCTACAAAAATATAGCCGTCCTTACAGGCGCATGCTTATAATTACAGACTTATCCGCTTTTGCAAAAGAGCTAGCGCAACCAACGTTAGTCAACATATACTGTTGAGCTATTGAGCTTTTTCAATAGCTATCGAATTTTCAAAAGTACAAATTTAATAAATATAAATGCACCGAAATTTTGCATAAATATAATTATAATTTATTTGCCTTCGTGGCCGAACTTATTTATACTGTTACAATTGTTCAATTTTTAATGCAAACTCCGAATTGAGCTATGCAATAATTATATAACAAAATAATTTGGCAGGCGTCGAATGCTTTGCCGCGACTTGAATTCTTGCGCGATCGAAAAGAACTAACTAGCTGCCAAATTGCAGCAGCAGCTTGAACTCAGCTGAAGGCCAAGGGCAAACAATAGAAAGCATGCAAGATAAAACGAACGATGATAGAATATGCAAACAAGAATTATGAGTGTTACGTTAATTTGCTCTTATGCTGCGCAGAGCATAATTGATTAAAGAGAACTAGTTTAAATGAAACTGCGTGTGTTGTTGTTTGGCGCAGATAGCTGCGAAACCAAACATTCTCCCCCCGTTGGAAGACACGGGCTTTCAGCAACATCCTCTTTCGGAAGCGCACATAATTTGCGCACAGCTCTCTTGATGATTCCTGTTGACGTCTTAAGAACAGCTACTCGAGAAACGCCGTCAGCGCCAGCAACAAGCTCAACCACACGAGCTAGTGGCCATTTAAGAGGTGGCAAGTTTTCATCCTTTACAAGGACGACATCATTAATGAGAACGCCCGGCTGGGACGTTCTCCATTTGGATCGCTGCTGAAGAAGCGTTAAATACTGCTCACGCCAACGTCTCCAGAAAATTTGCTGATAATATGTTATACGCTGCCAGCGATCTAGGCGGCTAACGTTCAGAGCGGTGACGTCAGGCTCAGGATATAAAGCGAGTGGGGCAGTGCCAAGGAAGTGCGCAGGAGTTAGCACATCCAGATCTGCAGGGTGCTCTGAAAGTGGAAAAAGAGGTCGAGAATTTATTATTGCGCCAATGTGGCAGACGAGTGTACGCAGATCATCCAGGGGCAACAGAGAGGGCCCGACCGATCGATAAAAATGGTATTTGGCTGTCTTAACCGCGGCCTCCCAAAGTCCACCGAAGTGTGGGGATCGAGGTGGAATGAATTCCCATTCGATGTCATCAGCGACACAAAACTCTCGGACAGAGTCCATGTGCTTCTTGCTGAGGAAGAGTCGCTTAAGCTCAGCTAAGTCGTTTTTGGCTCCCACGAAATTAGTGGCGTTGTCCGACCATATGCGAGCAGGTTTGCATCTGGTGAGCATGAAACGCTTAAGCGCATTGAGAAAGGCTGCTGTCGACAAGTCAGGAACCAGTTCGAGATGCGCTGCCTTCGTTGCGAAGCAAATGAAGACTGAGATGTAGCATTTTACTGGTCCCTTGTTCCGAATCTCGCTCTTGTAGTAAAATGGTCCACAATAGTCCACTCCAGTCACAGCGAAAGGATGCGAGCCACTTACACGATCCCTGGGAAGATCCGCCATGATTGTCTCAGCCAGGACGGGTTTAGCTCGAAAGCACATGACGCATTTGCTTGTTACGCTGGAGACAGCCTTACGGCCACCAATAGGCCAATAGCGGAGCCGTATGTGAGCGAGCAGTGAACGAGGTCCAGCATGCAGCTGACGCCTATGAAAATGCATAATGATAGCGCGGGTGACAGGATGACGACTCGGAAAAATAATGGGATGCTGAGCATCGAAATCCAGACTCGAATGCTTTAGACGGCCACCAACCCGAAGGAGTCCAAACTCATCGAGGAATGGGTTAAGCGAGGCAATAGAGCTGGATGATTTGATCGCCCGTCCGCCTTGAAGAGCTCTATAATCATCACTCAGATCCGCCATCTAAGTGGGTGCCTTTATGTATCCACTCTACTGTGAGGCTGGGATGTCTGATGCGATTTCGAAATTTGTAAATATATCGGAAAACACGACGCAGGCTTTGAAACGAATTTAAAAACTTGCATCCTATGCTGACGTCGGAGCATCTAGAGACGCCAACTAGCGCCTTTTGTCGCAGCTCAGGAAGCGTCTGGGTTGGTAGACATGTTGTAGGCCATTCGCAATCTCCTTTGGTTAAAAAATCGGGACCATTCGACCATAACGATGAGATATTTCCAGAATAAGCTGAGAGAGGAGTGCAGCAGCAGATAACTCCAGCTTTGGTACTGTGAGAGTTCGCAAGGGTGCCACTCGAGACTTAGAGCACAACAAATGAACTATGCGCTTTCCTTCGTTTATCGAAACGACGTAAATGCATCCACCGTACGCTTCAATGCTAGCATCGCTGAAACCATGCAATTCTATGACGCCCTTTGGAACGACGACCAGTCGAGGGAGTTTAATTTGGTCTGTATTACAAATGTCCGCACACAAACTAATCCAAGAACAGTGCAATGCAGCAGGAAGACTTTTATCCCAATCCAAATGCTCTCTCCAAAGGTGCTGCAAAAAGATCCTTGGCTACCACGGGTCCGATAAGTCCAAGCGGGTCATAGAAACGAGCAATGGTAGACAGCACAGAACGTTTGCTAGGCTTGCCATGCGTTTTCATGGGAGAAAAGTTAAATAGAAGACAGTCAGAAGCTGGATCCCATGCAAGTCCGAGAGTCTTCGTGACATCCGTGCCATCATCAAACTTTAGAAAAGTCTCCTTGTCCTCATCGGGAACCTGCTGAAGCACGCGAGGATCATTGGAGCACCACTTCCTAAGCTTGAAATTTCCTTTCCAGAGCAGCCTGACTGTCTGATCCATAAGGTCAACTACTTCCTCGACAGAGTCGCCTCCCGTGATGAGATCATCTACATAAAAATCGCTCAAGACCACTTTGGATCCAGCAGGAAACGATCCTTTTTCGTCAATAGCCAATTGCTGCATGGAACGAACTGTCAGATAGGAAGCTGGCTTCGTGCCATAGGTGACGGAGTCCAGTTTGAAGACTTGAATTTCCTGATGCGGCGAATCACGCCACAGGATACATTGCAGGTACGAATCGGGTTCAGCCATCCTAACGCACCTATACATTTTGCAAATATCGCCTGTCAGTGCTATTGGGAAAGTCCTAAACTGCAACAGCGTACTGAACAGCTTGCGTTGTATAGTTGGGCCTGCCATGAGGATTTCATTCAGGGAATAACCAGACGAAGACACGGCCAAACCATCAAACACAACTCTGAGCTTAGTTGTGGAGCTATCTTCCTTAAGAACGCAATGATGTGGAAGATAATATTTGCAGTGACTAAGCATTTGCGACTCAACCAAAGACATGTGATTTAAATCCACATACTCCTTGATAAATGCTGCATATTGAGACTTTAGCTCAGGATGACGCTCCAATTTGCGCTCCAGATTGCAGAACCGACGATAAGCTTGCTGATACGAGTCTCCAATTAGATCCACAGCATGCTTGACCGGAAGGCGAACCGAATATTCACCAGTGCCTAAACGAGCAAAAGTTTGTTGAAAATGCGCCTCACAATCAAGTTCCTCCTTGGTAGATCCGTTGACTGCACGAGAAAAGGATTCTACCTCCCAAAACCGACGAACGATCTCATCAAGCTTGTGATCAGGGCTGGAGCTTGGCATCGAAACAGAATGAGTCACCATTAATGAGGCAGGGCTTGTCGAAGACGTTCCACCTGTCACTATCCAGCCGAGTTGAGTTTTTTGTAGAATAGGCAAACCAGGAGCGATCTTAATTTGACCAACACACAACAATTCAAAAAATAGGCCTGCTCCAATTAGCAGATCTATTTGTTGCGGCTTAAAGAACTCTGGATCAGCCAAGCGAATATTTGATGGTATATTCCAGAGGTCAGTACTAATATCGTAGCTCGGCTGATTTCCAGTTATAGACGGAGCTATCAAAACTGAGATGTCAGCAGAGTAATCAGATGCTCGTGATTGAAAGCTTATTTCTGCTGAATAGCCTTCTGAGGCAACACTAGACTCCCCTAATCCAGAAATCAACGTAGGCGACCGATGTTTGCGAAGCTGGAGGTGTTGAGCTAATCGAGACGTAATAATGTGCACCTGCGAACCAGAATCGAGAAGAGCACGGCACGGGTCCAAAACACCACTGTGACTCCTAACGTTAACAACAGCAGTTGCCAAGAGCACAATGTCCGGGCTGAGATTTTGGGCTACGAGTGATGCTGAAGGTTTTGCAGCAGGCAGATGTGGGGCAGAATTAAATTGAGAACCGTCAATCTGATTCTCAAAGTGCAGAAGCGTGTGATGCTTGGCCTTACAACGGTTGCAGGCAGTTGAGCTGCATTCCTTAAGCCTATGACCCTTGCGCAGGCAATTGATACAAAGGGAAAGCTTGTTTACCTCGCGTAGACGCAGTTGAGGAGACAGATTGCCAAAACGGGAACAGTTGTATATAACATGGCCAGAGGTCTCACAAAACACACAATCATTTGTGTTGGAGTTAGTAGCGACAAAGGCCTTTCTACTGGTGTTAGAGATTTTGCTACTTTTTCCCACCTTAGAGCTAGGCGTATACGTTGCCATACCGTGTTCCACATTTTCCAACCTTTGGCATCGTCGATCCAGAAATGCCATGAACTGCTCACAGGTCGGGATAGTATCCATCGGTGCTGTCTCCTCCCAACTGGTCTGCGTTGCCTTATCCACCTTTTGCAGCAAGCTGTGCACAATAATGCAGACTGCAATCTGTTCCACGCTACCCAGGCCTTGTAGAGCGCGGATGTTGGAATTCACCGTATCCGAAAGGGCTCGAAGTTTTACAGCTGACGACGACTCGATGCAATCCAAACCCAAAATCTCAGTGACATGTGCCTGAAAAATAAGACGCTTATTATTAAACCGCTTTTTAAGGAGCTCTAATGCCACTGCGTAGTTTGCGCTGCTGATTTCCAATGAAGAAACACTATCTAGGGCTGGTCCTTTCAGGCACGATCGCAAATGCTGAAACTTCTCCACATCTGACAGGCCTGAGTCCCCGTCAATGATCGACGAGAACATTGCTATAAAATCAGCAAACTTTGTGTATCCTCCGCTAAACTCTGGAAGCTTGAGTTCAGGCAATCGAATCCGGCTTTGAGACAATGTGTGATTGTCAACAGAAGCATCTTGCCTCATAGTAGAGCACAAAGGTGAAGATAACTTTCGCTTATTTATTTCGCGACGAAAGCTAGCTTCCACTAAGACAACAAGTTCATCAAAAGATTCGCGTAAATCACTCCCGATTTCGTCGTAGTCCAGTTCTTCCAATGCATTATGCATATTGTTGAATGCCTGCTGAGCATTTTCTAGAGCCTTAAGCCGAACAGCCAACTCTTCTTCACTGAGATGCACAATTTGCTCCGGAGCGACTATTTTGGCCAACCGTTTTACCTGCTCGTTAATAGCTTTGGCTTTGGCTTTATAAAATGCTGCACCAGGCGACGGCACTGCAGCAGTATCTGGCATTTTTAAATATTTGTTTATATGTACACGCACTTGCAAAATATAGTTTGAGAGCCACTGAATGACATACACTTGAGGGATGCAGTTGCTTTGTCTTTATTGTTCAGTAAATGCCAAAACACTATCACTTTATTGCATTCACTTATGCTTCAGTACATTACAGTTTAAAATGCACTGACTATCAAACAACGTAATGTCACTGGCAATGCAGCTGGTAATAATGTACCACCAAACTGCACAAGTCACAATGTCATTTCGAGGGCAAACACTTAAACACAAGCGAATGCAACAGAAACGGCCAACAATAACAATGCAGAAACGGCTGCTGCAACTGTATTAGCGAAAAGCGATAAGAGAATCAATGCGCGGGAGCCAATGCAGGTCAAACACCTGAAGCAAAAGCGAGCGCGAAACGAAGCGAGATCAACGAAAACGATGTAAAAAACGCGGGCGAGCGCTTTTATCACTCTATAAATTAAATAGTTTTAAGTTGTTTAAACAATACAGAGTGAATCACGTCGGGTTCACCAAATGTTGAGCTATTGAGCTTTTTCAATAGCTATCGAATTTTCAAAAGTACAAATTTAATAAATATAAATGCACCGAAATTTTGCATAAATATAATTATAATTTATTTGCCTTCGTGGCCGAACTTATTTATACTGTTACAATTGTTCAATTTTTAATGCAAACTCCGAATTGAGCTATGCAATGATTATATAACAAAATAATTTGGCAGGCGTCGAATGCCTTGCCGCGACTTGAATTCTTGCGCGATCGAAAAGAACTAACTAGCTGCCAAATTGCAGCAGCAGCTTGAACTCAGCTGAAGGCCAAGGGCAAACAATAGAAAGCATGCAAGATAAAACGAACGATGATAGAATATGCAAACAAGAATTATGAGAGCTACGTTAATTTGCTTTTATGCTGCGCAGAGCATAATTGATTAAAGAGAACTAGTTTAAAAAGAAACTGCGTGTGTTGTTGTTTGGCGCAGATAGCTGCGTAACCAAACATATACCAAAAAAAAAATCTTTCGCTAATTGCACTAGGCCTATATAAATCCACAGGCGAGAGCCTTCGGCCTCTTTTTCGATCGAACCACAAGTATCAACTCCACGTCGAATAGCTCGTTTGCGTTGCTAGCGTGGGAGTCTAAAACGTGATCCCGCCTGACTTAGTCAAAAGTTTAAGATTAATAAATAGTGTGTGTTCCCAAGTCACAAGAAAAGACAAAAAGAAAAAAAAAAGACAAATAACTACATTTTGTTTCGCGCAATACACCCAACAAAAATTTGTTAAAATAAGAATTAACCGGCTCGGCATTGGCAAACCGACAGCAGGCGTGGCTTAAGTCCAATAGAGGTTAACTCGTGTGCTAATCCGGTCACATCCACATCATAATCCGTTTGAAGAGATCGGATTCGTGATTCTGTAGTGCGACCCAACCAAAGGTATGTGCTGCATACACGATTTCATGAGATTTGTGATTTTTAGCCTAAAATCCAATTTTCTACCCGTAGCGCACATAACCTCCATCCGAGCTCAGATTTTGGCTGCCAGACGCATTGGAGTCTTGGTGGATGCTAAATTATTACTCTTCACTAAAATATATGGAGATCCCTTTTTTGATTCACAAGTCGACGCCCATGCCTTGCGCTGATCTAAAAGCTTTTCTTAAAGCTCAGCCGCTGAAGCCGCACCTGCGGTAGTTCCAAAACCGTGAGAAAATCAGAAACCACGCGGAGCGGCATAGATTAGTGAAATAAGCTAACATTTCTGATAAAAGACAAGTTAAAAACCTCAAAACAAGAACAGAAAACAGTGCAGACACAAGGTGTATAAAAAGGGTGTATGAAAAGTGTACAAGTATAACTAACAATCTGTTTAAAAATATTGAAAAAGCGGCATAAAAGTGTGTATGTATGTAGGTAGGTTGGCTGGCATCGCCAGTTGTGCAGTTGTGGTGGAAGAAGAAGCTTCCAAAGTAAAATTTCGTATATTTTTTTTGTTCTAAAATTACAAAAAAAAAAACAAACAACAAAAAACCCAACAATTTCAAAACATGTACAAGGTCTAAATTAAAAGTGTAAAGAAACCAAAAAAATAAAACCCAAAAAGACCATAAAATGTAAAACCCCACAGACATACATATAATAACCTAAAACAACAAAAACAACGAACATAAGCCACGAGGAAAGATCTTTCGCCGCTGCCTTAAAACTGTGAGTAATTATTTAAACATTGGTTAAAATTTTATGGCAAAGCCGATCCAAATTGCCAAGAGTTAATAATCTTCTTGCCACCAGAGTGAACTAAAAAATACATGTAGCTGCATAAGCATACCTAAATATGCCGCTGCCTGCATTGCAAAGCATTGGTGTGAGTGCATAGAACATGCTTGTCAAAGCTCGAAAGCTTCACTTTCGAAAGCTTGAGATGTAAATATGTATGTGCATATTTTAGCTCATTTTCTTCTTTGCTTTGTGTTTGACAATTTGGTGATCGCTCTTATCTTTCTACATCTATGCATACACCTACAGCCACAATATTGGGGTGAACAGCCTAGCCTCCCTGCATACCTACATACACCAAATTTAGTACAGCCCAGCTGTTCCATCGCTTGCGCTTGCGCGCATAAGTACAGTGCCCTCCGTTCATATGTACACACTTGAGTGAATCATGTTGACAATTTTCGCTCTTGAATACTAGTATTTATTTTTTTTTTTCAATTAATAAACAAATAAAGTAATGCACTGTATAGGATAGAAAGTTTAAAAATGAATAAAATTAATTCGAATAATATTGACTAGATTAATTTACGAAGAAAAATTCTTTTGCTTGGACTTAACTCATATTTTCTGTTTGCTAATTTTTATTTTACACAAATGAAATTATACCCCTAAGACATGAAAATAAGTTTATAAAATCAGAGCAGATATGAAAACCTTGTATTTAATTAATTATTTTTTTTATTGCTAAATTAAATGTTTAGAATTATTTGATTACAGCTATACTTTGAAAATGAATTTTAATTTTAGTAGATAATTTGTATCGGAATAAAAGGCCGTTGTTGTTTTTTAATGGTGTTTTGTTTATTTCCCCATCAATTTTCTCCTACGTCGTTTCGGCTTATATTAAGCCTTCTTCAGGGAGCCTGCATAACATTTTGTGTTTTTATAATTAAAATACAAAAACAAATATTAAAATTAACCACTTATGAATACATACATACATCTTTTTCACTAAAAACCTTACAGCATTGTCATCACATTTAAATTAAAAATAAATTTAAAATTGCACTACTTTCTATCGACGTTGGTCGTTTTTGTCCGTTTTGCATGTTTTCTGCTGCAGTCATCTGTTATTACTGTCGAATAAATGTTGTTTGTCTGTTCTAAGTCTTCTTTGTGGTTCACAGCGTTCATGCTGCTTTGTTGTATTCGTTCTCCCTCTCCGTTCAATGTCCAACAGTTTGGCGTTTTCGAAGTCAGCTGTGTGACCTGTTGTTGTTGTGTGCTGTGCAAGAGCTGTGGTCATTTTTCCCTTTTTCGCATCCCCCCGGTGTTCGTTGAGTCTCGCTCAAACGCTCTCTTGGTTGTCCCGATAAAGACACCGTTACATCGCTCTCCCTCTCTTCCCATGCAGCTGATTTGGTAAATGACGTTTTGTTGTTGTTCCTTGTCGATCTTGTCTTTCGTATTCGTAAACAATCTACATGTATTTTTGTGCGCTTTATATGCATATGTTAGGTGTTTGGTAGCATCAGCTGGCATAATTTTCGCGAGTGTTTGTTTATTAGTTAAATGTTCTATATACGGTATGCTCACGTATTGGTTAATTTTTTCTTCGTTCGAATTGTCGTTTTGTTCTTTTAAGATTTTGTTGTTTTCGTTTGTGATTTCTAGTATTATGTTGTCCACTAATCGTTCCGGGTAGCTGTTCTTTAATAATATAGATTTTAATTTTATATATATTTCGGGCCTGTGTTGTTCGTCGCTCAGTGTGTATGCTTTTTTGACCATGTTTTTTGCAGTGTTTATTTTTTGGTTCATTGGCTGGTGTGAGTGGAAACTCATAATCCTTTTTGATGCGATCGTCTTGGTATACCATTTGAATCCGATGTTTTTCCTATTTCTTGTTAGTTCCGTGTCAAGATAAGCAATTTTGTTGTTCAGTTCCTTTTCCATTGTAAATTGTATTCTTATGTGTTGCTTATTGAGTGTGTCAAGTATGTGTTGTGCATCCTTTTCTTTTAATATGCATATGATGTCATCTACGTACTTGTATATATGTTTGATGTGTATGTTATTTTTGGCTAAGTCCTGTATTGCGTTGTCTAATATCTTGTCTAGTACAATGTTCGCTATGGTGGGGGAGATGGGGTTGCCCATGGGCATACCAAAAATCTGGTGGTAAGTTTTGTTGTTGTATGTCAGGTAGTGTTATCGATTAAAATAAAGTCAAGTATTTCCTTAAACTTTTTCCTTGGTATCTGTGTATGTTCTGTAATCTCCGTCCATCTACCCATTATGGTTTGTATTGCTGGGCTTATGGGTATATTTGTAAATAATGATACCACGTCGAACGATACGAGTCTATCATCATTTCAATTTTAGCGTTTTTGAGTTTTCCTTTTAATTGTACCGCGTTCAGTATATTGTATTGTTTTGAAGTTATATTATTTAAAATGTTGCCTATATGTTTTGCCAATTTGTAACATGGTACGTTCATCGATGATGCTATTGGTCTTAGGGGTGTGTCTTTTTTATGTATTTTAGGTAATCCGTATAGTCTGGGAGCGTGCCCTCTTGAACAGTATAGTGTCGCTTTTAATTTGTAATCTATATAGTTTTGTTTGTACAGGTCATTTACGATAGTGTTGTTTTTCCTTATTAGAAGTTGTGTTGGATCCTTTCCCACTGTTTTGTATGTAGATTTATCCTCCAATAGGCTTTCCATTTTGTTATGATAGTCTTTTTATACATCACTACAGTTTTGTTCCCTTTATCTGCCTGTGTTATCACTATTTTGTCATTATTTTCCTTAATTAAATTCTCAGTATTTTTTGCTATTGTTAGGATAACTTTTTCTTTTTGGTCTGGTCTACTGCTGTGTTTGAAATTATGTATAGCACCTGTAAGCTTTCCCCTCGCAGCATCCTTCAGTTTTTCTTCTTTGATAGTTTGTATCCCGTGTTCTAAATCTGCTATTACGTGTATTGGTGATACGTTCTCCTTTATTACCGGTAACGCAAATTTAGGTCCGAGTGAGAGCAGCCATTTGCTTCCTCTAGGAAAATGTACGTCCGTTTGGTTTATGAACCATTCCTCATTTAATTAATGTTTAGTTTTTCCTGCACTTGTATTTTAGCTTTTTCCAGTTTTTTATTCGTATTCTCATCTGAGTCCGTTCTTAGTCGTTGATAGGCCAGTTTCTGTTTGGATTCCAATTTGTCCAGGTCTTGTTCCTTAAGTATGTCTTTTAGTTTGTGAAAAGTATGTGTCTGTGTTTTGTTTATTATGTGTATGTTACGTTGTGTTTCTTTTATCTCTAATTTTACGATTTTAAGTAGAAACGTCTTTTCTATTTTCTGTAGTTCAATTTTCGTGTCGTGTAATCTGAAATTGTGTTGTAGTGCAGTCGTTTTGCCTTGTAGGTGTTTTGATATGATGTTATAGTCTTTACACTTCAGTAGGTATCTTTGTCTTCCCCGTTGTTTAGCTAGGTTTTTCTGGCATTTAAAGTAATTTTTAATATAACAAACTGTATTGTTTCCATATGTTGTTCGTATTAGTTGCATGTATCCCATCTTGGTTGTGGATTGGTGTTGTTCTGAAAACCGGTAATTTTAAATTGAATAATAATTGGAATAAATATTGAATTGTTTTGAATTAACTATGGAGTACTTATTTTGTTTTGTTCAGGGGGAAGACATGATAACCTAATAATCTAGTGGAAGTTTTTCTAAGGGATCTTCACCAAAATGCCGCGTAGAAGATCATGGTTGGGAAGGTTAGAGAACGCGAATTTCGATCGTCACCTTTAGACATCGCAATCAAAGGAGATTAGTTGATGTGAGATTGATTTGTTGTTTTGTCAATTAGCTTTTGGAGATTATTGTCGCTTTTTAGCGATGGTAAAAGGATGTTTTGAGTTCTGTGGAGTAAAGCTCCCTGTGTAAAGTTTATAGGAATCCTAATATTAAAGTTTATGTGCCATATAGTTGAGACACAGGAAAAACCCACCCCCCGCCAAAGAGCTACGGCACCAGTAGGATTCCACCGACTGTGATCCTCAATTGAAACATTTCGCCAGTGTCATCTCGGCTTTACTGCTGCTGTCGTTGTTATATGACGCCCGGTTCGTAGTATTATTAAAATGGTAACGCCACATAAATTTTTGGCGCCCAACTCGTGGGGCAAACTAGCGTATCGTATCTTCAATTTTGACCCTAGAGCTAATAGCGAATGGGTGACAGAAAAATAATAACGGTTTCTGAGAAGAAGAAAAGCTAGTTGCCACACATCCCTCTTGTATAGTGCTGAATTATTAACTCTATAAGTGAACTATCACGCTTGCAGAAATCGCTTAGATTTGTATAGTCTACCGATCGCATGCAGGATATGTTCCTAAGTATGATCCATACCGTGTACAGGTAGACAGAATAAATAGAATATACGTCTGTTAAAAAGAAGCTTATACAAGTTAGCTCGTTTGTTTTCATATGCTTTTGGAGAATTACTAGACACAAGTTTGTCGACCTGTTAATAATGTCGTATACAATTTCAGAATATTGCGAAGTCTGCTTGACTTCCAATACTGATTGTCCCTGCGATACATTTTTGCTTGCTTCATACATTGTGTCATCGGTGAAGCCCCGAAGGACATATACAAAGATCGAAAGGAACTTAATTTAGATTTTGTTTGGTAATTGCAGTTGAGTCTGGAACTTGTGACATAGCTGCTTTTGCATGCACGCGGCGTTAACTCAATTAAGCAAATAGAAACTGACTTGGTACCTGGAAATCTTTGAATAGTTTCAATAGCCCAGATTATACACAATCTCATTTTACATTAATCCCTTTTTGTCGTATTAGATTATTTTGTTTTCAGTATTGTCTGACCCCAAGAACACTTCTTGTATGAAAATGCCAATAAATCGCAGCCCACCAGAATCGCTCCGGCCCACAGCCGAAGGTGTGCAATGCGCCATATGCGAACACGCAATGGATAATACTCATCCATGCTATTCGTTACCATGTAACCACGTCTTTCACAAAGCTTGCGTAGAACGTTGGTTAGAAGAGAATAGCGGTTGTTATACTTGTAAGAGCCTCATAAATGTGGCTACGATGAAATTTGTTGAATTCAGTGGTACAAAGCCCTCTGTTGCCCATGAAGCTCAGAGAATAATGACCCGCCACTTAAGTAAGGCTTTAGAGCAAGCTCAAGCCGCAAATACAGTTACTGTCCCTGAACTCCCTGTTCCAAATGCAAGTACAGTACTGCCATCAGCCTTGGATGCGAGTCATAGTACCAATCCGTCCGAAGTTGCTGCTACAAGATCAGATAGAAGAAGAGGTCGCCCACCCCGCTCCGGTTATACTCGTGGATTTGATGTTAATAATCGGGTAGCAATTCAGGCAATGATAGAACAAACTGTGAGTAGAGTAGTTTCTAGTTTGAATTTAAATACTCAAAATAGTCCATCGAACACCCAAATTCCAAACGTGCCGACTCGCGAGTCTCCTTTCACTTCTGTAAATTCTTCGTATGCTAGGAAGACTGCTGATATCATGCAAAAATGGAACTTGCATTTTGATGGATCCGATGAAGGGTTGGGTGTTGATGAATTTTTATATCGAGTGAAAGCTCTTACAGACGAAACTTTAGAAAGTGATTTGGCTGCCATGTGTAGAAATATGCATGTATTATTTGCAGGAAAAGCTCGAGACTGGTATTGGCGATACCATAAACAAGTCGATCGTATTGTTTGGTCAGATATTCGTTCTTCTTTACGCGAGCAATATAAAGATCACCGCTCGGACTTATGAGTAAAGAAATGATAAGATCCCATAAGCAAAAGCAAGGCGAATCATTTGGCATCGTGGCATCGATATCAGACAAATCCGGTGTCAAGATAGATGAAGAAGAATTAGTCGAGATTCTGAAGAACAATTTGCTTCCTCGGAGTCGTCAAAATCTTTTGTACCAACCCGTGTTTTCGGTAGGACAATTGCGTCGATTAGTTCAAGTTAGTGAGAACTTGGAAAAGGAACTGCTAGGCCGATCAGAGTACACTGCTAAATTACAACCAGTAGCTAACCGTCGGCAAATACAGTCTCTAGAGAAAGATCCAGCTGAATTCAAAGAAGAGTTAGAAGTTGAAGTAGAACTTGCTGCGCTACGTGTCGCACATTCAAAAATGAAGTGCTGGAACTGTGAAGAACTCGGTCACGTGTGGGAGAATTGCTTAGCTGATAGGCGTATATTTTGCTATGGTTGTGGAGCTCCGAATATCTACAAGCCCCAATGTAAGCATTGTCTTCGTAAGCAGTCGGAAAACCGCCAAGCGGGAGCATCAAACACCAGCCGGATGCCCCCAAAAGCCTAAATGTGTCTCACATTGAAAATCTTCCAGTAGCAGTGAAGTCATACTCGGAAGAAAACTCAAAACGACGAATCTAGCAGCGTCGTCCCTTTATATTGCCTTCCATATGAAGAAAGGCTTCAGAATTATGAAAACGTTAAAAAACGTATATTTAGTTGTTTAGAACGTAGAATTAGTAAGCGAACGTTAAGATTAAAATCATTTTATAAAATGGTAAAACAGAGTCGTAGGTTAGTATTTTCAACAATTTTTAATTGTCACAACGACATGCGTACCTTTGTGGAAGTGTCTTTTCTCAAGTATACTGAACTAGGTTTATTAGATACAGGAGCGAATATAAGCTGCATTGGCTCGTCCCTCGCTGCTGAAAACTTCAAGCAGTTTCCAGAGTTTAAGCCTTTGAGGTCTCATGCTAAAACCGCGGATGGACAACAGCAGGATATTCTGGGATGTTTGAATGTGATGATGACTTACAAGTCCGTCACAAAACCATTGAAACTTTTTGTTATTCCTTCTATCAAGCAAAAGTTGATATTAGGGCATGATTTTTGGAAAATTTTCGAACTTGCTCCTAATATCATAGGTTCGGTCGAAGTGGTTAAAGCCCAAGCTGACGAGGCAAACTTCTATTCATTAGGCCCTAAGCAGGTTCAGCAACTTGAAGTCGTTAAACTGCTGTTCCCAAATGCTTCGAAAAGCTTATGTCGTACTACCTTAATCAAGCACTTTATCGAAGTAGGAGATGCAAAGCCCGTTAAGCAAAGATTTTATCCCGTAAGCCCAGCTGTGGAAAAATTGCTTTATGCAGAAATAGACCGTATGCTGCAGCAGGATGTCATTGAGCCTTCAACAAGTGCGTGGAGTTCACCAATGCGTCTTGTGATAAAACCCAACAAAGTTCGTCTTTGTTTGGATGCTCGTAGAATTAATAATGCCACCCATAAAGATGCTTATCCTTTGCCTAGCATTGATGGTATCTTCTCTCGTTTGCCAAAAGCAAATATCATCTCAAAGTTGGACTTAACAGATGCGTATTGGCAAATAGAGCTTACCCCTGAATCCAAACCTCTAACTGCATTTACAATTCCAGGACGACCGCTTTATTAATTTAAAGTAATGCCGTTTGGACTGTGCAATGCTCCCTCAACAATGTGTCGGTTGATGGATGATATCATACCACCAGATTTGAGACATAGCGTGTTCGGATATCTTGACGATTTGTGCATCGTTTCCGAAGATTTTCCTTCGCATCTTGCCGTTCTAGTACGCATCGCAGAGCAGTTTCGCAAAGCAAACTTGACTTTATATCTTGCCAAAAGTCAATTTTGCGTAACTAGTATTAACAACTTGGGTTACGTTATTGGAAGTGGAGGTATTTGTACAGACCCAGCTAAGGTATCGTGTATCAGGAATTGGCCATCGCCCAAGAACCTAAAGCAGGTTCGAGGATTCCTCGGAGTTTGCGGATGGTACCGTCGGTTTATTCATCAGTTTGCTGATCTTACGTGTCTCATCACAGATGTGCTCTCTACAAAAAAGAAGTTTGTATGGACACCAGAAGCTTAATTGGCCATGGACCAGTTAAAGCAGATATTGACTACAGCGCCCGTTTTAACAAACCTCGATTTCGAGAAAAAGTTTTATCTTCACTGCGAGGCCAGCGATTTTAACATTGGTGCAGTCTTAGTGCAACTGTCCGATGAGAATGACGAGAAGCCCATTGCATTTATGTCAAAAAATTAAATAGTGCTCAGCGTAACTACAGCGTTACCGAACTAGATTGTTTAGCCGTTGTGTTAGCAATTGAAAAGTTCAGATGCTACTTAGAACTGATCATTCTAGTTTGCTTTGGCTCATGAGACAACAAAATGTTTCGGGTAGGTTAGCACGGTGGATCTTTCGTTTGCAGCAATTTAAATTTTCTATTTCGCATCGTAAAGGAAAGAATCATCTTGTTCCCTATCAAGGTTATGCGAAGATGAAATTTGTGAGTTAGATATAAATCCGGTAATAGACTTAGATTCTGACGCTTTTCTGGAGGATTCCTATCGAGCACTCATTGATAGGTTTAGTGAAAATTCCTCTAGATTCCCGGATATTAAACTGCAAGGAAATATTTTGTACATACGTACAGAACACGCCGTTGGAGATATTGATCAAGAAAAGAACTCTTGGAAGGTATGGGTTCCAGATCGGCTTAAAAGCGAAATTTTAAAACAAGCCCATGATAGTCAGACCTCGGCTCATGCGGGCATGCAAAAGACCATTGAAAAGTTACGTCGCAATCTTTTCTGGCCAGGATTGGCAAAAGATGTGCGCGAGTATATTCGCATTTGTACCTCGTGTAAATAGAATAAAGCCCCAAATTATACGTTACGTCCTCCTATGGGTGCACACAGCCCTACGAGTAGACCCTTTCAGAGGTTATACATTGATCTGCTAGGACCATATGCTCGCAGTAAGAATGGTCATATTGGATTACTTATAGTGCTTGACCATTTTAGTAAATACCATTGGCTACATCCTTTGAAAAAGTTCACGTCCGTTGCTGTGCAAGAATTTCTCTTGAAACAAATTTTCCATTGTTATGGTGTGCCTGAAACCATCGTTAGCGATAACGGCACGCAATTTAAAGCTAATGACTTTAAAGCATTCTTAACAGAACTAGGCATAAAACATGTGTACACAGCTTTGTACTCACCGCAAAGTAATGCTGCCGAACGAGTCAACCGTTCATTGCTAGCTGCTGTAAGGTCCTATTTGCAAAACGATCAAACGGACTGGGACTTACATCTAACGAGTATTTCTTGTTCACTAAGATCGTCACTTCACCAATCGTTAGGATGTTCCCCTTACAGAGCCTTATTTGGTTTGGACATGATCACTCATGGAGCCGTTTATAAGCTGTTGAAAGAGCTGTCATTGCTAGAAGACCCTGTTGTTCCAATTTCGCGGGAAGACAACTTGGCACTTTTGAGAAAAGATATTCAATTGAATATACGGAAAGCCTATGATCGCAATTCCACTCAATATAATTTGCGTTCGAAGCCAGTCAGCTATCGAGAAGGTCAGGAAGTATATCGTCGTAATTTCGCCCTTAGTAAATTCACACAGAATCTTAATGCTAAGCTTGGACCTCAATTTAGTAAATGTCGAATCAGGAAAAAACTAGGCTCGTGCTATTACCAACTTTAAGATTTGCAAGGAAAAGAGGTAGGAACGTATCATGCAAAAGACATTCGTTGCTGATTCCCGCTAATATTCTGTCTAACGGTGGTATATTATCGGTTGTGTAATGGTCGCCGTTGCGTTAGATTTTTATTTAGTAAAATTTAGTTTTATCGCTGTCCGTTTGCTTTATAAAATTCTCGCATGCGATAAAAATATTGCTACAAAATATAGCCGTCCTTACAGGCGCATGCTAATAATTACAGACTTATCCGCTTTTGCAAAAGAGCTAGCGCAACCAACGTTAGTCAACATATACCAAAAAAAAAAAATATTTCGCTAATTGCACTAGGCCTATATAAATCCACAGGCGAGAGCCTTCGGCCTCTTTTTCGATCGAACCACAAGTATCAACTCCACGTCGAATAGCTCGTTTTCGTTGCTAGCGTGGCAGTCTAAAACGTGATCCCGCCTGACTTAGTCAAAAAGTTTAAGATTAATAAATAGTGTGTGTTCCCAAGTCACAAGAAAAGACAAAAAGAAAAAAAAAAGACAAATAACTACATTTTGTTTCGCGCAATACACCCAACAAAAATTTGTTAAAATAAGAATTAACCGGCTCGGCATTGGCAAACCGACAGCAGGCGTGGCCCAAGTCCAATAGAGGTTAACTCGTGTGCTAATCCGGTCACATCCACATCATAACCCGTTTGAAGAGATCGGATTCGTGATTGTGGTGCGACCCAACCAAAGGTATGTGATGCATACACGATTTCCTGAGATTTGTGATTTTAGCCTAAAATCCAATTTTCTACACGTAGCGCACATAACCTCCATCCGAGCTCATATTTTGGCTGCCAGACGCATTGGAGTCTTGGTGGATGCTAAATTATAACTCTTCACTAAAATATATGGAGATCCCTTTTTTGATTCACAAGTCGACGCCCATGCCTTGCGCTGATCTAAAAGCTTTTCTTAAAGCTCAGCCGCTGAAGCCGCACCTGCGGTAGCTCCAAAATCGTGAGAAAATCAGAAACCACGCGGAGCGGCATAGATTAGTGAAATAAGCTAACATTTCTGATAAAAGACAAGTTAAAAACCTCAAAACAAGAACAGAAAACAGTGCAGACACAAGGTGTATAAAAAGGGTGTATAAAAAGTGTACAAGTATAACTAACAATCTGTTTAAAATATTGAAAAAGCGGCATAAAAGTGTGTATGTATGTAGGTAGGTTGGCTGGCATCGCCAGTTGTGCAGTTGTGGTGGAAGAGAAGCTTCCAAAGTAAAATTTCTTATATTTTTTTTTGTTCTAAAATTACAAAAAAAAAAAACAAATAACAAAAAACCCAACAATTTCAAAACATGTACAAGGTCTAAATTAAAAGTGTAAAGAAACCAAAAAATAAAACCCAAAAAGACCATAAAATGGAAAACCCCACAGACATACATATAATAACCTAAAACAACAAAAACAACGAACATAAGCCACGAGGAAAGATCTTTCGCCGCTGCCTTAAAACTGTGAGTAATTATTTAAACATTGGTTAAAATTTTATGGCAAAGCCGATCCAAATTGCCAAGAGTTAACAATCTTCTTGCCACCAGAGAAACTAAAAAATACATGTAGCTGCATAAGCATACCTAAATATGCCGCTGCCTGCATTGCAAAGCATTGGTGTGAGTGCATAGAACATGCTTGTCAAAGCTCGAAAGCTTCACTTTCGAAAGCTTGAGATGTAAATATGTATGTGCATATTTTAGCTCATTTTCTTCTTTGCTTTGTGTTTGACAATTTGGTGATCGCTTTTATCTTTGTAAGTCGTACTTACATTTTTTATTTAGACAAAGCGCATAAATCGAGCGTACATGCAATTTAGTATATATTCTTTCTACCTATTTTATTATTCCTCACCTCCCTTTTTTAATGTATATTCAATGAAATACATATATGCATACACCTACAGCCACAATATTGGGGGTGAACAGCCTAGCCTCCCTGCATACCTACATACACCAAATTTAGTACAGCCCAGCTGTTCCATGGCTTGCGCTTGCGCGCCTAAGTACAGTGCCCTCCGTTCATATGTACACACTTGAGTGAATCATGTTGACAATTTTCGCTTTTGAATACTAGTATTTTTTTTTCAATTAATAAACAAATAAAGTAATGCACTGTATAGGATAGAAAGTTTAAAAATGAATAAAATTAATTCGAATAATGTTGACTAGATTAATTTACGAAGAAAAATTCTTTTGCTTGGACTTAACTCATATTTTCTGTTTGCTAATTTTTATGAAATAAGAATATACACAAATAAAATTTTACCCTTAAGACATGAAAATAAGTTTATAAAATCAGAGCAGAAATGAAAACCTTGTATTTAATTAATTATTTTTTTATTGCTAAATTATTTGTTTAGAATTATTTGATTACAGCTATACTTTGAAATGCATTTGAATTTTAAATTGAATAATAATTGGAATAAATATTGAATTGTTTTGAATTAACTATGGAGTACTTATTTTGTTTCGTTCAGGGGGAAGACATGATAACCTAATAATCTAGTGGAAGTTTTTCTAGGGGATCTTCACCAAATGCCGCGTAGAAGATCATGGTTGGGAAGGGTAGAGAACGCGAGTATCACCGTCACCTTTAGACCTCGCAACCAAGGAGATTAGTTGATGTGAGATTGATTTGTTGTTTTGTCAATTAGCTTTTGCAGATTATTGTCGCTATTTAGGGATGGTAAAAGGATGTTTTGAGTTCCGTGGAGTAAAGATCCCTGTGTAAAGTTTATAGGAATCCTAATATTTAAAGCTTATGCGCCATACAGTTGAGACACAGGAAAAACCCACCCCCCGCCAAAGAGCTACGGCACCAGTAGGACTCCACCGACTGTGATCCTCAATTGAAACATTTCGCCAGTGTCATCTCGGCTTTACTGCTGCTGTCGTTGTTATATGACGCCCGGTTCGTAGTATTATTAAAATGGTAACGCCAAACGCAATTTTCATAATTTGTTTTCGTATGATATTCATTATTTTGAACAATTTCCTCGGTTCTGATTGGTAGTGGAAGTCCATAGTTAGTCAAGTTTTGACCACCAATAGACAGTACTATATCTTCAATGTACAAAAGACATTTATTAAATACATTATTCAGAATACTTTGATCAATATTTCTGTCTTGTGAAATATGAAAGACTCTTAAAATATCTTCTGAGAAACTCTCTTTATAAATATTCCAAAGTTTAAGAGAATCCAAAATTTGACAAAATACTAACATTATTGCAAAAAGTTCCCTCAGTTTTGTAGGATTTTGACATATGACAGCTTCGGCTTTAGTTGAATCCCAGTGCTTATCATCTTCTAGTAATCCTAGAGCTTTACACGCCAATTGAAATAAGGGCGTATGCTTTACCATTAACGGTTTTTAAATTTGCAAATGAAGTTGGCCCTCTTACAAAATGTAGTAAAAGTCTTAAATAAAACATTCTGTATTATGGGATGAATAGTATAAAATCTTCCCAAAGCTGAATCTCTTTTAACTCCAGGAAATTTGGCACATCATGCCCTCGTTTTCTTCTTTGAAATTCTTTATTGTTCCTGTAAAATACGATGGAACTTCACAATATAGAAGCGTTCTTGCAAACTCATCACGTGTGCATAAATCAAAGAAGGCTAGCAAAGTGGTATTGGGTGTAATGCTTAATCTGTGCGACGAATACATCAATTATTAACTATATTTAACTAAGATTAACCGTCCTTATATATAAAATAACCTTACTCTACTATACTCTTATCGGATACTTATATACATTTAATTTAATATGCTATTATATGGAGAACCTGAATTATTGAAATTGCCAATATAGCGATTTAATCGGATTAATACAATTATCATATAGTTCAAGTTGTTCATTAATATTCTTTTAAATATAATTTTCGTATTAATTTTTCTTAGTTTAGCCGTACGGATGTTTGCTAAACGGATTTGATTTTTCTTAAAATTGATTAAATACGAATCAGCCTGCAGGTGTATTACCTTGCTATTACGTGCATGCGGCAAACATGCGCAAGAGCTATAAGAATTTCGTTTATTGCTTATATATGATTATAACTAATTAATTCAGTGCATCTATAACCAATTTCAAATATGAAATTATATCAGCCTATCGTGTGCTACTTTTATAATGAATTAATATTTTTTTTTTTTTGTGGATAACACTCATCTTCCGATGGAGGCAGGATAGCGACTGCAGGGCATCCCTCCTGGATCCTGCTTTTATTTTTGGACCGCAGGATCATGGTAGGGTGGGCGAGTGCACCAATCGGTAGCACCGAAAAGAATGTCCCGAATACCCGATTTACTTGATCCCCTTAATACGTCTACGCTTTTTCTTCTAGCAAATGCCCGTAGTCGTCCGTTCGTTTTTGTTTGTTCGTCTGAATTTTATTACGCGAATTTTAAAACTAATTTATAACTATAACGAAGCAATTTTAATGCGTCGTCTATTTAAAACCAATCACCCACCCCAATTGCCGGCGAGCTTCAGCCAAAGCAAGCGCGTACTTCGATTGCCATAAATAGCCCATCTGCTTCACGTTGTTCATTACAGTTATTATTAATTAGTTATTTATATATTAGTTTTTATCGCCCAACTCGTGTGGCCTGTTGCAGTTAAATAATTAGTTATCAATAAGCTAAAGGAAGGTTAATGGTATGGCCATTACTCATTAATCATCCGAATGGTAGCATTGTTGATAGAGGAAAAGAAACACAACTTGTATTTTCAGCTGTACAGGCTTACAAATTTCGAAGTCAAATACCATCTGACTTAGCACTTATCTGCTAACACGATAACTTCATATCCTCATACCTTGTCCTTGTCTTATAATTGAGATGTAGAAACATTATGCAATTCACATATTGATAATGACCGTCTCAGAAAACCAAACAATGTTACGCGCGTGTGAGTTTTAAGGAACAAAAACAGTTTCAGAATAATTGTGTTGCCAGACTCGCAATACACAAACGTAAATTCCCCCTTGTGTTTCTACAATTATGGTAAAGCTTTCGCTGGACGAGGATTTGTGGATAATTAAGCTACGATCCTTTTTGTATCTGCGGACATGCCTACAAACCAAATTATTAAGCCGGATGCCGTTGTCGTTGGATACAACTCAGGTGGTTGGTCACGTAACGTAAATTGGGATAAATATTGTGGATCTCTTTATCTTTTTGTTTTTCAAATGTCCTGAATGTATGATTCTATTTCGGATGCGACAGTTATTGCGGAAGAGTATCGTTCCTATTGGCTGGTGCAATTATACTCCTGCCGGGGAACAATAGCTGCCATGTTTGCAAACGAGCATGTAATCATTAAGGCAATTACGCTTTCGGTTTCTTTCTATCCTAGCGCTGAATGAATGTCAGTCTAGTAAACTTAGTGATTATTGGTGGAGGTTATTGGATGAGAGCTAGTGGCTTAGAGCTACAGCTTGCCGAACCTTTACAGATAATTACTTCATCTAGCCTTTTATTATTCTTTTATAAAGTAGATCAAAAAAAAAAAAAGTTCTGCTGACCTATTCTCAGGAAGGAGGTTGCGTTGTTATCCACACACATGTATAATGAATTCTTAATTTCTCGTTTATCATTTTTAAATAGAACTTTGTTTGAAATAATCATAAGATTTTCTGTTAGTATATTTTTTTTTTTGTAAGTAGCTAACAGTCGGCTATGTTACAAAAGTAATGTCAGCAAGTGACAATGGTAATTCTCAGACTAGTTTTGAAATTGTGAGTTGCTGCGTTTGAACATTAGAAGTGGAACATCCGGCACAGCTTTTTGCGACAATTTGTAAGCATTATTTTCACCACACTTGTTTTAACAATAGAACAGGTAACAAACGAATCTATCCTATTTGTAGAACTTCACTTAGCGTATCAAGTCAGAATTTAGCAGTTGAATTAGCCGCATGCCAGCCTGCTAGCTTCCATTAAAGCCCAGTGAAATTATAACGCGATCTAAGTCTTGAGCCGCTTGGTTTTCAAATCAAGCTACGACTGAAGTCCCTACAATTAGAAAATGCAGAGCACGAATGCGGGAGCAAGCTCTCAATTAGGAGTGAGGCAGGGAAACGAGTCGTCATTAGTACCTCAGAACAACCCTGTCGATGTCTTAGCTAGCAATAGCACGGGACTAAGTGCTAACCAGGGATTGGAAGCGTCTCAGCACCCCCAAATAGTGGTAGAGACAAATAACGATCCGAGTCTGATTGCTAACAACTTTCAACAAACTATAGTTAGCGCAATGGTGGCAGCAATGGCTCAACACACGCAACTTTTGTCCCAACTAATTGAAGTAGGTTTTCAAAGACTTTCAGTGCAGAATCCTGTGGTGACCCCTGCTGTTGTTCAACCCCCTGCCAGACCATCTGTTCATGGTAGAGAACGACAAACTTTTGAGCAACTTTTTCGACTACCAGGCCCAGTAGATACTGAAAATTGTCACAGGAATGGTGAACAACACCCGTTAGTTCCTCGCCAATAGGTTCGCAGCAGTGCGGAAGTGTTAATCTGATAGAATAAGCCAGATTATTTCGAATTGGAAGTTGAGATTTTCTGGACATTCCTCGTTATCAGTAGACGATTTTATTTATCGAGTAGAAGCGCTTACAGTCCAGACGTTAGATGGCAACTTTGAACTGCTAGCCCGCTATGCTAGTAACTTGTTCGAAAGCCGCGGATGCGAATGGTATTGGAGGTACCATAAAAGTGTTTCGTCGGTTAGCTAGCCTGATTTATGTCGAGCGTTGACGGCTCATTTTAAGAATGGTCGAACAGATTTGGATATTCGCACAGCCATTTCGTTGAGAAAACAGAAATTTAATGAACCTTTCGATACTTTTCATGATGGTATTATGATTTTAGCTGATAGACTTACACAGCCGATGTCTGAGCAGTCACTACTGGAGGTGCTTCAAGCTAATTTATTACCGGAAGTACACGTGAGATATTGTATGTTCCGATTTATAATCTCGAGCAGTTACGACATGTCGTCCACAGGCGGGAACAATTCATAAAAAACTGTTACCAATCGGTCATACCTTCGCAGCGCCAAGTTGCAGGACGACAAGTGCATGAAATTGCAATACAAGCGGATTAATGAGTTAGATAATCCAGAGATCGATGCAATAACTCTTTCTTGTTGGAATTGTGGAAGACAGGGCCATCGTTACCAAGAATGTGTGGCAGATCGTAAGTTTTCTGTTACGGATGTGGAAAAAGGGACGCCTACAAGCCGTCCTGTGCCCATTGCAATGTTGCAAAAAACGAAGTGTCGCGTGCACCGTGGACCAGTGCACGCAAACTAGTTTCGAAGGCGACGAACACCGAGTAACCGAAGAAATATTCAGTTCACTCATACACTTACCGGATTTGACTTTAGTCGCTAGTAGTCCTTTAGATAATAATTCTAAAAACTTGCCTAGTGAGCTACCAGATATTATAGAAAGGAAACTCATAATAAGAAGCGAAGAATATCATATCGGAAATTATGCAAAGTTACCCTTAATTCAATATTGACCTCAGTTGTAAATGATGTTAGCGATCTCCGACCTTATGCTTCAGTGTCAATGTTTGGCAAAACCGTTAGCGGACTAATAGACACTGGCGCTTCCATTAGCTGTATAGCAGGTAGCTTTGCACAAGAATTAGTGAACAGTGGTACCAAATTCAAGGAACTGAATTCCAATGTTTGTACGGCAGACGGTCAGAAACAACGGATTATTGGTAGAATTTCGACGCTCATTACTTTTCGTGGAAAAACTAAGCCATTGTGCTTTTATCTAGTACCGTCTTTGTCACAAGATTTATTTCTCGAATAGATTTTTGGCGAAGTTTGATTTATTGCCTTTGTATTTGAAAAATAAAGAGCAATCTCAGTCTGTCATGAGCTTAAAATATGATGAATCCACGCAGATACCCCTTTCGGACTTACAGGAAAGGATTTAATAGAAAAGGTGTTGTTGTTTCCATCATTTGCGAAAAAAGGATTGGGAAAGACTAGCTGGTTATGCATGATATTGAAGTTAGTGAGACACAGCCAACTAAACAGCGTCATTATGCGGTTTCCCCCGCTATTGAAAAACTAATGTACGAAGAGCTAGATGGAATGCTTGCTCTTGGCGTCATTGAAGAGTCTAATAGTCCTTGGTCATCACCGGTCGTGTTAGTACAGAAGCCAGGCAAAGTTCGATTGTGTTTAGATAGCCGCAATGTTAATACAGTTACCAAAAAAGCTCCTATCCAATGCCGTTAATTGATGGTCTTTTAGGTAGACTTCCAAAGGCTGAATACATAACAAGCATTGATTTAAAAGACGCATATTGGCAAGTTCCGCTCACTACCAGGGCAGAGAAAAAACAGCTTTACAGTCCCGGGAAGGCCGTTGTATCAGTTTACTGTGATGCCGTTCGGATTATCGAAGCCCCACAAACTATGTCCAAACTGATGGACAAAGTTATACCGGCAAATTTGCGTACCGAAATCTCTACTTATCTGGACGATCTGCTCGTGGTATCCGACACTTTTGAAAGGCACATGGCCGTCCTTAAGGTGTTAGCAGAGCAGCTATCGCTTGCAGGACTTACTATTAACGTCGAAAAATCTAAGTTTTGCCTTAAAGAAGTAAAGTATCTCGGGCATATTATTGGAAATGGAATTATCAAGACTGACCCCGAAAAGGTAGCAGCAATACGAGATTTTCCAGTCCCAAAGTCAGGTAAAGCAAGTAAGAAGGTTTTTAGGTACTACAGGGTGGTACCACAAATTTATTCAAAACTATGCCTCAGTTGCCTCTCCAATTACTGACACGTTAAAGCAGCATCGCAAGTTTGTTTGGACAGACGAAGCGCAGAATGCGTTTGTAGATCTCAAACATAAACTGTGTACTGCGCCTGTAATACACAGCCCCGATTTTGCTTGCCTTTCGCTATTTATTGTGATGCAAGTCATACTGGTGTGGGTGGCGTATTGATGCAGCATGATTGCGATGGAAATAATGTTCCCATTGCTTTCATGTCACGTAAGTTAAACCAGCTCAGAGAAATTATTCTGTCACGGAGAAAGGATGCTTAGCCGCCATAATGTGTGTTAAGAAATTTAGAGCATGCATTGAGGGACAGGAGTTCTCTATACACACGGACCATGCTTCCTTGAAGTGGCTCATTTCACAGTCGGATCTAAGCTCTCGCTTGGCCAGATGGGCTCTTAAGTTGCAAGGGTTTGAATTTAAAATTTATTACCACAAGGGAAGCCAAAAGTGGTTCCTGATGCGCTGTCTCGAATTCATTGTGAAGGACCTATCGTCGATCGGAATTGATAGCATTATCGACCTTAAGGATAAACATTTTATTCTGAGGAAAACCAAGAGCTAAGGAGAAAGATTGAAAGCCAAGAGACCCTTATGCCGGGCATTAAAATTGTGGATAGTATTATGTATCGCCGTGCCGAGCATGCCCCTGGCGAACAAGTCGCAGATGGTATGTGTTGGAAGCTTTGGATTCCCAAAGACTTGTTCCAGAAGTTTTGAAGGAAAATCATGATAGTCCAGTGGCTGCTCATAGTGGTATCACGAAGACTCTTGAAAGAACTCGGCGTCATTATTTTGGCCAAATCTAGTAAATGATGTTTAAATCGTATATTACCAGCTGCGATATTTGTAAGTGCACGAAGTACCCAAATCGTTTGTTACGTCCACCATTACGGCCGTCCAATAATACTCAAAGATGCTTTCAAAAGATATTTGTGGATTTCCTTGGTCCTTATCCTCGCAGCCGATCAGGTAATATGGGCATTTTTGTGGCGGTAGATCATTTGTCAAAATACCCATTATAAAAGCAGTAAAGAAATTACGGCTGAAGCCATAATTCGTTTTATAGAGGATGATATATTTCTTACCTTCGGAGTTCCGGAATTAGTAGTGTCGGACAATGGTGCCCAATTTAAATGTCATAAGTTCAATGCACTTTTGCAGAATATGACGTGCAACACTGCTACACCCAGGTATATGCACACAAGCAAATGCTTCTGAGCGCGTTAACCGTTCAGTTATTGCAGACATTAAAGCATATATAAACCCAAGTCAAACTTACTGGGATGAGAATCTTAGTCGAATCTGTTGTGCTTTACGATCTAGTGTTCATACAGGTATATGTAGCAGTCCACACCGCGTTGCGTTCGCTCAACAAATGATTACTAACGGATCCACTTATCAACACTTGCGAAACTTGCAAATGTTAGAAGATCGGTCCGTCACTTTTTAATCGAGAAGACTCATTTGACATTATACGAGAAGCTGCTATAAAAGGTATACAACAGCAGCATGGTAGAAATAAAAAACTTTATGATCTGCGTAGTCGTGGATTTCTTATAATGTGGAACAATAAGTATATCGAAGAAACTTCCAATTGAGTAACTTTGCTAAAGGTTTTAGTGCAAAATTAGCACCAGCTTTTGTTAAAGCTAGAATTAAACCAAAGTCGGTCAGAGCTACTACGAGTTAGAAGACTTACAAGGTCACTCTATTGGTAACATATCACGCAAAGGATATTAAGCAATGATCACCTTATTCGTTTTTTTTATTGCTCCCAAGCGTTTATCATCCTTTCATGTTTGCAACACCAAATTGTGATCTTGGCGGGAGGGTATGTAGTGTTTCGCTTGTCGAGATTCTAATAGAATTTATTTTTCTCCTAAAAATGGGCCATACTTTGTTGCGTTTTGCGCCTAGCGCCATCTGTGTGTGAAAAGCTTGAGCGTCCCAAAACTTGATAGAAAGGGAAACCCAAAATTGTTGAAAATGCGTGTAAAGCGAATTTTCGGCAAAACTGGCCTTCATTAGATCTTTTGACTTTAATAGCCTTGAACGAACAAGTTGTGCGCGTTGCAACCGTCCAGAATTAAATATATATATGTATATGCCTATGTGCATAGCGTGGTTTCTTGCAGTACATTGAATTTTAAATTAAACCATAAAGGTGAATCGCCTATACTATTGTAAGTTAATATTGTTTAATGATTTTGTACCCCAAATCCGTGGTCAACCAGCAATTGTGTTTTTTATTAGTTTTAGCGTACAGTTCAGGCTGCAGCGAGCTACTGCGTAGCACGGTTTTTTTCTTCAGTGCCTATTTCGAAAAATTTCGGGTAAATAATTTAGAAATATATTTAAACCATTCCAAAGAAAACAAAAGTTAAATAAATGTTTTTTTTAGAATGGCCGCTAGTTTGGAATAGCTAGTTTGGAATATGTAGGTTGGAAATTATTTCATTTTTTTTCGCCAGCATAGTGCCGAAATTTTCATTATAATCATGAGCCGGATTATTGCTGGATTATTAATTTCTTAAAATTAATACCACGTATGAACTAGTACGAGCCATAAATTGTCTGCTGCATATTTATACAGCCTTTGCAACGCCCATGTTCATTGCAAAGATGTTTTAAGCTAATCGCGCAAGCTGTTCTGCTTAAGAGAGCTTCTCTTAAACCCACCACCGTTTTGGCGCGCGTTCCAGCATAACCTCACCCATACTGACATATGTGGGTCAGACTGACTTGACTATGTAAAGAGGCATCGAAGGCATGTCATTAGTATTCGAATAGTCAACCTAACCTGAGGAACATGGTCAGGCTCGTGGATCTTCTTCTTTCTATTCGACCAGTTTGATCAACTTTAATTAAATATCAGCTTCAACTACAACGATGGGATCAACTATAACTAATTACCTATATACAAGTAATGAATCCGAGCAATTTCCCTTTTGTTTAAGTGCTAAATAAATCGTTGTATAAATACATATGTGCGGTGCATTGCATAACGATCATAAATACGTTTATATATTATCAAACAGTGCCTAAAACACATAAACGAATAAGTTAAAAAATGCTCGTGGAAAGGGAGGTTGTGACGGTTCCGTGAAATATCAATAATAACATAATTATTCATTATACTATAAGTTTTCTTGTTTAGAATTGTGTACTGAACGAAAAGCACACAAAAATTTTGCAGTGTATGCCTTAAGACCCAGTAAGCTTTTGCACGTGGCTTGTGGTCGTTGCTCTCTCTTATGTTTCTCATCTACAGCGAGCTTTCGCACGAGGGCTTGTGATATTTGCAATCTCATAAAATAATTGCAGCAACACACACACCAACACCAGGAAGTACTTCCAGCGTGGGATGATGTATGTAAGTCGCTCTTTTTCTATTATAATGATTTAATTTAATATGCTATATATGGAGAACCTGAATTATTGAAAATGCCAATACAGCGATTTAATCGGATTAATAACATTATCATATAGTTCAAGTTGTTCATTAATATTCTTTAAATATAAATTTTCGTATTACTTTTTCTTAGCCTAGCCGTACGGATGTTGGCTCAACGGATTTGATTTTTCTTAAAATTTATTAATACGAATCAGTCTGCAGGGTATTACCTTGCTATTACGTGCATGCCCTGTTGAACTGATGATGCATGTACAAACTGCGTAACAACTAGCAGATAGTAACCGTGCTGATCAACCGGCATTATTTTGTTTGTAAAAGTCATCTGTTTTGTTTTAAATTCTTTCAGCAAACATGCGCAAGAGCTATAAGATTTCGTTTATTGCTTATATAGAATTATAACTAATTAATAAGTTCATTTATAACCAATTTCAAATATGAATTATATCAGCCTATCGTGTGCTACTTTTATAATGAATAATATTCTTTTTTTTGTGGATACCACTCATCTTCCGATGGAGGTAGGAAAGCGACTGCAGGGCCTCCCCAGGGATCCTGCTTTTATTTTTGGCCCGCAGGGTCATGGTAGGGTGGGCGAGTGCACCAATCGGTAGCACCGGAAAAGGAATGTCCCGAATACCCGATTTACTTGATCCCCTTAATACGTCTACGCTTTTATTACCCTTAACCCATAAAATGGTAAGTTAGTAGGTGAATGAAGGTTCTACCCCAAAGGGATGCCGACAATTTATGACCCCATTAATTTTATGACCCTTTTATCGCCTCCTTGATCTTGACCCTTTTTTTAACACTTTTATTACCCCCTTCCATATCATAATTTATGACCCTTTTGCCCACGATCGTATCCCTCCTTTGATTAGCCTAATGTGGAGACAAAGGATTACATTCCTAGGCCACCACTTTACCAGCAGCATCTGTGAGAATTAGTGATCAAAGGATTTGGAGTCAAGTGCGCGCCTGTTAAACCTGCGTTGCATTATACACCTGCAAACAGGTGAACAGATTTGGCTATTTACCTAATTAGTGTTAGAGTCAATTGTGCGCCTCTTTGACGTGCGTGGCATTGTAAATCTGTTTATGGTCATGAGGTGCAGTGTGCACAGGAAGAAAGGATAGATAAGAGAGAGTCGAGAGGGCGCCTGTTTGACGTGCGTGGCATTGTAAACCTGTTTATGGTCATGAGGTGCAGTGTTGCACAGGAAGAAAGGATAGATAAGAGAGAGTCAATGTGCGCGCCTGTTTGACGTGCGTTGCATTGTTAACCTGAAAGCAAGCAATAAGAATGAAGGTTTATGGTCATGAGTTAGTAGTGTGCAAAGGAAGGAAGGATAGAAAATAGAGAAAAGCGAACGCTTGTTTGATGTACGTTGCTTATTATGGTCACCAGCAACAACAACAACCACAAGAAACATACAGATTCGTGGAGTTCTGTGAACAAGGGATGCAAATTTTCCTACGGCGCCGCAGCAGCAGCAAGCGGCAGGTCATACGTTGATCTTTATGACTGTGTGAATGAGAGGATCAGTTTTAACTTATTAACCAATTAGTGTTAGAGTCAAGTGTGCTGCTGTTTTAAGTACGTGTGCGCTGCACACATACATTGATATTGTCAACAGCAACCACCAACTACAACCTTCGTGGGGGCGTTATGTGTGCAAGGTGGAAATTTTCTTTCGCAGCGGCAGCAGCAGCAAGATCAACACATTGTTTTTAAACAAGAGTATTGATACTTATACATTTAGATTATAAAGAGTTAGAGGGAGAAGGTTTAAGAGGAGGGAGTGTTAGAGGGAGAGGTGTAAGAGGGGGAAAGTGTTAAAAGGGAGAAGGTGTTATAGGTATCACCGTCCGTGAGGTTCAGTGAGCAAAGTACATTGTCTATGAAACTATTAAATGCTAGAGCAAGTGTACACAGGTTACTTAGCTACAAGTTAGCAGATAAGAGAGAGAGAGAGAGTCAACTGTGAGCAGGTTTCTTAGCTACGAATAAGTAGATAAGAGAGAGTCGAGAGGGCACCTGTTTGACGTGCGTTGTCTTGCACACCTGCCGGAAAAAACATTAACAATGAATGTTTATGATTGTGAAAACCAGTGATCAAAGAATAAAAGGATTGAGACAAGATTGTGCTTTTTGAAGTACGCTAGTCCAAGGGCAAGTAACATTCGTAGGCGCATTGTTATGATCAAAAGCAACACCATCAGCAACAACAACTACAACCTTCGGGGGGCGTTATGTGTGCAATGATGGAATTTTCTCTCGCAGCGGCCGCAGCAGCAAGATCAACACACTGTTTTAAACAAGAGTATTGATACTTGTACATTTAGATTATAAAGAGTTGAGGGAAAAGGTGTAAGAGGAGGAGTGTTAGAGAGAAGGTGTAAGACAGGGAAAGGATAGAGGGGGAAGAGTTTAGAGGGAGAAGGTGCTAGAGGAAGAAAGAGTTAGAGGGGGATAGTGTTAGAAGGATACTGTGTGCAAGGAAAAGTGTTAGAGGGAGGAAGACTTAGAGACAGTTTGATGCATGATTGTGCTTTTTTGAAGTACGCTGGCAAAGGGGCAGCACATTCGTAGGCCACATTGTATGATCAAAAGCAACACCAACAGCAACAACAACTACAACCTTCGTGGGCTCATTGAACACGGGATGGAACTTTTCTTACGCAGCAGCAGCAGCAGCAATGTCGATACGTTGAGCCTTATGGTTGTGATAATGACAGGATCAGTTTTTGCTATTCACCCAATTAGTGTTAGAGTCAAGTATGCTACTGTTTTAAATACATGCTCTGCACACGTGAATTGTTATGTCAACAGCAACAACAACATCCTTCGTGGGGGGTTATGTGTCCAAGGATGGGAATGTCTTTCGCAGCAGCAGCAGCAGCAAGATCAACACCTTGTTTTTAACAAGAGTATTGATACTTTTACATAGAGGGAGAAGGTGTAAGAGGTGAAAGGATAGAGTGGAAGTGTTAGAGGGAGAAGGTGTTAGATACGAATAGTAGATAAGAGAGAGTCGAGAGGGCGGCTGTTTGACGTGCGTTGCCTTGCCCACCTGCAGGCAAAACATAAACAATTAATGTTTGTGAAAACCTGTGATCAAAGAAATAAAAGGATTGAGACAAGATTGTGCTTGTTTGAAGTACGCTAGTCAAAGGGCAGTACATTCGTAGGCCGCAGTGTTATGATCAAAAGCAAAACAACAACAACAAGAACAACAACATTCGTGAGTGTTATGTAAGCAAGGGATGGGAATTTTTTCGCAGCAGCAGCAACAAGATCAACACAAGAATATTGAGACTTTCAGATTAGTTTGAAATATTATAAGGGGAAGTTGTAAGAGGAGGAAAGTGTTAGAGGGGAGAATAGAGGAGAGTTAGTATTAGAGAGAGTAGTGTTAGAGGGGGAAAGTGTTATAGGGGAAAGTGATCCTGCTTGTATTATTATATTAAACACGCTCCGTTATGCGATTCTATACACGAGCGTCTATGAAATGCAGGTGGTATGTTTATTGATTGTCCCTCCTTCTAACGCACACCCCAACTTATTCGCTACTTACGTTCTAACCTTTATTTGCATATATCTGTTTTGATTATTGCACTGACTTCTGTTACTTTTATAGAGCTAATTAGTATAACTTTTTAATAAACCAATGAACATTTTTTAAGTTTGTGTACTTTGTAAGAAACTATCAAATTATGTTTTCTTATGGGTATGTTTTTATTTTATTTCATGTATAATATATTTTTATTTTTTTTTAATAGATTTTGTAGTATGTTAAATTTAAGATTTATCTAACTTGTTCCGTTGAGGGATTTAGCAAACACAACACACCGAACATTAGATTATTGACAAGCCGTTTAGAACACACAAGTCATACTCCATGATTTTGTTTCGGCTTTATAAAATGCTTTTTAAGTCAATATTATAAGCCTTAGTTCTAGTACTCACTTGAAAGCTTACGAAGTTCGTGTAGCTGGTATAATAAATCATGTTTTAACAAACTAATTTTATCTTAATATTTGTACATTATCGTTTATTGAGATTATTGTTATTATTATTTTTTAATCCCCATATATTGGATTTCGTTCTATCTCAGTATAATTTATTTTGCTTATACATTCTTTGAATTCCTTAAGGTAATCTTTTAGGCTTATCAAATAATCATTTCCTTAACTTTCCTCTTGCTCGCTTAAGATTTCATCAAATGTACACTTTTCATATTTAAGATATCCGTCAAATCTATTCTTATACTCAACTAAAATTATTTCATCAAACTCAATATCAAATCAATTCTAAAATAAAGAAAATGAAACCAGTAAGATGTTTTAGCAGCTGGATTTTTTTTTCTTATAAACGGGTTTTACCAACTCTTTCTCAGTATGCTACCTACGATAAAAATGTATAAAGAATGTGTTTTGTACTCATTACTGACTTCAAAAATTCTTCTATTGACGTTGTATGATACCCTATCTTAATTTGTGTTATATT